>WEKX01023383.1:634746-779030 GCA_013390025.1 Pitta sordida
AGCCCTCCCACAAAGAGGCGCTGGCAGAATTTGCCCCATCACACACAGATTGTGAGTCTGTTATAATCTTGCATCAGCCAAAGAATTCAGTCAGATTTTCTCCACCAGTGTCTTGAAGATTCATGCCCCATGCTTTATTTAAAAAGCTGCCGTGAACCCATTCCAAGGACAGGCAGGGAATGGGAGACAAAGCATCTGAATTTTAGGAGTGGCAATAGTTTGGGGCACGTCTGATTAGATCATTACACTCAATGATTAAGCCTGATACAGCTTTGAAGTTTGTAGCTGTGGTGATGAGGTGATGGCTCCAATTCTGGCCCAAGGTTTGCTTTGCTGCTTGGCCGGGAGTTTTTCTGCTGAGAGACCCTTGGTCCAGCAGGTTTAGCTCTGGGGGTCCCCGAAGAGTTGCCCCCTTGGCTTAGCACGAGTTGTCAGTCTCCTGTGGGTACAAACCTACGATGTCAGTCCAAGGGGAGGCAGGAAACCCACGGCAGAGAAGGAGTTAAACCATTCCCTCGCCTTCCTGAGCTGGTGCTGAGCACATTTTCTTGTCCTGCCCCTGGGTAGCACCCACAATGCTGCCATTGTGCTCAGCTGCCTCCCAGGGGTGTGCAAGGCTCAGGTAAGAGGAGAGAGTTGTCCTGATGATGTTACAGAGTGTGGATGCACTGCAGCCATTCACCCATGACTAATGCAGCTCTCCTCGAACATCCCCACCTCTGGCAGGGAGGAGAGGCCCTGCTTCTCATTTCCACCATGTAATCCTAGCAAGGATGGGAGTGGGGAGCCAGGCAGGCTTGTTGCTGGGTGGATTTGTCCTTGCTCCCAGTAGGATTTGTCATCCCGGCCAGGCTGGATGGGGCTTGGAGCAAACTGGGACAGTGGAAGGTGTCCCTGGCCATGGCAGGGGGCTGGGACTGGGTGGCCTTTAAGGTCCCTTTCAACTCAAACCAGCCTGGGATTCCGTGATCCCATCCTTCCTTCTGAGGTTGTGACCACAGAAAAGGCAGAGCCAGCACTGAGAAAACAGGAGTTTCTCGGTAATTTGGTGTATTTGGCGCTGCCACCTGCATCTCCAGCAAGGCAGGGGCATGGAGCCCCACAGTGGTGCCACCTCCCTGCTCCAGCACATGGCACAGGGGTGTGTGCAGATTGTTCTGGAATATCCCCAGTGAGGGACACTCCACCCCCTGCATGGGCAGCCTGTTGCAGTGCGCTGGCACTGGAAAACTCTTCCTCATGTCCATCCAGGTGGAGCTTTCTGGGCATCAGCTCCCGCCTGTTCCTGTTGTGCCATTGCTGGGCTCCACGGAGCAGAGCCTGTGCCCATCCCGTGACACTGCAGACACCCAGGGATGGGGTCCCCTCAGCCTTTCCCGGTCCCTCGCCCACCCTCCTTCCCCTCCCCATCCCCGGAAAACATTCCCGGCGACACCCGTGACGTCACAGGCGTCGCGGTCTCCATGGCAACGGGGGGTGTGGGGCGGGACACCCCNTGCGGCCCGCGGGCTGTGAGGGCCCCGCAGAGAGAGAGAGAGAGACCCGGGTGGGATTTAGGGCAGCTCGCCCCCAGGGAATTGCCCCGGGGGAGTTCGGGTGTCTCCCGTGCCTGGTGTCCCTCGGTGCTGGCGGGTTCCAGCTCAGTGTGTGTGTGTGTGTTCCAGCCCTGCTGGGTTTGCTGGGTCCCCACCAGCCTGGGGTGGCTCGGAGGTGTCGCTGGGTCTGTCCTGATGGCATTCCTGGCAGGATTTCCCTGCTCAGGCCGTGGGGGGGATGGGACTGTGTCATCTCCAAGGTCCTCCCTCCAACCCAAACCCTTCTGTGTGATTCACTTTTCTGTCTCCCGAGATCACGTCAAAAATAATTCCCCTGGATCGTGTCTCGGGACGATCCAGCTCCTTCCAGGCGGATGTTTGTGCTGTCCGCCCGTTCCTTGTGCTTTGTTTTTCTTGTGTACAAACATGTCAGGATGTGTTTGGTGCGTGACTGTCAGGACCTGCCCTGAAGGCGTTTGAGTAACCCTGGAATGTCATTAACATCTCGTTAATGATGTAATCCCCCTGAAGGGTCCCTTGTTGTCCTCACTGGCTTGCAGCACGGGGATGGGAATGTCTGTCCTGTCGCTTCTGGTGTTCTCACGTCACTCATCAGCTGCAGGAGCCACCGGGTTCCTCTGGAATCTTGAGTCAGGGTCCTGCTCCTCTCTGCAGACAATTCCCAGGGCTGCCTCCAGCTCTGGAGTCCCAGCACGGGGATAACATGGTGTGAGTCCAGAAGAGCCCACCCGGGTGATCAGAGGGATGGAGCAGGAAAGGCTGAGAGAATTGGGATTGTTCAGCCTGGAAAAGAGAAGCTCCAGGGTGAGCTAATTGTCCTTTCCAGTGCCTGGAGGGAGCCCACAGGAGAGATGCAGAGAGGCTGTTTGCAAGGGCCTGGAGTGACAAGACGAGGGGGAATGGCTTCAGACTGGTAGAGAGCAGGTTTAGGTGGATATTGGGAACTGATTCGTGGCTCTGAGGGTGGGGAGGCCCCTGGCACAGGCTGCCCAGAGAAGCTGTGGCTGCCCCTGGATCCCTGGAAGTGTTCCAGGCCAGGTTGGATCACCCTGGGATAGTGGGAGGTGACCCTGCCCATGGCGGGGGGTGGGATGAGATAAGCTTTGAGGTCCTTCCAACCCAAACCATTCTGGGCTTCTCTGCTGTTTGTCCCTGTGGGCACAGCCCTCCAGCAGAGCATTTAAACAGGAAAACAAAGACTCTTTGTTGACATCTCAGGCCAAGTGCATCCTTTGCAATCTGTGCCGACCTTTGGAAACCCCAAAGTCATTTTAAGGATGCAAATTGTTCCTCCTGCCATCGATAGGGAAACCCTCAGGAAGGTTCACCTTGCAGGTCACCCCAGTGCCTTTGTACAACATTCCCTTCACTCTCCTCATCCAGCCTTGGCACATCCTGGTGCTCCTGGTTCTCCTGCAGTTGTGGGCATTCAGAGATGCCACGTGCATGACAGATAATGACATGAACATGAAATCCCACGGGAAGGGAAGTGGCAAAGGTGACTGTCCACTCCATGACATCTTTTGTCATGTAACAGTGGCTTTGGTGTTGAAAACTAAAGCTTGAGAAAGAAAATGTTGATGATTCAAAGCCATTGAATTTTTTCCCATTAGTTTTTCACTCATCCCTGGATTGCTTTCACGCTGTGGCTGTAAACACCATTTTTTGTCTCTAGCGTGATGTTGGGGTGAGTTTCCCATGGAATTTCCAGCTGGTGTTTGCTCAGCAGATAGAGAGGAATGGAATGGATGGCAAAGCCATGTGAAGGACAGAGGGCTTTCTGCACAGGGGAGTTCCAGAATTTCCAGACCAGGAGGTGTGAATGTGTGTGTGGACAGTCCTGAGCTCCCAAGCTCCTCTGCAGTGAGGCCTTTTAGCTGCCGGTGCAGATTGTTCCTGTACCACGGGGAATGTTTTAGCATGAAATGAAATGCCTTGTTCCTAGCACAGACTTCAATCTGAGGATTTCTTTTTTGATCCTGCATGGGCAAGTGACATGACTTTAGTTTGAGATGTGAATCAACCCAGCTGACAAGGGCTAAAAATAGTGGTGGGGGGTTTTTTTGTTTGTTAGTAAGACCAATCCTTTATATATAATACAAAAACCATACCAGGCTTCAGTCAACTTGCTCAACTCAAGTCCTTTGTGGTAGATGTGCTTTAGACAGTCTGGTCATGGAGAGGTAAAGTAGAGCTTGTTAAACAGAGGACTTGAACCACAGTGAAATCACTTTTGTTCAGGATTTGTTATCTAGGTTTGATATGTGATAAATCTAAAGGAAAGAAAAAGGCAGAAATTGTAATTCCTGCTTGGTGAGCAACGCTGATTTCAATGTGGTGTGACTCCATTATGAACTGAAAAATGTAATTAATTACGTGGTACTTGGTGAAAATTGTACACTGCGGGAAACCTGCCTTGATTTCCTGCAAATTCGTGCCTTGGGATGAGGATCTGTGTCCATGCTGGGTGTCAGGCCCTGCTTTGGGGGCCTGGAAACCTGGGAACAGTGGGATTCTTCTCCTTTGCTCATGTATCTGCTGTACTCTGTTATAAACCCATAAAATGCCAAGTTCAGAGTGTGCACAGCAAAGCAGGACAGGGACTCAGTCCCACCTGGGTATGGCAGAACTCCAGGGATCCTGGTGCCAAACACACCCTCAGCTGACACTTGGTATCTTTCTAGGCAGGTCAGGCTGTGCCAAGTTCCTTTTCCTCCTGCTGTTCTGTGACATGCCCAGATATGAAGGACATGGTTATCTCCCACATGCAAAATGGAAATTGGCAAACCTTGCGGTTTTTGGTCTGGCCACAAGACGTGATGGGGAGTGTTGGGTGACACAGCAGAAAAGAGGAGTCCGTAAACACCTGTTTGAGCAATTTCTTCCTCACAAACAGCTGTTTGCTCCCTCCCTCCTGCCCTAGGAGTGTGGACACCTCAGACAGATTTTGGAGGAGAGCTGTGAATTCCTCACAGAATCTTCCATTTGCAGCCTGGGTGATGCTGGGAGCTGTCCTGTAGGAGCATGTGGGGTAAGGGGGTCTTGTCAGGGTGTGTTTGTGCAGCTTGGGCCCTCTGGTTTCAGTTTCTTTTCAGGCAATGATTTACTTTACTCTTGAGTCTGACCTGTTAGACTAATCTGTGCCTCCGAAATAAAACCCAGAACCCCTCTAGTTACTTTGTCTCCTGCATTCTCAAGCATCACTATAATTAGTTGCTGACTGTTTGCATGCCCTATTTTTCCTCTGCATTCACCAGAAGTCCAAGAAGGGAGCATGGACCAGCCCAGTGGAAGGAGTTTCATGCAAGTCCTTTGTGAGAAATACAGCCCTGAAAACTTCCCATATCGTCGTGGACCTGGCATGGGGGTGCACGTCCCAGCAACTCCCCAGGGCTCACCCATGAAAGGTAGGCTGCTGATCTTCCTGAGCATCTGGGGGGGGGATCAAATTAAGTAAGAATCACCAGGAAAAGAACCATCACAATGTATTATAATGGGTTTTTTCACTGAGAGACTGGAATGTCACAAAGTTGATCGAGTGACTGAACTGGTTGTTGTAGAAAACAAGGTTTCTCCACAGCATAACAGGATCAGAGGCATGGAATAGAACAGAATCATGGAGTGGTTTGAGTTGGAAGGGACCTTAAAGATCACTGAGTTCCAATCCTGTCAATGGAAAGTGGATCTAGGCCCTGTGCAGTCCTGTGAGGGTTCAGCAGTCACTGGAGCTTGTTTTCTTCAGGTTATTGAGCCTGTTTTACTGTTGGCTGCAACAACAGATATTTTCACAGAGGTGGCTTAACAACCACACAACATGTGACCTGAATTTGAGGTTGATCCACATGCCAGTGGTGTCCTGCAGTGCCACCAGCTTGCTTTGATGCCTGCAGGTGCAGGAGCCCAGTGTACACAGGAGGGGACATATTTCAAGCCAGTTGCTGCCACTGAATCTCCAGGCAGGCTGCTTTTGTGACTCAGATGAATGTGCAGTGTCCTTTGTTGTCTCAAGGCACCAAATGCTTTCTGACCTAGTGGAGCAATTCCCTCTTCTCTGCTTCTGACCTTGCTGCCTCCAGGGAGCTGAGCCAGATGTGTGTCTGTGCTGCTCATGGATGTCCTTGAGCCTCCCAGACTGCAGAATCTGGGTCACTGTTTCCTTTGAACTAGATCCATTTGACACCCTTTAGCCTTCCCTCACCCCCTGATGTTGGCATTTGTTTCTGGCTTTGTACAGATGAGCCTGAGATGATTCACATTTATCCCCCCACAGCTGCCCCTTCTTTGTGTCCCCTCCTGCCCATCGTGGTCTGTATGTGTTGCCCACACATCCATCAGGTCAATTTGTGCCATAACCAACCCCAGAGGGAAAAATAACCACAGAAATCAGCTGGGTGAAGTTTCCAGTAACTGAGTTTGACAGAGGAGGAACAAGGGGCTGAGTTCAGTTGAGGACAAAACACTGTGTGTCTCTCAAGATGAAATAAGAACAGAAAATTGGCCTGATGGAACATTGAGTCAATGCCCTCTGTCCAGGTAAGCAAGCACCTGCTCACCTGAGCTCTTTGGGTGCTGAAAAGAGGGCAAGTCTTCAAATGTGGCTGGGACATGACTTACAAGTACGTCATGACTAATTCCCAAAGGGCAACATTATCCTTGAGAGAAGCCAAACACTAATGAGCCAGAAAATTTGAGAAGCCAGATCGCTCCAGATAATTGTCTGCTGCTAGAATCCCTTCCTAGTCGTGGAGCTGTCAAGTGTTCAGGAGAGAGAAAAAGGGCCACCTATTTAGGAGAAAGCTGGTTGTTAAATTTTAATAGATTTTGAGACTCCGGAGAGGTGGGAAAGCCATATTGTATGTGAAAGTGTAAGACTGAGGCTTGCCTTGCCTCAGTGTGGATTTCTTGTGTTGAAATGGTTTCCTGTTACAGATCCATGTTTTTTGTGTCGTGTTTTGGCCTCAGCACATCAGGCTGTGATTGAAGTCCAGCTCCTTGGCTGTGGGATAGCTTTGAGAACATTTACCTGCCTGAAAAGGAGCTCGAGCCAAACCAAAGCAGAAATGTAAAAAAGCAGAGAGCTGAGTTTTTCCAGGATGTGGGAATACTGAAAACACTCTACACGGAACCTTGGAAAGGAGCAGCTTAGAAAATAAATGTTTAAATACATCCTTGTTGTTACTAGCTCTAAATGGGCTGAGGACAAGAGGATAAAGCAGCAGATGCTCCACCTAGTCCTGTGTCCTATCTGCAGCAGCAGATGCCTGGGGAAGAGCAGGAGTTCTGGCAAGAGCTGATAGGAGAAATACCATAAATGACAAAGGACTGGCTTGTCCTCGTGGCCATGTGGATAAAAATGGTTGTAGTAACTCAAGAGCACTGGCACTTGATTCTGCCTGTTCAGAATCGAGGCTTCGTGGTGGTGCCAGTCACTGGGGATCAAATCTCATTTTGGGGAATGACTGGGAGATGTTTTCGTGTTTGGAGGGTGTGGGACTAAAGTCCAGTGCTGATCAGGGGGCAGCTTCTCTCTCCCTGTGCCCCAGATCGCCTGAACCTGCCCAGTGTGCTGGTGCTCAACAGCTGTGGCATCACCTGTGCCGGGGATGAGAACGAGATCGCCGCCTTCTGCGCCCACGTCTTCGAGCTCGACCTGTCTGACAACAAGCTGGAAGACTGGCATGAGGTAACACGGGCACATCTGCACCTTTCTGCACACCTCGGATGGCTGAGGGTGCTTTGCATTTGTAGCAACACTTCGCTGTGGGTTTTGTGGCTTCTCTCTCATCTTTGAAGCTGATTTTTATTTACTTTGACAACAACCGAGCGATGGATGTGACAAAGTTAATCCAGTTTGGCACTTCACTCCATTTACCTTGTGCCTTACAATCTTGGCCTGTGGGTGAAAAATACACATTTTTGTTTCATTTTGTCGTGCAAAGTGGCATTTCTAACATCAAGAGGCTGATTAGCAGGGCAGTTTTTAACAGAGCAAGAACTGGGGAGGTCCAAGGAATGGTGGCTGATTCCCAACTTTGCCACTGATTTTCTGATGGTGGGCAAGGTATTTATTCTCTCTCCACATTTGTTTCCTTATCTACAAAACAGATTTAATAACATTTACCACAAAGGGTATTTCTAAGGCCTCATTAATTAATGCTAAATGGTATTATAAAACCCTCTGAAGTGCTTGGATGAAATAAGCTTGATAAGCACAGTGTAATATGAGCAAAACAATCTCAATCTCTTCAAGTGTCATTAAGTTTCTCACTGGATTATGCTCTCCTTTCATGTTGGTGTTTATTGTTGGAAATACTTGGAAAAGAGTGGGATGCCTGGTGGTTTTCTGTGTCAAACTCAGGGAGTGTTTGCAGTGTTTGCAGAAAGGTCCCAGCTCAGTGGGGCTGAGCTCACATCTGGACAGCAGCTGGCAGAGCTGCAAGCCTTGCCCCCTGCTCTGTGTTCAGCCTCTCTGGGCTGCCCTGCAGCTGAAAGGCTTCTGTGGATGTTGGCCTCTTCCTCCAAGACAGGATTGTGTTTCCACAGCTGGTGAATATCTCCCCACTCCTAAACACTGCCCGTAAGAGGGATTCCAGATCCCTGGGTAGCCCGTTCCTGTGCTCAGCTAATAACCTCATCGTCTAAACTGTGCAATTTCAGTCTCCTGTGCTGCAATTTAAGCCAATTACTCCCTGCCCTGCTCTCAGCAGGCACAGAGCAGCATCCATTGCTGCTCCTTAAACAACAGCTTTATACCCACGAAGCAAAGCTTTCATGTCTCCTTTATTATTTTAGCATAACACTGAAAAAAAAAAAACCCAGTTTTTCCAATCATTCATTGTGGGCCAGTTTTTTGCCAAATCCTGTGGTTTTTTCGGACTGGTGTCACCCAGTTTATCTCCTTAATTCCTGAGGTGTAACACCCAAAACATGACATCAGCTCAGGTGAGGTGTGAGGGGAGACAGACTCTGTTCTGCTGGCTCCTGGGGTGTGCTGCTGCTCCAGCTTGGGGTTGAGGGAGATTTTACTGCTCTTCCCTTATCAAGCTGCTCAGAGTGTAATTAAATGAACTGCTGAGGTGAATGAGCAATTAACCAACCCATCTAGATCAGGAATAGCTGCAGTATGAATTATATGAATTACAGGTAGATATCCAGCAGTCTTATATTTTTCCCCCTACAATTTCTTTGGCTTGTGATGATTCTGAAGAGCCCCTTTAGGAAGTGGAATATTATTGCCTGAGGTCTGATTACTGCCTGATACACCTTTCTTTGTTTTGTTTTTTCCCTTCCCTACTTAGGTCAGTAAAATTGTGTCCAACGTTCCCCACTTGGAGTTTCTAAACTTGAGTTCCAACCCTCTCAGTTTGTCCGTTCTAGAGAGAAGGTGCGCCGGGTCTTTCGCCGGGGTTCGCAAACTTGTGCTCAACAACAGCAAAGCTTCCTGGGAAACAGTCCACACAATCCTGCAGGAGTTACCAGAGTAAGCTGGGTGCAGAAATGGCTGTTTGAATCACGTGGTGAGAGATGAGAATATTGATGAAGGAAAAAAAAAGGAATTTTTAATTGGGGGAGTTTGGGAGTGAAGCAGGTGGATGCTTTGCTTTGTCTTAAAAGCTGCACGTGTGTGGCACTGCAGCTTCTCCTCCACATCTAAATACCAGAGATGGGTAATCACCCCAAAAATGTAGGAGGTGACACCCTTTCCTCTGAGTCACTGCCCAGTGAATGGTGCAATGCCTACCTGTGCCAAGAGCTGATGAATGGGATGCAGCTGAGGGTCTGGCCACTTGTCAAGGAATATTTCATCCTGCTTTTCTGTGCAAAAGTGTTGATTTCTGTGGCCTGGCCACGGGCCACCTTGGCGTTCTGCTCCCATGGATGTCCTTGTTGGCTTCATTTTGGTGGCAGATCCTTACAGAGAGTATAGCTTTGTAAGCAGAGATGATGACAACAGGATATCCTGCATGGCCAACCTATGCTTCCCTGGGATTGGGAGAGCTGTTTTAGTTGTCTGAAAGCTTAGTGGGACCTGTTCTTTCTTTAATGGGGCTGTGGCAGAACCAGGGATGTGGGAGGAAAAAAGCACCATCAGTGTTGTACCAAAACACCTTTGGGAACTGAGTGGTGAGCACTGGGAGCAGGTACCAATTACCTTTGGAGCTGGGCACAAATGTGGAAGAAAGCCCCAAGCAATCAGTTAGAAAATTAATCCTTGGAGGCCAGGGGAACACTTGGAGGGGAGTTTGGTCTCTGGAGGAAGTTACAGATGGGAGCAGAGATGGAAACACTCCATGAGGAGCTCTCTGCAAATCACATGGGAGCTGTTACAGAAAGTTGTGTTAAAATTGCACAGAACTGAAATTCCATTTCTCAGGGTGTGCTGAGGTGCTGTCATGACCCTTCTTCCCCTGTGCAGCTTGGAGGAGCTTTTCCTGTGCCTTAACGACTACGAAACAGTGTCTTGTTCTCCAGTTTGCTGTCAGTCTCTCAAACTGCTCCACATAACTGACAATAACCTTCAAGACTGGACTGAAATTCGAAAATTGGGGATTATGTTTCCATCCTTGGACACACTTATCCTGGCTAACAACAACCTCACGACCATTGAAGAGTCAGAAGATTCCCTGGCAAGGCTGTTCCCCAACCTGCGATCCATCAACTTGCACAAATCAGGTGAGAGCCTGGAAACAGAGGCTGGGCTTTGTTCTCATGGTGAGTGACAGTGGTTGATCAGAGTCTCTCCTCCTGTGGAGGTGACAAGAAATGAACTTGCCCATCTCTGGGGGTTTTCCCTGCTGCTTTGGGTAGTCAGTCATTCTCCAAAAGATGAATCAGAGTAGTTTGGACCAGCAGTTAACTCAAAACGAGCTCAAAGCGTTTTAATGCTGGTAGTTCCCATCCCTGCCTCAGGTGCTCCTGGCTGCAAAAGGATAAAAAAAATACCTGGCAGTGGAAGGGATCAAAGAATCCCGTTTTCCTTTTGTTCCCTGTTTTATCTCAGGGAAAATGAGGGAATGTGCAGGTATGCAGCACGTAGCAGCCATTCACCAGCAGAAGCTGCTGTCACCTGTGCTCAGGCATTAAAGCTCACCACGAGCTTTGCTTGAAGCTGCTTTTACACTTCAGCCCCAGAGAATTTTCAGGCAACACTCCAAAAATGAGAAAGAGCATTTGGAATAATGGGAGAAGCACCCTGTTCTCAGCGAGAAGTATCTGCGGGGCTGTGACGTGTTGGTGAGATGACACATCCACCAGGAGGACTTAATGCATCACCAGCTTTTGTTCTTTACACCTTTATACGCTGTGCAAGTGCTGGTTAAGTGTCAGGCAGGTGGAAGCCACTTTATTAACATGCTCTACAATGTAAGCATCAAGGAATCCCTGTAATAAAAGCTTAAAGGTAACTAGAGGAGGAAAAGCCTGTTAAGCTGCATTTGAAAGCACTGTCTCACTGAGGAGCAAGTGCTCCCGTGGTAAGTAGTTTTGCAGTTTTGATGCCAGGTATTTAAGAACTCTGGGTTCTGTATTGCATTTTGATGTGTTGGCAGCTGAAAGTCAAACAGAAATCCCAAGGAGCATGTTAAACTTCTTGGGTTTTTACAGAAAGCTGCTGCACTCCAGAATTCTGCCACATGAAGATGCTACGGGTTGTGTTGATCTCTCAGGGCTGTGTTGGTGCTCAGTCCTCAGCTTTTTTATTTTCCCCTTCCTGTTTGGTTTGTTATCCCAAATGTCGGGTCCTGAGGGGTCTGAAACCAAGTTAAAGCCTTTTCCTTTAAATGCCTGGATAACTTCTGGGACTGGGTCATGAGCAGAAACGGGACCTGAGGTGGTCTTATGTGTGAGGTAAAGCCCCTCAATGGCTGTTTTGGTGATGCCTGGAAGAAGAGAGGTGCTGATGACTTCAATCCCATGCAGGCAGCATCCCTTCAGGGGCACAGCCATCCTAACTGGTGGTGTTCAATCCTCAGCAGCTCTGTTAAAAATCTAAACCAGAGTGATCATCCTTCCAGACTTGGAAAACAGCACAAGAGAATTTCAGCTACTCTTGTCTTGTAAGCAAATGGAAGAGATGTTTTGTTTTTCCAGAGCCAACTTCTCAAAGGAACAGCAGCGACACTCGCCTGTCACATATGTTCTCTGGCTGTGTCTGATTATCCTGGATACATGATGGATGGATTTTCTGTGTCTGTTTACACAAGTCTTTCCTTCTGAGCAGGTCTGCATTGCTGGGAAGACATTGACAAGTTAAATTCTTTTCCCAAGCTCGAGGAAGTGAAATTGCTGGGAATTCCTTTGCTGCAGTCCTACACCACCGAGGAGCGCAGGAAGCTGCTCATAGCCAGGTCTGTTCCTTGTTTGTTCTGCTCAGCAGGAGCAGGACATGGGAGGGAATGGGTGGGAGAAGGTAATTGTGGGAAGGGGCTGGTAGGAGATCAAGTTCTGTGTGAATTCAGCAAGATGTGAGCTTGTGGGCAAATTGAAGGAGTGGAAACACTGTCTGACTTCTCTGCTTCCTGGGGAATTTTTTGAGTCTCAAACACGCCTGTGCACACCTGCTGAAAATAAAAATGATTCATTTTGAATGTGCTTGGAGAAACTGCCTGGAATTTGCCCTGCATGGAAAGGCCTGAGCTTCCTGGCAGGATTCTCCTGGAGTTGATGTTGGGGCACGTGGCTTTTGATGGTGAGTGGCTGGTTGGACAGCCTGTCTGGGTTTCTCTCCTTGCTGACTGTGTTCCTTGGTGTGTCCCTGCAGGTTGCCATCCATCATCAAGCTCAACGGGAGCATCGTTGCCGACGGGGAGCGAGAGGACTCGGAGCGGTTCTTCATCCGGTATTACATGGAATTCCCGGAGGAGGAGGTGCCATTCAGGTATTGGATTCTTTGCTGGGCCACGGAGGGCAGGGGCAGAAGGGTGGGGAGGTTAAAGGAAAGGCTCTGGACAGGTGATGTTACGTGGGAAATCCATGTTGCTGTTCCAGGAAATAAAACCCCTCACTTTCCTCAGTCTGTTGTAGCTGAGTGTTGTCTGATGAATTGTAGGGTCACCCCTGAGTCAAATTTGGCCTTAAAGTCTCTGTGTCAAGTGCCATTAAACAACCTGACTGTTCAGCTCATGATCTTCATTGTTTCCTGGCCTCTCCATGGCTCCCTTCATAACCCACCTGTGTTTGGGAGTGCCCCAAAGCCAGTTCAGATTGTGCTCTCTGGTGCCAGGCCAGGGCATCCAGTCCTCTTGACCATCTGGTGTGTGGAATGGGATTGGCAGTGAGAAGCTGTCCCCTCACTTTCAGGCCTGCAAATCACAAGTCTGATGGGTTTTCTTTGCCAGAAAAGTATATCCAATGATCTGTTCATCTTGGTTAAACTAATGAACTTGGACAGATGCTGTTCAGCCGGTGCCTTCCCAGTGCCAGCATCTACTTACTGCTTCTAATGGACTGAGGAAGGATTGTGGAGCGTCAGGCCACTGCCCTTCTGTGCCTCTTGCCCTGGAACCCTCCTGTGCTTTGCAAACAGCAAAGCTTAATGGCCCCTTTATGGCAGAAAGAAGGTAAAACAAGTGTGTGTGTGACTGAGGTAGGGACACACTGAAGGTCAAAGGTGCAGATGGAATCCTGTCAGTGTTTCCACTGGCTGGGCACTGTTTCCCCTAGCTTAACTCTTAGGTAAAATGTCTCTTATCCCCTTAAAGCACTGGATATGTGACCTGCTGGTGCAGTGAGGGCACGGGAAGGCTGGAATGGGGAATGAGGACTCGGTGTTTTGTAGGAATACAAATAGGTTCAGTGATGATAATACTGGTTAAAGGCATGCTGGGGTCAGTTCAGAGGCAAAGGGAGATCGTGTAGTCAGAGAGACAAGACAGCTGGTGATCCCTCTTGTGCCTTTTTCTGAGGACAAGTCCTGGCTTGTAATTTTAGAAGGCCTTGAAGCGTAAAAATTGAAGGAAATATTGGAAGTGATAGCAGCAGAGGCAGAGAATGCGGGGGAGAGGAAGGGAAAGGGGAGACAGGGACTGTGAGCTCGTGGTGCTGCTCCCAAAACGGATTATTTTCCATGGGATTTTATTTCTAAGAAAGCTGTTTCCTGTCTCTGGTGGTGACAGGCACTTTGCATGTCCTGGCTGAGAAGGACACAGTGGGGTACAGCTCTAGGCACACGAGATGCTTCTGTCAGGATGTGACCTTGGGAACAGGAACACATGGTCACACATCACCACACACTCCTGGGGTCACTTTCCAGGTGGGATCACGTGTAAGAGATTACTAATACCTCACCCATCCAAGAAAACCAGGCTGGTTTTGACCAAGCTGCCAGCTTTCTGCTAGGAAACTTGCCCCCCTCCCTGCTCTGATTTCTTAACCTTTAAAGACTCTTGCTGCCTTTTTCATGGTCAATGGCCTCTTTGTCTGAATCCCTTCATCTGTGCAGCGTTTCCAGGAGACTTGTGCAGCTCCTGAAGAGGGCTGTTCTGTTCTGGAGGGGTTGTGTGCCACTACAGACTCTTTTCTGGTGAGGCTGCAGATGGCTGAGAGTGTCCCCAGTGCCGAGGGCTGCGTTTCAGTTCCTGGACCTGTGCATTCCCTTGTAGGAATGGGAAGCTGGCACTCACTGCAGAGGGATTTTGTGCCTGTTTGTTGCTAAAGCTTCCTCTTCTTTGCTCCCAAGTCTGGTGTGATGTCTCCGAAGGTGGTTTGTAATTAGAGTGTAATCAGGGCACACATGTCATTGCTGGGGGTACAGCATCTGCATTGCAGTGCTGCCTCGAGCAGAGGGAGAACACACTCGAGCATGGAAACATTCCCAGGGGGAGCAGCCCCTCTCAAGTCTGTCAAGGTGCAGCGTGAGATAAGCTCTGTGACAAGACCCCCCCCTGCTCACATTCGTGTCTTCCCGGGTTGCAGCTCAGAGGGATCAGGGAGGGAGGGAAGTGGAAGGAACAATTTATCTCTCTGGATGTCGTGGGGTAGAGGGAGAGCCGAGTGTACAATCCAATATTGGATGTCTCCTGGAGTGACGTCGCCGTGTCTGTGGGGTTTTAATGAGTGCTCTGCTTGTCTGGGCCACTGTTTATCTGCAGAGTATCAGAGACACTTTTAGCCAGGCTCAGCTCTTCAGCATCCTCTGCTCTGGCAGCCAGTGTCTGCAAGGGTGATTAAAAAAGTCTCCAGGGTGCCTATTATTGGGGTACAAAAGAACCTTATAAGCAGTGTGCCTTCATCCTTATTGATTTGAGGAAAGCCAGTCACTCAGCTCAGTTAGAAGGAGCAGACTGCAAAGCTGCTCTGCCTTTCCTCACCACACGAACATTTCAGGCAGCCCTGCTTGACCCTCCATGTATTTACAGCACATGTTTGGGGAATCTTAGACCACTCATGGTGCTTCTCTCTCTCAGCTTCCCCCTCTTCATACCCTCTCCACCATCAGCCCTGTTCAGTGCAGTTGCCCTTAGTGCACGAATCGTGACAGTCATTCTAGTTGGCACAGGAGTGTTTTGCTGGTCTGCAGCAGCAGAGATGGTGAGAGTTAAAGGGATAACCCAGAGAAGTCTTGGAGCAGCAAGGGGTGGGTTGCTCTCTCCCTGTTTCCCGTCGGATGTTGCTGCTGACAAATCCTGCCAGAGATGGAGGAAACTGTGCTGCAAAGAAACCCTCCCCACTGGTGACACGCTGGCTGGCACTGGCTGCTCAGCGGGGTGGGTTAAATATGGGGAGTGTGTTGTCTTCTCTCAGCACTAATGGCTTTTCCAAATCAATAGGCCTGATCCTATCAGCAGGTGCCTGTGAGAGCAGGGCACCAGCCTGCCTTTGGACGCTCGTTTTGTCCGTGAGACTGGGGAAATCCTAGTGCCTTGTGGCCCTTACCTCATTTCCCAGCACACAGAGGGTCTGCTGTTCTTCAGGAACATTCCTGCCTTCAGCAGGACTCCCTGGGGTCTCCCAGCCTGCCAGGTCCCATCATTTTCTCGGCAGGGGCCGTGACACAGCAGCGATCGCATTCAGCTCAGCCTCGGACCGGGAACAAAAAGCGCTTTCTGTGTGTGCAGGGTGGAGGGGCTCTGAAACGTTACCTTTCCTCAGCAGCTCTCTGCCTTTGTCGGTTCAGTCCCATTGTGGTTTGTGCTGCCATTTTTTTGTGCCTCTGTTCCCAGCCAGGCAGGGAGATGCTGCCCTGCCTGATGGGAGTGATACCATTGGGAGGGTGAGACAGACTTTCCATCACTCCCTGGGATGGGCCTTGGGAAGGACCCCAGAGAGCCTGTCTCCAAGGAGAAAGTGCCAGTGGGATGTGTGGCTCTGCTGGTAAAATTCCCATGTTGTTTTAGAGGAGGTGTGGAGGATCAGTTGGCAGGAGGTCCCCTGTTTGTTGCAGCAGCTCACCTTGATTCAGTGAGCGTGATGAGCTCAGCGGAGTGTAACATTTGGGACCTTTTGGAAAACAGCAGGCATGTCTGAAAATGAGTTAAGCCACGAGGCCACAGAGGTTGGGATTCGAAATTTGGGGCTGTATCCTTTGTATGAGCATCTTCTCTTCCAAATCCCACTGCAGCCATGGCTGGGGTTTCTGAAGTTGTAGGAGCCCATTTTGATGCTCAGTTTCGTCAGGAAGCTGTTTTGACACCTGTCAGCTCAAACATCTCAGGTCAGTGATAACTTCACCTTCCTCAGTTTGATACCTCCTCCCTGAGTTCATGTCAGAGCCACGGTGCAGCTCAGGACTCATACCATCCACATTTATTCCTAGAGGATGTCCTTGAGGTCATCAAACTTGAAATCAGGGTCAGTGTCATCTCACGTGAGCAACTTGTGAAACCTGCACTGGCTGAATGAGCAGCTGCACCATAATTTAATTCTGGCATTGTTGGATTTTTCAGGTATCACGAGCTGGTCACGAAGTATGGGAAGCTGGAGCCCTTGGCAGTCGTGGATCTCCGGCCTCAGAGCAGCGCGAAGGTGGAGGTTCACTTCCAGGACAAGGTGGAGGAGATGTCCATCCGTCTCGATCAGACTGTGGCAGAGTTGAAGAAGCACTTAAAGACTGTCGTGCAGTTGTCAACAAGCAACATGCTGCTCTTCTACTTGGACCAGGAAGCTCCTTTTGGTCCCGAGGAGATGAAATACAGCTCGCGAGCGCTGCACTCCTACGGCATCCGGGATGGAGACAAAATCTATGTGGAGCCCAGGATGAAATAACCTCTTTTGACCACACACATGCCCCCACACACCCACACACATGCATTGAGGAGTTTTTTGCAAGGTTTTTGTTTCGGTTGGTTGGTTGAGGTTTGGTTGTGTTTCTGTAGCAGGTGATTCCTTAGCCCGGAGGAGGTGCCCTGACGTGAGAACCATGCCCACCATCCGCTGCAGGTGACCTTGAGGTGACAATTGACTTCAGTAGGTGTGTTTCAGTGTGGGCAATACCTTGATGTTTTCTTTGATGCTCCGGTATACTCGTGATTTGGCATGAATGGTCAGTTGTTCAAGCTAAGGAATGCCAGGGTCCATAAGGGAGACGACAGCTCGGTGCACAATTTGACCCGTTGTTTTGTTTTCCTAAATTTTGGATGTTTTGTTCCACCAGAGCTCCCTTTGGCCTTGCTATCCAACTGTGGCTCGAGCTTGCTGAAGTATTTCCTTGCAGCTTGGTGCTGTCCCAACCTTTTGTTGTGCTCGAGTTCACAGGAAAGATCTCCAACAGTATTTATTCCGCTTGATTCAGAGCTCAGGTACTTAGTGCATCCACTTCACTCTGCTGGTTGTGAGTGCAAAAAACGGGGGAAAGGAAGAGAACTCGCTGGAAAGAAACTTTATTTTCAAAATGCACGCCCTAGATCCACACTGTCCTGTTCTGATTTGAGGCACATAAAGAAGTTTTGATGGCTGTACCCGTCTCACACAGTGTCTGCAGCCTGTAGCACAAAGGGACCCTTGGGTGTGTTGCAAAGTGAATTTTGGAACGTTGTGTTGGAAGGGCTTTTAGAGTAACAGGTCAACAAGGGGTTGAAGATCTTCCCCCTGATGCTCAAGAGATCCTCCATGCACTTAACCTTGTGCCAGTTGGTACTGAAAGTGGAATGGCTAAAACTCCTCTCCTGGGAGAGAGGACAAGTGAAGTTGAAGTTTGTGTTTGTTGCTGTTGCACCAGAATTGAAACCTCGCACTTTCCCCGGGGCCCCTGGCTGGGGGTCCCTGCTTAGAGTCCGAGCAAAGGGGATGTGTTGGCTCGGATCGCTTTCCAGTTGACTCATGTTTGTTGTTTAGCAGGTTTTCACTCTCTGTGTTGCTTCCCCCACCACGTGCACCTCGTGCTGCTGCTTAAGTTAACCCCCGTTTTCTACTGCAGAGCAGATTCCTGTTCAGTGAAATCCTCCCTTTCTATCTCTTGTTTTGCCTCCCCATGTCTTCCCTTGTTCCTCTGCTCCCGGACAAGTTAAAGACTTTTCAGATTTCCTACTTCCAAGCAGCTGCATAAAAGTTTTTGAAGTGAGGGCTGTAGTTACACATGGACTTCTGACCTTAACTTTGAAATGCTCGTCCCCACGTGCACTTTCTTTCACTTCTGTCCACATCACCCAGCTCCTCTGATATTCTCGGAGTCGTGTGTTTCTCTTCGTATTTCACCTGGATTCTGGGGTGGGATAAGATGGCAGGGGATGAAGTGTTATTTCATAGTCTTCAGGTTTGGGATGCGGGGATGGTTCGGAGGGGAGCAGTTCCTCATCCAAAGTAAGGCGCAAAAATAAGAGGATTTAAGATAAAAGTTATTAATTTGTGCCTCATTCCCCTGGCAAAAATACCGATTTCTTGGCCCCATTGAGCTGAGCAATAGGAAAGGGAGCAAGACTTTCCATAGGTAGCATAGAGACCACAGCACGTACCTGCAGAGCTGTGGCACCTGTAAAACTAAACAGCAGGGAGGTAGTGGCAGTGTAACATAAAATGATGCTTTTATAAGCTTAGAGCTTTACTGAAGATGTATTTTCCATTTGGGCAGTGAAAGTAATTTGCTGCCTTATAGCAGAACTCTTAAGCCAACCCTTCTGTATGATATATACATAAGTACGAATAGGAAAAGTTGTGGTTAATAAGATATTTTGTTATAAGACAAAGTTTTATGAAGATATGGTTGTTTAATATTAGAAGCCTATTTCAGCCCTTGACCTCCAATGTAAGTGGCTGCAGTGTCCAAGGTGAAGGACCCAACAGGGATGCAAAAACATCTCTGACCTAATTCTCCAGAGCAGTAATTGCCTCTGTGGGTTTAGTATTTATGGCATTGTCCCTGCTATTAATGGGATGCTGTAACTCTGGACCAACTTCCTCAGCACAATTAAATGTCTCAGATTCAGAGAAGGAAATAAACAGAGACCATTAAAGAGCTGAGCGGGGTGGTAAAGAAGACCCAAGTATGTGCTTTTAAGTTTGTTTGCCCACTAAAAATGGGCCTGTCCCTGGAGGAAATGGTGCTGTCATCAGTAAATCCTGATTTTATTTATGGCAGACCTGGTGGGAAGATGGAAAAAGAGAACAGCTACTGGCATGACAAGGTCAACAAGTGCTGGGGATTTGGTGCCGACACCCAACCCAGCCCCTCTGGTCATTCAGGTGAGCAGAAGTCATGGTGTCAATGTCACCACCTTGCCACTTCTTCAGGGGAAGGATTTTTCTGGACGATGTTCTCAAGGCATTCACCTTGTGTGCAGCTTGTGGAGCACTCATGGGGTGGAAACCAAAAATTTTGTTTGTCTTCCCAAGGAGAAGGAGTCACACCCAAAGCCTGGAGACAGTTTGTGTGTCCAGATGATTGACTTTGGAAAGTAGGACCAAAAGGCACCCAACTGATGTGGGAAAATACCCAAATCCCTTTCCTTTTGTAGTAACTTGTGGGAAAGGGTCTTGTGTGTGTGTGCCACGTTACCACCTAACAGGGGACCACATCCTGGGGAGCGAGGAGTGGGAGAGGAGATTTGGGATGCTGAGAGTCCAGTAGGGTCCTGATGAGGCAGGAGGTTTGATTTCAGCCAGTGAGATGTCAGGAGGGGCTGTGTCCAGATGTTACCGACTCCAGCAGAAGGTCCCTGGGTCTGCCACATTCCTGTGAGAAAACAAAACAGATTTGCAACCTTCCCTAGTTTTTGTGTCCTTCTATCCGAGGGCTACTTTTGTCAAGCACTGTTGTGCTGTTCCTGCCGTGGGCAGCCTGCTTCCCCAGGAATTCCTGCTTCCCCAGGGATTAGGTGACAGCTATATACCAAAGTGTCACACGGCTGCGTGTGCTGAGATTGGATGCTGTGCTCGTGTGTTTTTGGAGACGTTCCTATTGAATAGCCGTGTTTTGACCAGGATGTTTCAGGCGGATTCGCTTAACTGCCGATGTCATGAATATGCATGGGGTGCTCACCGGCCTCTGCTCCCTCGCTGGGATTTCTAACACCGTTTTATCGGGAGCTGCATCCATCCCAGTGGCCCACAGTGACTTGGAGCATCTCTGCTGGGGACAGGCTCTCAGTTTGCCCTCGCCTGCTCTGGTCTGGAATCCGAAGAAGGCGGCGGGTGGCTCTGCCTCCTCGGTTGCTGGGTTTCGCTTGTTAAATGAGATTCTGTAGGTTCTGTTCATGTGCAGATTTGAAAAATGCAAACGAGGTGCTGGAAGCAGCCCAGAGGCTAAAATATGTATTCCTGGCAGCTGTGCCTCCCTCGTTTGGATGTGGCACTTTTGTGGGCGGTGGAGAGACGCCTTCCCCAGAGCAACGTTAGAGGGGCTTCAGCCACCCCGGGCCTTTGCCTCTGTGATTGCTTTCCTGCAGTTACTGGAAATTTCAGATATAATTTAAACATGAGGATCTATTCTTGCTCCCTATTAATGTTGCATCCATGTGTAATTTCAAAGGAAAAGAACTGTAAGTCCATCTCGTTTTTTATTCTGGTTTCTCTCTCTCACGGGGGATATTCTTCCCGCTCCCACGATTTGCCTTTGGTTTGCTCGCAGACTTTGCAGTGGAATTCAGGCCAAATAGGTAATTGGTTTGGATCAGTTCAATAAACTTATGTAAGTTTTTACACAAAACCAAAAGAGTGTCCTGAGCTTTGCCCTTTTGTCTTCGCTGAAGCAAAACATTTCCCTGTGTCTGACCCACATGAGTAACACACACCTTTGGCAGAGCGAAACTGCCGAGGGTTTTGGGGTTTTTGTGTTCTGCTGGTGGTTGTGGTGACTGTCCTGTGAGCTCAGGCACAGCCACCTCACCTGTGTGAGGAAGACCTAGTCCTCTTCTGGGCTGTATTTCTCCATGGCTGTGGCTCATCTCCACGTCCAGGTGAGGAACAACACTTAAACTCTCTGTTCCCTGCTCCGTGTCCTCACTGGGACTGGCCTTGGGGTTAAAACAAGTTTCACTCTCGTGAATTGCACCAAATGATCCCCAGGGAGAGGCAGGAGGAGGAAGGTGCCCCTCTGGAAGGGATACAGCTCCTGGACAAACCCCTCTCCAGGGAGAGGTTTATGCTGGGACCCTTGAAATGGGAATGTGACAAGGCACTCCTGTCATTACTGAGCCAAGGTCAAACAGCCAGAGGACCCTTTGTCCCATCTTTTAACGCTTGTTTTTAGTTTAGGTCAGGCATGGAAGGAAATCTTCTGCTAGAAGAATTTAAAAAGATAAAAAAAAGTGTTTGGTTGTTCAGCTCTGATGTGTTCAGCACTGTATGATGGGAACATCCCCTGCCAAAAGAAAATCCCCTGGAAGACAAAATCTCCCCCAAAGAGACAGTGAAACCTAATCAAACTTCATCAGTGTAGACTTGCCCAGGACAAACAGGAGCAGAATATTAAACTGACAAAGGAGCAGAAGGGAACCTATTTTCACCAGTTTTCTCCGTGTTACAAAACAGAATGAGAAGAGTCAATTGATTTTCCTGTGGCTGGTAATCTTTAAAATGTATGAGAGGGAAGGGAAGAGTCAGGGCACGCGGAGTGGCAGCCTGGAAATAATCTGCCCCTGGAATATCAGTCGGTGCTGGTATCCCCCTGCCCGCCTCAAATAGTTATTGGTTTAGAAAAGGGTAAAAATAAATTTAAAAATGAAAGACTCCTGCTAGCAAGGCCAAGTCTGGGGGAGAAAGAGAAAACAACCCGGGATTTGCTGTGGAGGTTGTGTTGCCTGGTGCCCTGATGTGCTGAAGGAAATTGCTGAGGTAAGATACAGCACTTTGGGGGTGAACTTTCTAAACACACTTCCAGAAATGCCCAGAAAAACCATCTGGCCTTCTAGTGGTTCTTGCTGGGCTGCTGGCATTGCTGTGCCCCTCTGTTCCTGACAAAGGGCAGGGAGTGCAGGGAACGCAGGAGGAGGAAGAACTCCCTCCTCGCAGGAAAAATAGGCAATAAAAAGCCCCCACCCAAAAAGTCAGAAGGGAAAATCATTCTGCCAAGGACTGCTGGGGTTGGAGCACTGCCTGTCTTACCTGAGCCTTGCTCTGGGCTGTTAAAGTCAGCCTTAATCTGGCTCGTCTGGTGACATCCCTCATCCCTCAGCTGCTATTCCACCTCTCCCTCTTTCATCTGATGTGGATCTGAACCAAGTGAAAGTGGTTGAAATCCTTTCTTGGGGTGCGGATCGGGCTGGGTTGAATTGCTTTGGTCAGCACACCTCGGCTACACCTGCAGCCCATGTTTGTCCCCCCTCAAGTTAGTTGTGTATCTCACAGCCCAGACACCAGAGGCAGGAAAATCCCCACGGAAATTGCAGGTTTGAAGGGTGAAAATGAGAATACGTAATGCTTCACACCTCAGTGAAACTCCCCACCAGCAATCTGTCCTTCCAGAGAGGGTGGAAATGAGAACAGCAAGGAAACCTTCCCTGGCAGATTTGGAGAGAGAACACTGGACTGGGTGAGTTTTCCCTTTTCCACCTGTAAAAGCAGAAGTTAGAGAAACTAAAGCAAGACCTGGATGGCAAAGTAACTCCACTGAAAGTTCAGGGCAGTGCCTTTGAAGAACACTCTGAGCCTTGCACTGCTTAATGCTAATCCTGTAACATTATATAGATGGGCTGGGTTTTTTTTTGCTTTTACACAAAGGAGGAAGGGGCTCAATTCTTCTGGGGGCTGGGTTTTCTTTCCCCTGAGCAGCACAACCCTGAGCCCAGCTCTGGCTCGCTGGCATTTCCATCTGAATCCACCTGAAGGGGGTGAGTTTTTGGGGAAGAAAGAGGCTTCTCTCCCTCTCCAGGCCAGAACCTGATCTCCAGATTAGCTTGCTGGTTATCAATAGGGGCAGCAGTTCTGATTGCAACTCAACACTGCTCCAGCCCTTGGAAGAGCATTGACGAAAACAGAGTTTTCAGTTGGGAGAGCAAAGGACTGAGCCATCCTTGCAGCCACCAGCCCCAGCTGGCACAGGAGGGGCAGCATGCATTCCCCACTGACATAGGATTTCGCCCCACTCTACCAAGGCTGGTCTAAAATTTCAGACCTGGTTGCTCCTCTAGTCTACAAAACAGGTGGGTAATCATTTTTGTACCTAAGAAGTTGTGGTTTTGAATGGGGTTTGTTAAGCAATGTGTGTTCTGTATTGTCTGTTGTGTTTCCCAAGCAGTGCCAGTCCCACTCCTCACTAGTCACTGTCTGTGAGGTCTCTGCTAATGAATCCACAGGATTTACAATCTATATAAATTCCTGTCATCCTCCTTTCATCTTTCCAAGACAAGGAATGTGGTAAAACTTCTCCTTGGTGGAATGGCTTTTTCTCAATGGAGAATGCAGTTGCCGGGACCAGTGTTGGTGTGAGTGGAACACTGAGGAGCAGTGAACGGGGAGGAACTTTCTGCCCACTGTGTTTCGTACTTTCCAAGCTCCCAGGAGTGGGAATCAAGTGGAAGTGATGTGGGACATCACTTTGTCCCCGCTGTAGCTGTGCCCTCTGTGTTCTGTATGTGTGTGGGTGTCCTCAGAGGGAATTGGATCTGCTGATCCACATGTACCATAAAAACAGATCTCTGGGGAGAGCACAAAGAGCCGCTGGGTTTAATAGACAGATTTTTAAAGGTGGGAAGATGGAGAGGCTGTAAAAATTCAGGCTGTAAGTAACGCACAGGTACAGTTGGTGTGTGAAGCTGGTCACGTACTTTTCCGACTGGGACACGCACACGAGACCTTCCTGCGAGCTCTGCGTGAGCCCTGCCGCTGTATAATAACAGGTGGAGAAATCAAAGCAGGTGTTTTAGCAATATCTTCTATTGGATTAATAATGAGTAACAAATTGCATTAGGCACAGAAGGAATTAAAGCCGGCACGGGGTTTCTCTTTCATTTTTCCCAGCCCTGTCTGAGCTCTCTCTCATTGATTCCTGTGCAGCGAGGACTTGCCCAGCTGTGCAAATGTTTGTGCCGCTTCCATGCTCATCCCAACCAGTCAGTGATGGTTGTGGTGGGAGCCAGCACAGCACATTAGCCCAAGTGGTGTGGGAAGCCCCTCGACCATGGCAGCCCACCACAGCTCTCCTGTTTGGAGCAGTGCTAAGCTTGGGACTGGGCAGGAGTGGTTGTCCCTGCACTCAGCTGATCAGGGAGGAATTGCTTCTGTCCCCTCAGATCACCTGGGGGGATCCTCAAGGATGTGTTTTTTTTCCCTACCAATGTGATGCAGGTCTGGGTTTCTTTCCTTTCCTGTAGGATGAACAAAGGATCGTTCCTGGGAACCTGGGTGGCCCTTTTGGTGATAACAGCCCGGCACCGAGGTGAGTTTGGTGCTGGGAGCCAACACTCCCCAGAGGGCTTGGAAGACACTCCAAGTCCTTTAGCTGGAGCAAGGACAAGTCACAGGCTTAACTGAGTGTTTCCTGTGGGGAGGGAGAGGCTGCAAATTTTGGGGGGGATGCTTGTGTAAATCATTTATACGGCTGTGTGTGCACATGGAGTATTCCAGGGGTTGTGGTGGTCTGGCCAGGCACTACAAACCAGGAGTTTGAAAGATTTCTGGTGTTAGGACTGCTGAGGAATGGCAGCATGACACGAGCAGTGCTGGAGAAGCTGGAATTGAGGAGTGTCTGCTGGGTTTCCTGTTTGAAAAATAATTCCAAGCCGTGTCTCACAGCCATGCCTGAGCTGCAATAACTCGTCAGGTGTGTAACAGCTGGGAAATGACTTATTTACCTGCCTGGCAGGCAGGAGTCTTGCTGAAGCCCTTTGGATATATCTGTGAATCCAGGCTTGTGGCTTGGAAACCATCATGTGCCACCTCTTTTTATCTCCAACGGGGCACTCGGGCCGCACACAGGTCTTAGGAAATCAGGGTGTCAGTGGGTTCAAGTCTTCCTCTTTTCTCCTTTTTCCCAGAGAAACTTGGGCCAGCTAAGCCTGTGAAGGGTCACTTGGTGCCCTTCCTCACTCCCAGGCAGTTTCAAGCATCCTCAGGGTGGCAGAGAAAGAGCATCCCCCGGGTTCAGGAGCCCCTCCTGTGTCCATGACAGGGGGAACACAGAACACACTGGCCTTGGCTGGCAGCCCCCGAGCAGCACAAGGGAGGGCCCAGGAAATAAAAGCATGTCCTGGATCGAGGCGAACAGAGCTGGGATTGTTCAGATCCTGTGGGCTCATGTCGGCCAAGACTGAATGTTGTGAGGGCAGGGCACGGCTTTTTTACCTCAAAAAGAGGACAAGGGGGAGAAAAAAAGACAAAAATCCCTGTTTTCTCTGTGAGGAGGGCACCAGTAGCTAACTGGAGGACATGAAATGACAGCAGAGGTCTGGCATGAGCTGGGACCTGTGACACTGCCCTAAGGACTCTCCTCTTCCTCTCCTTCCAGCTCACCCCATGGACAGTCTGTACCCGTTCTGGCAGAACGACACAAAAACACCCAAAGTTGATGATGGAAGCTCTCCTGAGATCAAGATCTCTGTCCCCTTCATCTATTTTGGAGTCCCCTACAGAAGCATTTATGTAAGTGGAGAAACAGACCTTCCCTTGATTCTTTTCCTTGCATTACTGGCTGTATTTTAAACGCTCTCCCTGTCACCAGGAATTGGAAAATTTATTAGCAACTACCTGACAAGTTCTTAGATTTCATGAACTGATAGGTTTTATGATTAAGAAAGTCAAAGGTATATTTAATGGGATAATGTTCATGGGAAAGGAATATAAAAGGCAGTAAATTTTCTTTGTAGGTGATTAAATGGTACAGCAAAGCTAAGGGCTTGACACAAGGGACATTATTCCTGTTATGTGACAAGAAACAAGAAAATGCAGAGAACCTCTGGGGGGAAAAGGGGGCAAGAGTTTTGTGGGTGTCTGAGACAAGGACAGGCTGCTGCTCATCGCAGGTGATGGCACAGCAACAAAATGGCAAAGGGGACGCCAACCTCTGTGTGCTGGGCTCAGAGAGGGGACACCTGAGCCTGTCAAAGCCTTAGACAGGGGCCTAAGTCAGTGTGCCCGTGCCACATCCCGAGTGCACCCATGTTTTGTGGCCAGCTGCTCTCTCTGTGGGTTCAGAAGAGAGGCAAAGACTCATCTGTTCCCCAGTTTGTATTTGTACACAGCAGCACTGGGAAAGCAGGAATCCTGAGAGGGTTTCCAGTTCCTGTGTGGGCTGGGAGGTTCTGACATCCAGGAGAGCAGTGCCATTGGTTCTCCACACTTCGCAAAGATGTTGTTTTGGGGAGGGAGGATCTTCAGCAGACTCTGGGGAGGCTGTGGTGGCACCACGTGCCAGGAACCCCAGGATCTGTCACAGATGATGAAGCCAAAGGCAGTTTTATTCCTGGGAGCCCTCATGCCATGCAGCCATCGGTGTCATACCCTCCTGTCCCTCAGTGCTGCAGAGCTGCTCTCCAAAGGCTGTGGAATCCCAGGACTCCATGGCAGGGTCCCAGCAGAGCCTCGCCTGTAGAGCCCTGTTTTGCAGACATTGTCCTGCTTTTGAGGTTTCCTGCATCAGCCTTTGGCCACCATTGGTGGGATCACAGAATCACTGAATCAACAAGGTTGGAAAACACCTTTGAGATCATCAAGTCCAACCTACTACCAATGAGCTTACCTCTTACCTAGCACTGTCACATCCTCTAAATCATGGCACTCAGTGCCACATCCTGTCTCATTTTAAGCACTTTCAGGGATGCTGACTCCATCATCTCCCTGGGCAGCCCCTTCCAATGGCCAATCACTCTTTCAGTGAAAAACTGAAGCTGAACCTCTGCCTGGATGGTTGTCAGTTGTCAGTAAAATCCCCCCTTCAGCCAAAGCCCTTGATGTGATGATCCAAAGCCACTGGATCATCCTTTTCCCATGATCCAGTGGCTTTGTGCTGCCTGCAGAGGCTTGCTCTGACCGAGTGGATCTCTTGGTGCAGGTGAACAACAACGGGGTGATCTCCTTCAACACGCTGGTCAGCCAGTTCACCCCCGAGGCCTTCCCGCTGGCCGACGGCCGCGCCTTCGTGGCGCCGTTCTGGGCCGACGTGCACAACGGGATCCGGGGGGACGTTTACTACCGGGAGAGCTGGGAGCCCGAGATGCTCAGG
The DNA here is from genome assembly GCA_013390025.1 of Pitta sordida. NCBI lineage: Eukaryota > Metazoa > Chordata > Aves > Passeriformes > Pittidae > Pitta > Pitta sordida. The sequence goes on from WEKX01023383.1 coordinate 661,828, forward strand.
AGAGCCTCCAGAGATGTCCGCAAGCACTTCAAGGACATGGGCTCCTTCTCGGCCACCTGGGTCCTCATTGTCACCTGGGAGGAGGTCACTTTCTACGGGGGAAGCAGCACGACGCCGGTAGGAGCGACGGGCTGTGGTTGGTGATGGTTGAGTGTGTGTCTGTGTGTTTATGTGATTGTCCTGGCCTTGGTGTGTAAAACTGGGGGTGTTTTGTTGTGTTCCCTTCGAGGCAGAGGAGCGCCATGGTCGCCTGTATGAGCCTCAATCCCTGCTTTAATATCTCCAGGGAAAACATCAGCTCTTGGTTATTTGGAGCTGGTGCCTCTAAACAAGGCTCTGACACCAATGAGGGGATTTTGTCTTGATCATATTGTAGCTCTTTTTTGTTATATACACATGCAGATATTTTTGGTGGCACCTGACCTGCCTGCATGGGAGACTGGTCAGACTGACCAGAGTCACATTAGTGACTCAGCCATACAACATTTCCATAAATTAGTGAGTTGTGTCTCAGAGGATGGGGATGGCAGTGCCACGCTTTTCAGCTTTTAAATACCCAATTATTATGTGAGCTGTGGCTGCAGCTGACGTTGGGAGGCCCATGCTGGACTGCTGGCAGGGCCCGTGCTGAAGCTTGGGGTGCAGATACAATCACAGAATGGGCTGGAAAAGACCTTAATGCTCGTTCTATCTCCCTCCCCTGCCGTGGGCAGGGGCACTTTCCACTTTTCACCAGGTTGCTCCAAGGTCTCTCCAACCTGGCCGTGAGCACTCAGCCAGTGAGGGATCCCAGCTATTGTTTGGGGCAGGGATTGTTTAGGATTAGCCCTGTGTACTGTGACTGCCAAAAGCTGGCTTCTTCTGTCTCGAGGAGTTGGCTCTGATAAACAGTTCAGCTCTTTTCCATTTGTTAGAGAAGCTTGAGATTTAATGCATATTTTTTGCCAGTCCTGGCAGCACTTGCAGAAAAAAAACCCCAACATATATATATATATATTTGCAGACAGCAAGCAATAGAGAGATTCCTGTATTGCCTGAAGAATTACATTTGCAACACAATGCAATTTATTTTGTTATGGAGCAGCCTCAACAGCAGCCAGGGCTCCAGGTTGGCACGTGGAATAACACCAGGCAACTTAAGCAGGGGATTCATCGCAATGCAGAAAAGCTGCAGAGAACAATTTGGGGGATGTGGCTTCAGGGAGGCTGCAGTTGCTGCCTGGTGGTGGCACCTGAAATGGGTTCAGTTTCTGAGAGCCTGGTTGGGCAGTGATGGTGCTCAGTGGCCACGAGCACCAAAGAGGGAAATGTTTGGGGCTGGTGGAAGTGCCAGGCATCTTACACCTGGCACCAGGTCACCTCCTGCCACCCTCCAAGAGGCACTGGAGCAGAGCAGGGGTTGTTGCTCCATTGAAAAGCTGTTGCTGCACTCTGAGTGATACTGCCTTTATGTATCATGGAATAGTGACCTCATGGCACACCACAAGGCTTGGCAAAGGTGAGCACGTGTGAAGAGGAAACCACAAGCAGGAGGCAGAATCCCGGGGAAAAGATGCAGGAGTGGAAATGGTGGCTCTCCTGTTTGCCCTGGTGTGAACTGTGCCATTTCACAGCTGCTGTGAGGCAGCTCTGCCCACACCACTCACTCTCCTGACAGCTCCCAGAGCCTGCTGCGCCTCCACGTTCGAGATTTCTCCTGGCAGGAACCTAATGTGCCTTGGAAGTGACATCCCTCGTGGTGTGCAAGCAGGGAGTGCAGCCCTGGGCTCCCCTCTGCAGTCCTGAGCATCCTCAGAGGAATCAAACCAGTGGCTTTGCTTGCAGGGGAATGTAACGTGGTGCAGAGTGACCCCCCAGCCCTCCCCTGTGTCCAGCAGCACATGCAACTGCTTGTTTTTCCTGGCTGGGAAACCCTGATGCTTCCCACTGTGAGATGGTTTGATCCATGGGCTTTCCTGTATCACCTGATGACTGTTCCTGTGGCTGTGGTTTCCTTCCCGGTGAGCAGTGCCCAGGTAGCACCAGGCTCCTTGTATTGCTCATGATTAATGAAAGGAAAGGCAGCCCATGCTTTGTACCCTGCTAAAATCCTGCTTGCTCAGAGGCAGGAGGAGCAGTGATCACGGCATGGTCCCAGGGATGGGAAGGACAGGAAAATGCAAAAAGCTGGGAGAAGTGATTGACTTCGCTCCCAGTGGTGAGTTCTGCTGCTGGCTCTGCATGTATAGAGGGAATATCTCAAGGGAAGAAGCTTTTTCTGTCTTTCTGCACAAGCATAAAAGGGAAGATGGGGGTTATGCTGCCCTCACCACCTGGCAAAGCAGGCTATTCCCACCTGGGGCCAGGATGGAATGTGTCTGTGGAGTTTCTGGGGCTGGAAATGCAGAGTCATTTCAAGGGAAAGGAAGAAGACGAGCAGCGGATTTAGCAGGTAGTGAGGGGATTTGGCAGCCAGCAAAGAGCATGCTGTACATGGCTGGCTTGGATGTAATCCACTGTTAGCAGCATTGTAGGATATGGATGTGGAAAGGAACTGGGAAAGATAATGCAGCAAGGAATAAAGCTAAGACAGGGTAATGGAAGAGAGCAGATCTTAACCCGAATCCTGCTCATTGCTTCTTCCCCGTGAGCTTATTCTCATGCTGCCATCTATTGGTGTTCGCTTGGGTCAGAGACGGTCTTGTCTTCCCGGGTGGAGGAAAGGGCAGGGATAGGAGCTGGTGGAGCTGTGGCAGAAAGCACAGGCATATCTGGGGGGTAATTCAGCCTCTTCAGCTCTTCACCACAAGGCTCCTGCATCTCGCTGGGGCCACAGATAAAAGTGGTGAAAGGAAAGGCAAACAACGTGAGAAAAGCAGCATCACCTTCTGAATGTGCTCGTGGTTTTCAACAGGTGAACACTTTCCAAGCTGTCCTGATCACAGATGGAGTGTCCTCCTTTGCCATATTTAACTACCACGACATCAGCTGGACCACGGGGACAGCCAGCGGAGGCGACCCCCTGACTGGTCTTGGCGGAGTGATGGCCCAGGTGAGGCTTTTGCTCCCGTATCCCTGTCTCTGTTGAGCTCTTGGATGACTGCCTCTGGCACTGCCAGCCCGTGCTTGCTCATGACATTTAGTCCCTCAACATCCCCAGCACTCCTTGCATCCCACTGCTGGGCACAGTGGGATGAGCACTCCAAAACTTGGTGATGGCAGCAGTTCCTCTGTCTGGGGAGAGTCTCCCTGCAGTGGTTCCTCACTTCTCCTTGGCCACTCAATCCATGACACCTTAGATCTACATGTATAATGCATAATGTATATATACATAAAACTGAAAATATACATCCATTCTGCTTGTAGTACCTGTTTAGCTTTCCGCTCACATTCAAACTACCTGAAAACTGAAATCCCTGGGATGGTGATGGAAAACTAAAGAGGAGAGGACAGAGAAATGAGGAAATGCAGCATTGCTTTCCCATAGCCAAGATGGATGATGGACTTTGCTCTCTCTCTCCTTTAGGCTGGTTTCAATGGTGGAAATCTCACCAACTTCTTTAGCATCCCGGGCTCCAGAACTCTAGACATAGTCAATATCGAAGAAACAACCAATGTTAACATCCCTGGGCGCTGGGCTTTCAAAGTAGATGGCAGAGAAATAGACCCGGCCAATGGCTGCAGCCTGAGAGGTAAGGGGAGAATGGCATGAGATTTCAGAGCCCAATGACATTCCTTCCCCAAATTGCCCACACCAGGGTGGTTGGCACATGGATCTTGCTAAGAGGAGATGTTGTGTGTTGCAGAGAAGCAGAAAACAGCATATTTTTTTGGTTTTGTAGGAGGCAGGGAAGAGAACAAAAGTTTAGAAGAGGTAAATCCAGGCAGTGTGCAGTGGGAGCCACGCGCCTGAGAAGTGTGAAAGATGGCCAGATGGAGGAGAGAGAAACTCTCATGGGGACTTGCCACCCTTGTTCTCCCGTCTTCTCTCAGCCTCTCACGTCTCTCACCAGACAAACCTGCCTCCCTTTATAGTGCCACGTCTGCTCAGTCTGTGGCTGTGCAATCACTCAGCGCTCCCGTTGTGGCTGGTGTGTGGTGTGGAAGTGACTTATCAACAGCTCTTTGGTTTCATAACTACTACAAGCTCTTTCTGAATGGGAGTAAATTGCTCCTGGGCTGCTGGTGGCAGAGTCACGTTTTGACCAGCGAAGTTACGTGAGCAGGGGAGTGATGGAGGTGGCAACAAAGCTGAAGGATGGTGCAAGGCCATAAGGAACGGCCTCCAAATGGCATCAGCTTTACCAGTGGATTTCCCTTTGAGGAAATTGCACAAATGGCTCCTGTGCCCTGCAATACTGAGGCGGAACAAGAGTGGTGGGTGTCCAACATGGAATAGCTTTCAAGTTTTCCAGCCTCCATGGTACAACACTGACCCCTGTGAGCTGTGACAGTGCTCGCAGCATTCCATGGACTTGTGGTATGGTTAGGACTTTAAGAGGATGGACCACACACTGAAAACAAAGGTTGGGATTGCAGGGCTCTGCTGAGTGGCTCCTTCTGGGAGTTTGCACAAAGAAAGCAGCTGAAAAGCCCAGTAACAAGACTGGTGATGGTCTTGATCAGACCCCTCCAAGGACTCATGTTGTGCCCTTAGATCCTCTGTTAAGAGAAGTGATGTAGTGTGGGTTTTTCCCCTTTCTGTCTTTCTAGGGCAGTTTCTCCGTCAAGGGGAGGTCTTTTGGGACAATGCCAACTGCACCACCAAGTGCCGCTGCCTGGACTTCAACAATGAGATCTCCTGCCAGGACATGGCCTGTGGCCCCTTTGAAACGTGTGAGACCAAGGCCAGACTCTTCCAGTGCGTGCCGGTGGAGAGCAGCACCTGCGTGGTGTTCGGAGATCCACATTACCACACCTTCGACGGCTTCCTCTTTCACTTCCAGGGTTCCTGCTCCTACCTCCTCGCCAGGCAGTGCTGGCCAGGCTCCCAGCTGCCCTACTTCAACGTGGAGGCCAAGAATGAGAACCGAGGCGGCTCCTCCGTCTCCTGGCTGAGGGATATTTTTGTGGAGGTCTACTCGCACAAGATTGTTCTCCCCAAGGGCGGCTTTGGGAAGGCCAAGGTAAGAGCCCTCCTGAAAGGGGAGAACTTGCTGGGTCAGCTCCTCTGAGGTGGCAGCGAGACCATGACGGCAGCTTGGAGAGCGTGGGATGGCACTGCTGGGCCTCGTGTGTCCTGGGGAATGGGCACTGGTGACAGGCATGGTGGAAAATCCCTGTGGCTGTCCTTCTGTGCATGTCCTTCATCCAAAGACCCCATAACAGGGCTGTACTCTCCGTTTCCCTGTGCAAGGGCTCTGCTATTTCACGTGCTGGATCAGTCATCTGGTGTTCTCCCCACAGGTGGACGACCTGGTGGTGTCCCTGCCCATCTCTCTGGACCTGGGCGCAATCAAAGTCTACCAAAGTGGCTTGTCCACAGCCCTGCAGACTGACTTTGGCCTGCTGGTGACCTACGATGGAGCACACTACGCTTCTGTCTCCATCCCGGGCTCCTACATCAATATCACGTGCGGTCTGTGCGGGAACTACAATAAGGACCCTGAGGATGACATCCTCCGCTCAGACGGGAGGTTGGCCACGTCCGTACCAGACCTGGGTGAGAGCTGGCAAGTGCCTCATCCCGAGAGGAAATGCTCGACCGGCTGCTTGGAGAACTGCAGCCTCTGCGACGCAGCCACAGAGTCTCTCTACTTCACCCCCGAGTACTGCGGCTTCATCAACAAGACTGGTGGGCCCCTCTGGGAGTGCAGCTCTGTTGTGGACCCCACTGCCTTTGTCCACAGCTGTGTCTATGACCTCTGCAGCACACCCGTGCCAAGGGATAATGGCACTGGCCTGTGCCAGGCCATCCAGGCGTACGCCACGGTGTGCCAGACCCTGGGCATCTCAGTGGGAGAGTGGCGGACCCAGACGGGATGTGGTAAGTGTTTCTGTGATCCTGCTGGGAGCCTCCCCCTCTGGGAGAGAGGAGGAATTTCAGAGCTTTGCCTGTGTGCCCAGGAGTGAGTGAGATGAGGAGGCAGAAATCCAAGAGAGAGAGCTGCCCAAGGCAGAGGGAGTTGGGAAAGAACAGGTTGATCCCTTCTTTCCATGGCATCAGACTCTTGCTCCAGCAAAGGGGTGGCATGGATTGGGCATGGAGTGGGAATTCCACATTGCTCTGCAGACAGTCAGCTGCCATGGTGAGAGATGGAGGCTGGACTGGGACAAGGACTGGCCAGTGGCACACTTCTCAGTCTGCCCTCCTCACCTGTGGCATTCAGTAGCTGCAGGCTGCTGATGGCTCTGGGGCTGTTTTGGAGAAGCTCCTCTTGCATGAAAGAAATGGCCAGGGAAGCACAGAAAGGAAATGGAGGGGCCATTCCAACCAGCAAGCAGATCTCGTGGGTCACTGTGTGTTGTCTCTGCTGTGGGTCAACAGGAAACAGGGAATTAGCCCCAGATTGTGCCATAATGTGGTTCTCCTGTTTGTCTCCCCTCCTCCCCACAGCGACGGCCGTGCAGTGCCCCGAGCTCAGCCACTACTCGGTGTGCGCCAGCAGCTGCCCTGCCACATGCTCAGACCTCACGGCCCCGCTGGCCTGTGCCTCCCCATGCACCGAGGGCTGCGAGTGCAACGAGGGCCACGTCCTGAGCAGGGACCGCTGTGTCCCCACCCAACAGTGCGGCTGTGATGTGGACGGGCGCTACTACGCCGTCGGGGAGTCCTTCTGGGCATCCACAGACTGCACCGTGGAGTGCCAGTGTGAGCATGGCGGGGAGGCCAAGTGCTTCAACACCACCTGCCCCGAGGGAGAGATCTGCACCATTGAGAACGGCTACCGCGGGTGCTACCCCCGGCGGGAGACGGTGTGTTTGGTGGGGCAGAGCCAGGTGCTGCAGACGTTTGATGGCATCACCTTCCCCTACCCCCTGGAACAGTCCTACACGCTGCTCAAAACCTGCCCGGAGAGGCTGGAGTTCATCGAGGTGGACATCAGCCAGAAGAAGGCCGGGTCTGCTCCCAATGGGCCACGTGTCATGCGGATCCAGGCAGCCGGCCAAGAGGTGAAGATTGGAGGCACACGCCTGTTGGAGATTAAGGTAAACGTGCTGCCCAGGGCCAGGGTGGGAGGTGGTGGCTTGGGGTGTGATCCAGTGTCCCTTTGGAGAAGGGCTTGTGGGTCTGCTGCTGTGGACCCGGTGGTGACACTTGGAGGAAGCCCACAAGAACCATCACTGTGAAGTTGTTGCCACAGCACCACTATTCCTGTTTGCTGACTCCATTGTCTCCTGCAACTTGTTTTTTATTCCCTGGAAGACCAGGCTCAGGAAACAGCTGTATGCCCTCACCCAGAGGAGGTTCTGGGCCTTGGAGGGTGGGTCAGGGTCAGGAACTGTTCACTGTACTCAGTGCAGTGTGGCTGGGAAAAACCACATCACCCTCCCTGAAGTGTCTCAATCTGCTTGTTCCTTGCAGGTGAATGGTTATGATGTGGAGCTGCCTTATTTCCATCCTTCTGGACGCCTGGAAATCTACCGTAGTGACAACAGCACCGTGCTGGAGTCCGAGGGGCTCCTGGCTATCAGCTACTACCATTCTGGCCTCCTGGAGATCCGTCTCTCCACCTCCTACTTCAACTGCACCGGGGGCCTCTGCGGCTTCTTCAATGGCAACGCCAGCGATGAATTCAGCCTGCCCAAGGGCAAGTTCACAGACAACCTGGAGCTCTTCCTGGACAGCTGGACCACGTTTGACGAGATCTGCAACGGGGAGTGCGGGGACCTCCTCATGGCTTGCAACAACGACTCGGAGCTGCTCAAGTCCTACAGGAGCCGCTCCAACTGCGGCATCATCAATGACCCCACCAACAGCTCCTTCCTGGAGTGCCACAGCGTGGTCAACGTCTCAGCCTACTACAGGACGTGCCTCTTCCGTCTGTGCCAGAGCGGGGGCAACGTGTCAGAGCTGTGTGACTCGGTGGCGCGCTACGCCAGCGCCTGCAAGAACGCCGACGTGGACATCGGCCAGTGGAGGAGCCACAGCTTTTGCCGTGAGTCCACTAAGGCTCTTAAGCACCAAGGGTGGGAAGAAGGGGATTTGGAACCCGCCGACCTCAGGCAGAGTCTTTTTGTTGGGAATTTTGTGGGTGTACAGAGGTGGAGCAGCTTTTCTTATGGGGATGCTGAAATTACAGGCAGTAGTTTCTAAGTGTGCTGGCGCCAGCAGAGACACATTTCCCAGTGAAGAGATTTCAGGGTGGCATTTCAGGAGGCAGCAGAAGTTTTATGATGTGGTGTAGGAGCGTTCCAGAGCCGCAGATGCTGTCTGGCGGTGCTGTGTGCCACCACCAGAGGATAATTTGAATAACACTGGTTTTTCAGCTAGCACTATAAACTTGCTGTTGATGGGAGAATATTCATAATTCAGAAGAAGCAAATGTGAAAAATCCCTAGTGTGGAAGGATGTGGAGGGAAGGCAGTGCCTGTCTCTGCCTCAGAGGTTTTGGCAGTGGGTTGGCTCTGCTGATCAGAACATGGTGCTAATAAAGACAAGGTTGTGGGTTCAATCCCCATACAGGCCATTCCCTTCAGAGTTGGACTCGATGATCCTTGTGAGACCCTTTCAACTCAGAATATTCTGTGATTCTGTAAAGAAAAGGACTGTAGGGTTGCCCTGCACTTGTACTCTCTGAAATAACAGGGGGAAGTGTCACTTGGCACACGGCAGGACAGAGCTGTGATGTGACCAGGGGGTGATGGCTGAGAGGAGAAGGGGTTGCAAAAACAATGGGAAGAGTCAGTGACCAGCAAGGTGCTGGGACTGTTTCCCCCCTTGCTTTTTCCCCCCAAATCACTCACCACTCACCCCATTCCCACTTTTTGCCTGTTCCTCACCCCGTGCTGCCCCGGGACTGCTGGGGCTGGGGACTCATGCTCTGTCTGCCAACCCTACAGCTCTCTCCTGCCCGGAGAACAGCCACTTTGAGGAGTGCATGAGCTGCGTGGAGACCTGTGAGACCCTGGCCTCGGGCCCCGTGTGCACAGACACCTGCACAGAGGGCTGTCAGTGCGACGAGGGCTTCGCCCTCCGCGGCACCCGCTGCATCCCCCGCAGGGACTGCGGCTGCAGCTTCGAGGGGCGGCAGCTGGCCACCAACCAGAGCTTCTGGATGGACATCTCCTGCCACTTCCTCTGCTACTGCAACGGCTCCGACAACAGCGTGTACTGTGAGAACATCTCCTGCAAGGACGATGAGTACTGCCTGGAGGAGAACGGCCTCTTCTACTGCCACACCCGCACCGACGCCTCCTGCATCATCTCCGGCTACGGGCACTACCTGACCTTTGACGGCTACTCGTTCGACTTCCAGAGCAGCTGTGAGCTGGTCCTGTGCACCACGATCTCCCGGCCCAGGGTGGAGCGCTCGGACACATTCCCGGCGTTCACAGTGACGGCCAAGAACGAGGATCGGGACACCTCTCTGGCCCTGTGGGTGAAACAAGTCAAGGTGGAGGTCTTTAACTACAACATCATCATCCACCGTGCCTATAAATACACTGTGCTGGTGAGTGCAGGGCTGTGAGTGCTGGGGTTATGTCTGTCTTTGTGACTCCCAAACCACGGAGTGATTTCTTAGGCACGAGGCCTTATGGTCTGCAAGGTTTTCTGGGAGTTGGGAGGTGTGGATGCTTGGGCTCATTGCAAGGGTGCTGCAAGGCAGCTTTTTGAAGGGGTTTCTTTTTTTGGCTGCCTTGTTTTAGGTGTAGAGTCGAGGCCAGCAGGGATGTTGCTCTAGGAATGCTGAGCTGCACTCATTTCTGTCCTTCTGTGGCAGCTCTGATTATCATTCCCACTCACAGTGCACCTTGTGTCCTTCCTGCAGGTCAACGATGAGCGTCTCTACCTGCCCTTGAAGCTGGGCCAGGGCAAAGTGAACATCTTTGCCTTTGGCTTTCACATCGTGGTCGAGACTGACTTTGGGCTGAAGGTGGTGTACGACTGGAAGACCTTCCTGTCCGTCACCATCCCACGGGGCTTCCAGAACCTCACCTACGGCCTCTGCGGCCGCTACAACAGCAACCCTGAGGATGACCTGGTGGCCTCGAGTGGCACACTGGCCACCAGCATATCTGACTTCGTGCACAGCTGGGCGAAGCGGGACACGTTCTGCCGCGTGGGCTGCGGTGACCGCTGCCCTGCCTGCGGGAAGGTGGAAGGCTTCTGGAAACCCCAGCAGCTCTGCAGCCTCATCCCGAGCCAAAGCGGCGTCTTTGCCAAGTGCCACAGCAAGATCAACCCCAGCTTCTTCCACAAGAACTGCCTGTTTGACACCTGTGTGGATGGGGGAGCCATGCAAACAGCTTGCAGCTGGCTGCAGAATTACGCCAGCACGTGCCAAACGCAGGGAATTGCCATTACTGGCTGGAGGAACTTCACTTCATGCTGTAAGTACCACTCTGCCTCCAGGTCCTTCTTCTTCTGGGGCACCAGGGAGGGGGAGGCCCACAGCCAGGCAGCTGGTCACTCCCATGCTTGCCAGGTGAGGCAGAGGTGTGGGATCAGGTCTGGGACACTCTATTCTCTTGGAGTTGTCACAAACTGCATGTGGGGCACGGATGGGAAAAAGGAGGCCTCAAGCTCAGAAGGTGTCAGCCATCCCTCCACTGTTAAACAGGAATTATATTAGTCGACTTCAAAGCCAGGAGTACGTGTTTGCTCTAATGAAGCTGCAGCCTCTTGTCAATAAGATTACAATGTGCTGTTCAATTAGGCTCCTGAGGACGGGGACTGCACGCCTCTCTGGCAGCCAATCTATCTGGCAAATCAGATGGGAAGTAATTGTCTTTGCTAACAAGACTGAAAATTAAATTTGTTGCGTTTTTCCTCCTAACAAGCAAGCTCATGGCCCAGAGGCACCCCTCTCACAGGGTGGTGAGGCCACTGACCAGCACCCTGTGTGCCAGGCACAAATTGTTCCCCTGGGGAGCCAGGTTGGTTTTGTCCATGGAGCTAATGTGTTTTGTCCTCTGGTAACGTCACAGCCGTCAGCTGTCCCCCCAACAGCCACTACGAGAGCTGTGTGTCCCTGTGCCAACCCCGATGTGCCGCCATCCGCCTCAAGAGTGACTGCAGTCACTACTGCGTGGAAGGGTGTCAGTGTGACCCCGGGTACGTCCTCAATGGCAAGAGCTGCATCCTGCCCCACAACTGTGGCTGCTACTCTGATGGCAAGTACTACGAGGTACGCTGCTCACATCCTTCTCCTGGGGCAGAGTCTGAGTGAGGATCAAAGTCAGGCTGTCACTGGGGACATCCTTCCATGGTCCCTCTATCTGCAAAAATCATCATGCAGTTATTGGGTGAGGGTAACCTGGGTGTCAAGCACAGGAGGGAACTGGCAGAGGTGGAAGAGAAGAAAGAAATGACCGGGAAGATTGTCTTTGAGTGCCGAAGTCCAGTACTGGATGACCACATTGTTATGGGTATTCCATACCTGGCAGGTTTACTGTTTCACACGAAATTTACTTATTTGTAGCTCCTGGATGTCACTCGGGAGTTTCATGCAGCAGAGTGTTGTGCTGGTAGCATTGCTCATATTACAGTGGGTTGTACTTTGTGTCAGTAAAACCATCCTGTATAAGGTGTCTTTGCCAAACCCCACACCCATAAGGACCCAGTATGGGATACTGTCATATGATGGCAGAGTGCAAGAAAGGGATCAGGGAGGTATTTAACAGTGTGGGTTTTGTGTGTGAGGGGGGTTGTGGTGGCAGTGAAAACGTGCAGTTGCCTCACTGTGTGGGTAGCAGATGTTCCAAGGTAAGTGCAAGATGTTCTTTGCACCTTTTTCTCTGACCTTGTTGACTTCTCTTGCTTGTCATGCGGCAGAGGGGCGTAAACCTCATCCCAAACACCCACAGAGGGTAGGGCAGGGGTCCCAGCCCTGATGGGTCCCTCTTTCAGCCCAAGCAGCTCTTCTGGAATGGAGACTGCACCCGCCGGTGCCGCTGCTTCCGGCGGAACCTGATCCAGTGTGACCCGCGGCAGTGCAAGTCGGAGGAGGAGTGTGCCCTGCGCAATGGTGTCCGCGGCTGCTTCAGCACCAGGAGCTCCTTCTGCCTGGCAGCCGGAGGGGGTGTGTTCCGCACCTTCGACGGCGCCTTCCTCCGCTTCCCGGCCAACTGCGCCTTCGTCCTCTCCACCATCTGCCAGAAGCTGCCCGACTTCTCCTTCCAGCTCATCATCAACTTTGACAAGTGGTCTTCGCCCAACCTCACCATCATCTCCCCCGTGTACTTCTACATCAATGAGGAGCAGATCCTCATCAGTGACAGGAATACTGTCAAGGTGAGGTCTCAGCAGGGGTGTCTGCCTCCTCTAGAGCAGGGCTTCACAAGGGCCCCAGATAACTGTCAGTGTTTTCACAGCTGGGATAGTGCGAGGCAGTCGTGGAACCATTTGTGAGTGGTGTGTGCTCACATCCATAGGCAGAGGATATGGGAATAACATCAGCTTTGTGTCCTCTCCTGCTCCAGGTGAACGGCAGCCACGTGAGCATCCCCTTTGTCACGGGGCTCTCCACAAAGATCTTCAGCCAGGAGGGTTTCCTGGTCATCGACTCCAGCCCCGACATCCAGATCCGCTACAATGGCTTCAACGTCATCAAGATCATCATCGGGGAGCGGCTGCAGAACAAGGTGTGTGGCCTCTGCGGCAACTTCAACGGCGACCGGACGGACGACTACGCGACGCTGCGGGGGAAGCCAGCGGTCAGCAGCGTGGTGCTGGCTCAGAGCTGGAAAACCAACGGCATGCAGAAGAGGTGAGAGGTTGGACAGCCCTTCCCGAGTGGGAGCAGGGCTGGCCATGATGGGAACCCCCCCGACGTGTCCCGTGCCCACAGCTGCAACGAGCTGCAGTACTCGCAATACGCCGCTTCCTGCGACAACGTCCAGATCCAGGAGCTGCAGAGTGACAGCTACTGCCTGAAGCTGACGGACATGAAAGGCTTCTTCCAGCCCTGCTATGGCCTCCTGGACCCGCTGCCCTTCTATGAGTCCTGCTTTCTGGATGGCTGCTACAACCATAAGAAGGTCCAGCTGTGCGGCTCCCTGGCTGCCTATGGAGAGGCCTGTCGCACCTTTGGCATCCTGGGCACCGAGTGGATCGAGAGGGAGAATTGCTGTAAGAGAACCAGGGGCCTTCGGGGTTGAGGGGAGCCACGTCCTGCTTGGACTGCAGCCAGAGGAGAGGGGATGGAGATGCCTACCCTGTGCTGCAAGGGTGAAGGTTGTGTTTGTGCTCTGTCTTGTGCTGTTTAGCAGGAGTGGTGGAAGATCCCTGCGTGGGTGCCGACTGCCCCAACCGCACCTGCGAGCTGGACAACGGTGGGGAGCTGTGTGGCTGCATCGAGCCCCCGCCCTACGGGAACAGTGAGTGCCCTGGTCCTGGCCATGGGGATGGGGCTGAGTGATGCTTTGGGCCATCGTGCCTCTGGCACTTAGCAAAGGGAAGTGCTGAGGGCCAGGATGGGATTTCATGACTTTGTGTAAGTTGGGAGCAGAGATCAGGTTTGGTGGGTTGCACATTATTGGGAATCTCTGGCTTGGGAGCACTTCGAGCAGCAGGGACATTGGACAGGCAGAGAAAATTCCAGCCCATTTCTGCTGGTGGCCTGGGCCTGTGATGCCATTTATGGTGATCTGAACTTGTCTTCTCCTGCAGCCACCCATGACATCATTGATGCAGAGGTGACCTGCAAAGCTGCCCAAATGGAGGTGTCCATTTCAAAGTGCAAACTCTTCCAGCTGGGCTTTGAGCGTGAGGGGGTGCGGGTCAATGACCGCCACTGCCCCGGCATCGAAGGGGAGGATTTCATCTCCTTCCAGATCAACAACACCAAAGGCAATTGTGGCAACCTGGTGCAGGTGAGCTGAGACACGGGGCACACAGGGCTGGGAGAAGGGGCCAGTCCTCCTTTGCAGCCCAGCGTGCTGCCAGGGTTGAGGCAGGGCTGCACATTGATGTGAGCAACACTTGTGGGTTGGGGGTCAACCCAGGGACTGAGGGAGAACAGAGGCAGGTCTTGTAGAGTAAAGATTCTCTCTTGTGGTTCCTAGTCCCGCCATTCCATATCCTTTCTGGCCAGGGACAGCAGGGTGACAGCAGGACCTTTAGTGTCACAGAGCTTGTTTAGAGACCAGGGTGTCTTTAGGAGCAGGGGAGGAGACGGCTGCTCTCAAGCGCTGCCCTATGTTCCTTCTGCAGTCCAACAGCACACACATAGTGTACAAGAACACTGTGTGGATCGAGAGCGCCAACAACACGGGCAACATCATCACCCGGGACCGCACTATCAACGTGGAGTTTTCCTGTGCCTATGAGCTGGACATCAAGATCTCCCTGGATTCAGTCGTGCGGCCAATGCTCAGGTAGGATCCCAGGCCCATGGCACAGGCATGGCAGTGCACAGGCAGCGAGGGTTCCAAAGCAAGGCACCAGTCTGGGAGCTCGTAGCCTTTCCTCCATCTGAGCCAGTATTTTCTTTATTTTAATTTTGTCATCCTTAGTGTGATTAACCTGACAGTGCCAACTCAGGAGGGGAGCTTCACCACCAAGATGGCCCTGTACAAGAACTCCTCCTACAAGCACCCTTACCGGCAGGGCGAGGTGGTGCTCACCACACGGGACGTGCTCTACGTGGGGGTCTTTGTCGTCGGGGCTGACTCCAAACACTTGATCCTGATGCTGAACAAGTGCTACGCGACCCCTTCACGGGACAGCAATGACAAGCTGCGCTACTTCATCATCGAGGGAGGGTGAGTGACCAGGGGCCAGCACCACCTGTTGGTTTCAGTGGTGTCTTGCAGATGAGATGGTTCCAAAGCCTGGAAGGAGTAGGGAACAGGGCAGCCGGTGTTGTTAGTGAAGGAATAATTTGCTTAATGTAGAGGTGGCTGGAGACTCTGAGTGTGGCAGAGTCCCAGATGTGGAAAGAAGTGACGTTTTTCTTGTCACTGATGCTGTGAGCAACAGGATGTCTGTAAGAGATGGGGCCATATGGATCATGGCACAGGAATTTTGGGAAGTGGAATACAGAGAGAGGTAACAGAGGCAGGGCATGACACCCTTGTCCAGACAAGCCATGGCAGGAGCCAGGCACACCACTGTGGGACCCGGGGCAAGGGGTCTTATGAGGAGAGTGATGTCCCTTCCTGATCATGGGAGAGTTGTGGTGAGCATCAATTCTTTGCACAGGTGCCAAAACATGAAGGACAACACCATTGGCATAGAGGAGAATGGGGTGTCACTGACGTGTCGCTTCCATGTCACCGTATTCAAGTTCATTGGTGACTATGATGAAGTTCACCTGCACTGCGCCGTCTCCCTCTGCGATTCAGAGAAATACTCCTGCAAAATAGTAAGTGCAGATGGGCAGCTCCCTTGGTTTGAAGGCTCTGTCAGAGTGTGACAAGCCCAGTTGATGTGGTATCAGAAAGGCGACCAGAGATGTATCCCTGGGGGTGAGACTGGGAGGGTTGTGTCCCTCTCTAGGCACTGGGAGGAGAGGATAGGTCATGGGCAGGTCCCTCTGGGAGCTGGGCTGGACTGAGTGGCACATAGAGGGCCTGGGCAGAGGCTGAGGGTGACAGAGGCACCGTTTGTCCCCGAATAGAACTGCCCTCAGCACACGAGGATGGCCAGTGCATTCACTGAGGAGTCCAAGGAGCAGATCCTCTCAGTGGGGCCCATCAGGAGGAAGCGTAAGTGTGTGACCCCCAAGGAAGGCTGGGGGTGTTTATCTGCCTTCCCAGTCTTGGGCAGCCGGGGGCTTGGGGTCTGAAAGCATCACTCATGTGTCCCTCCTTTGCTGTTTGTGCCCAGGGTCGGACTGGTGTGAGGACAACGGAGGCTGTGAGCAGATCTGCACAAGCCGGGCGGACGGACCTCTGTGCAGCTGTGTGACAGGGACACTGCAAGGGGACGGCAAGAGCTGCAGGGGCAAGTACCAGGGAGGGGGCGAGCATAGCAGGGGGCTTCCATGCACAGGCTGAGGGGCTGTAGGGGTGAGCAGGGTGGGGAAGGTGGCTGGAACATGCAGTGTGCTGCAGACAGGAGGGATGTGGACGACAGGGAGCAGACTTGGAAGAGCTGGCAGGCAGACAGGCAGTTGGGAGGGAGGTGTGATGGTTTATAGCACAGTGCAGGACAGCCACAGGGTAGAGCAGAGGCAGAGTCTGGAGATCAGCTAAGGGGCTTATGAGAGCAACAAGATGGGACACCATGGAGGGTGCAGGGCTGGCATGATTTTTGGGGTGTCAGGGGCAGGAAGACACCCATTGCATGTGTGCCAGAGCCCCAGCTCACACGAGTCCTGTTGTATTGGCAGCCTCCAGCTCTTCAGGGCAGCAGCGTGCCCCAGTGACCCTTCTGGTGGCGGCCCAGCTGGGGCTGTGGCTGCGCGCGGCTCCGCGGGACCTGACCTCGTAGGTGCGGCTCCACCGCCCAGCCAAAAACTGTTCTCTCGTCAGCCTGAGTCTTTGTAGGGTAGGAGACAGCCCCCCCCCTGCAGTGGCCAAGCTGCTGCCAAGCCAGCCTGCTGCGAGGAGGGAAAGGGACATGACCTGGGAAGAGAACAGATGCACACCTGGACGTGAAGGTGGCAGCAACGGCCGGACAGAGCTGGATGTTTGCCTGTGGCACCGTGGTTTGGGGTTTTTTTGCAGCTTTCCATCGTGAATGTGGACTTAAGCAGGGCTTTTGCAGCTTTTCCCCAGGCTTTCCTTTCTAGCTGCACTGTAAGTGGCCCACACCGGTGTTGGTATGTGGGACAGGGTGGAGCGTGTGTCCCCTCATGTGCCTTGGTCTCCACGGTGCTTGGGAGCTGCCCTCAGGGTTCTGTGAGCTCCTGGACTCAGCCAGAGTTAGGTGTCAAGGCACAGGTCACGGGCCAGAACAGTGCAACACCATCATTGGAGACTGTGACACTCTGGGACTGTGTCACCCCCTGGCTCCCCGCAGCAGGGGTGGGGTTGAGGTGTGCGTCAGAGAGCCAAACTCCTCCCCAGGGGGCTGTAAGTCTTGTTACTGTGCTGGAGTGGTGACAGGCCAGTCCCAATATTTACAAAGAGGTGCTTTCTGGTGGGCAGGAACAAGAGCCTGGGAAATGAGGGGTGGAATTCCCTGCTGGGTGTGTCTGAGTTTGGTGTCTATGGGCACAGGGCAGCATTGGGGTGCCTGGTGGAAGAGTCAAGAGCAGCCTTGGGGTGCTGGTGGGTTTGTGTGTGGGGGGCCTGTCTGTGTTGGTGTCTTGTCTCGTGTTTGTACTCTGTGAAACGGCTGCGTGGGAATAAAAAGTGTTGTAACCCTTCGTAAGCACCGTGGTCCTGCGTGATGGTGGCGATGGGAGAGGCAGCTGGGGCTGGAAAGGGTCACTGGGAGGGTGGGAAGGGGGGTTCTGGGGTGCTGGGTGGGGGCACACCAAAAAATACATCGGGTTTTGGTGGTTAAATAAAGAGGATTCCAGAAAGAGGGAAGGTTCTGGCTCTCTGCGTGGTTCACTCTCAGCCTGTGCCTGGAGAGAGCCAAGATTCCCTCAGTGGAACCCGATGGAAAGATGGAGGAAAAATCCACGTCAAGATCTTGCATCTGTCCCAGGTGGCTCCAACATGTGCATGAAACATGGAATATGCAGCTCTGGAGCCACCAGCACATGAAGAACCTCGACCTGTTGGAGAGAAAAACACCCCAAAATCCCACAGTGTCCCTGGACCACCCAACCCATCCTGGTCTTTGGTTTGTTTGTTTATTCCTGGGCACTTTAAAGCACCACATGGAGTTTAAAACACCATGAAGTTGAAAGCCAAGTGAAATGGCTGTGCTGCACCTGACAGAAAGGGGCTACAGGGACTTGGCAGTGATTTTACTGCTACAAATTCCATTTGCGAGCCCTGTTAGTACATTGAAATGAAAACAACTACAGATTTACTGCTGTAAATGAATCACAGGTCAATATGTAACTTCTACTCAGCTGCCTTTGCTAAAAACTCCACTGGTAATTGTTTTCTCCCTTGAATTTGCACTGCACTTCTCTATTTATGACAGTACTCACACCCCCCAGCAGCTGCAGTATTGAAAGAGTTGTTAATAATGAATGGGACTCAAATTTCCTCATAAATCAGTGTTTCTCTTGTAAAACCCTGTTTTCTAATGCCTACAAGTTCAACAGAAATTATCACCCGGCTTTTTTTTTTGATACGCTGAAGGTTGCCTTACATTAAATCCAGGAGGAAAACAGTCAAAGGAATTGGCTGTCGCTAAACAAAAGTCAGCACGGGACTGAAACAGAAGCCCGGAATGGTTTGGGTGGTAAGGGGACTAATTCTACCAGGAACACCTTCCACTATCCCAGGCTGCTCCACCCTGGCCTTGGGCAGGGATGGGGCAGCCACAGCTTCTCTGGGCACCCTGTGCCAGGGCCTGCCCACTCTCACAGCGCAGAATTCCTCCCATAAAAATTAAAAAAAAACCCCAACCAACCAAAAAAAAACAACAAAAAACCACCCAAACAAAACATCCCAAAGAAGACAAACAAACACAAAACAACTCAAAGGAATCCCCGCCCAGGCCACGCCCACCACAAGCCACGCNCCCACCCCCCCTGGAGAAATACAGGAACCCCCCCGGCGTTTCTGGGTCTTGCACGGTCCGTGCTGTGCACCCCCCAGCCTGGACGTGCCTCCCCGTCCCAGCTGCGGTGATGGGGCAGGATCTGATGTACCTCCCCCAAACCCAGCCCCCGTGTCCTGGCAGGCACCCCTCTGTCCCACAGGATGGAATGAGGGGGGGGGGACACACCTGCGCCTTGTCTGTCACACCAAGCCTCTCTCTCTCTTTCCCGCAGGAGCCACCATGGATCTGGTCCTGGAAGCCGCCGACCATCACCTCCTGACCCCCTACGTGTACCCCGCGGGCTGGCCCGAGAGCGAGCCCTGCCGCCAGCTCCTCAGCCTCTTCGTCATCACCAACCTGGGGGCACTCGCCCTCTACCTCCTCTTCGGCACTCTCAGCTATTACTTCATCTTTGACCACGAACTCAAGAAACACCCCCAGTTCCTAGAGGTGGGTGTGCCCCGTGTCACCCCCCTTCTCGTAACCCCTGGCACCCTGGTCACCCACGCTGTCGGCGAGTTTCGCCATCCCCTTTGGAGGCCATTCCAAATGCCACATGCCGGTGTGGCGTGGGATGTCCCTGCTCTCTGTCACGAGTGCCTGCCCAGGCGGGGCCCTCTGTAATCTCTGTCTGGAAACAAATACCACGACACACCAGACCCAGCACCCATCAAAGTGCTCCTGGCAAAGGAGTGGCCAAAACGCTGTCCCTCTTGACCTCTGTGGCTCTCAGGTCTGTGCCCCAGCCCTCTCCCCCTGACCCCTCTGCTCTCCCTCCCTCCACAGAACCAGGTGCGCCGGGAGATCTGCTACGCCCTGCGCTCCCTGCCCTGGATCAGTGTGCCCACGGTCGCCCTGTTCTTCGCCGAGGTGCGGGGGTACAGCAAACTCTACGACAACATCGAGGACTCCCCGTATGGTGAGACGCCTCCCTGCACTCCCCTGCCAGGGCAGCACCCTCTCCCCACTGCCTGGGTGGGCAGTGTGCCCCCATCTATCCTGATGATGAGCCCCAGAAATCCTCATGGGTACCTCCTGGTCCCGTCTGTTAGTTGAAAACCCAAGTTCTCTTCAGGCTGATGTGAGGTAGCACCCATATGTCCTTGCTCTCCACAAAAGAGATCCTTCCCCGCCCAGGGCACGGCTCCTGAAAAACAAGTGCCTGACTCACCTGCCCTGACTCGCGTGAGACTATCTGACCTTCTTAAGACTCTCCTCAATGGGGCAGACCCTGATACAGCTTGGGCATGTCCTCCACCTCAAGGGCCATTGCACTTCTCTGAGTCCCACCGCCCCTCCTGATGCCCACATGTGCCACCTCTGACATCTCTGACATCCCTGTTCCCCCCAGGCTGGTCTGGCGTCTTCCTCAGCATGCTGTCCTTCCTCTTCTTCACTGACATGGGCATCTACTGGATACACCGTGGGCTCCACCACAAGCTGTTCTATAAGGTATGAGATGGGATGGACAGGAGGGAGCCCTTGCCCTGTGTTGGGGCTGTGTCCAAGCTGCTCCTCCCAGGGTGGGAATGGTGACCTTGGCCTGACGGAACGAGGTGTCACCTCACCTTGATCCACAATATGATGGAAACTGAGAGCCCTTTAGTCCACATGCCTTTCTCTCACTCTTTGGGTGCCGATGGCCCAACGAATGGCCCTCTGTGCTGTGAGTCAGTCTGGGGGACTCCCTGAAAGGGGCCACCCCAACTAAAAGCACACGCTCTCCCCACAGCGCTTCCACAAGCCCCACCACCTCTGGAAGATCGCGACGCCCTTCGCCAGCCACGCTTTCCACCCCGTCGACGGCTTCATGCAGAGCCTGCCCTACCACGTCTACCCCTTCCTCTTCCCCCTGCACAAAGTCACCTACCTGGGCCTCTACATCTTCGTCAACGTCTGGACCATCTCCATTCACGACGGCGACTACCGCGTGCCCCGCTTCCTGCGGCACGTCATCAACGGCTCTGCCCACCACACCGACCACCACTTGTACTTCGACTACAACTACGGGCAGTATTTCACCCTCTGGGACAAGATCGGCGGCTCCTACAAGAGCCCCACGTCCTTCGAGGGCAAAGGCCCCCACGACTACTTGCGCAAGCTCCGAGAGAAAGACCCAGGGGCATCCAACGGCCTCCCGGCCTCCAAGACAGAGTAGGCATCCCCTGGCCTGTGCTCTCTCCAGGATGATGTTCCCTGGGTGGATTTTGTCCTGTTCTTCCCCAGCCACTCGAGACTGTTTTCCCACGGACAAAGAGCCCCTGTCCCTGATGGTGTGACCAGCGTGGGGTGATCCTGATCCCAAAGCAGTGGCATCTGGCCTCGCTCTACACCACAGACCTGCCCTGTTTTCCCTGTTGCTTCCCATCCCGGCTACCTTTGGATCTCTGCTAAGGTCCCTGCACTGCTTTAGTGCTGTGCTGCTGCTTTACAAGAAGAATAACATGGCACAAATAGAACAATAACGTGGCACAACTAGAACAATAACACGGCTCGTGGCAGGGTCTCCCTTCGTCTGCTGTGCCCCTTTGTCGCTGGTTCGCTGTTGCCATCGTGGAGTCCATCGGGACGAGCTGCATTTTGCAAAAAGAGCCACAAATCCCTACCTTTTTGAGGTGGTGGGGGGTCCTCCTGATGGCTCCTCGATGAGGTGAGGGCTTGGTGGGACTTGATGTGCTCTCCTCCTTCGCCTTGCTCGGGGATGTCCCAAGGGGTGTGGATGGGACACGTCCCACGGTCAGCACACCTGTAGGACACAGATGTACTGTGAGTCCTGTGGGTCTCTCCAGCTCCCTGAGAACGAGGAGGAGGGAAGGGGGAGGAACAGACACCCAGATGTGAGGGGCAGGGGCTTCTCCTCACTCAGGGGTTCATGGCTTCCCCCCTTAAGGCCCTGTGTGTTTCCTGCTGAAATCTGGTCACCCTGCCTTGGGGTTCGACCCATGTTCAATAAATCTGACTTGCCAACTTGGCTGCTGTTTTGTCCCTTCTCCCTCATTCCCAGTGCCATGCAAAGGCTCCTGGGGAGGCCTATTTCTCCCCTACAACAGCCATGACAAATATATGCATAACCCCACCTCACTGTATATATACGTATGTATATAGTACATATATATATGGGACAGTATCAGAGACTGCCACCCCATCTTCTGCAGGAGAACTCAACCCCTCTGCTCACAGGGTGTGGATGCTGAGAGCCACAGAGGCATTGCTGACACCTCTGTCACTTCCTGCCCTGCATGGCTCAGAGGGGATGAGGTCCTGGCACTGGCTGGGGGAGCAGCAGAGGGGGGACACTTGGCTCCCCATGCTACTCCACTACTGGGAACTGTGGCACAGTCAGAGTGGTCAGAGCCACCTCAACTCCCCCAAACCTCCTTATTGTGTCCCTGCACAGTGACTCCTGTGCTTTGTCATCCCCTGGGCCCCCGGTTTCATCAGTCACCAGAGCCCTGCCATCTGTCCCAGTCCCTTGCCGTGGTGATGAACCCTCTGTTCCCCCTGCCCCATCTCAGCTGTCCCCCAGGGAGGTGGCTCGAGGTCACCACTACACCATGTGGCACCTGAGGAGCACAGGGGACACCTGTCCCACTGTCCCTGCCAGCACAGTCCCCCCACCTGGGCCATGCTTTGCTCTCAGCTCCCCATCACAGCTCGTTCTCCCCACGTGCACAGGACCCCTGACCTCTGTTTGCTGATTAACCTGGAGCACAGGGCACTGCCCAGGGTCAAGGTAAGGCCCACGTCAAACACAGTGACAACACTGCTGACCTTTGCCAACCACCATGCTGAACAAGGGCCCGATTCCCCAAAACGTGAGACCTTTGGGAAGAGTCCTGGGCTTCTCACTGACCTGTCTTTCCACCTTTGCTGAGCCTAATTCCTGAGCACCCCACCCCAGCAGCCCCAGGGTGAGCAGTGACCCTTGGCAGAGGGGTCCTTGCAGGAAAATAAAGTCCTAGGAATGAAATGGCATCACACTCCTGCTGCCCAACACCCCGGGCACCCTCCCCCAGGTCTAGTGGGGCACAGCCTGGACACCTCACTGAGCAGAGGGATGAGCCTGCAGCACCACAACGCCTGAGGACAGGGAGGTCCTGTCCTGCCTGTCACACACGTGCCGTGCCAAGGCCACCGGCACAGAAGGGACCGTACCACGGGGAGATGCAGCTCGGTGCTGCTGTAACCACAAGATGGAGGTGTTGCTCGACACACGCCATGGCAGGAGCTGCACCTGCGTGCATGGCCTTCCTCCTCCTCACCACCCCAGCCTGGGGCAGGAGCAGCTCTGCCGCGCTGGCTCTGCCAGAGGACACTCGTGGGATGTCCCTGCCCCTATTCCATGAACCCCCTCCACATTCTCTACCCAACATCGGAGCCCCTTCTGCCCATGACAGCCAAGTGGGTTTGCTCTGTGCCCCAGCTCACTAACCTTGTCTGCAATAGTTTCCATGTCCCACCCCACATGGAATGTTTGCTTCCCTCCTTTCCTGAACTACAGGATGCTCTTCCACACATCAGGCAGTGCAAATCTGTACAGCACGCAGAGCATCCTCCTCAGAGAGACCCCCCAGTACAACCAGTGACCTGTGGTGTGCGAGCACAACAATCAGCTGCCCCTGGTGACAGCCCTGAGCCCTGCAGAAAACACCCACAAAAACCATCATCCAACTCTGATGAAAGCTCTGAGGCCAACACCAGGAGTGGGGTGATGCCTTGGCATCCTTGTTTTTCTCCCTGGCTCGACTTCAGCAGCATAGAACGGGTCCTTTAAATAACTCCATCCCTTCTTTCAGTGAGGCTCTGGGGGGGAAGGCTGTTCCAGCCCCTCAGTCCCCTAAACCCTCCAAGACCTCTAAATCTGAGATAGGGAAAGGTGAAGGGAAGAGGTGAAGGAAAACCAGGGGCCAGGGGCTCCTCGCCTCGCTCTTGGAGTTCACAGCTTTGGCTGCTGATGAAATCCAGATGGACTTTAAAATAAACTCTGCTCTGCTCCCTCTCCCCTTTACGGCAGGAGACGGGCTCTCCTTTCAAGAAACAAAAAATACCTTGGCAAGGGAAACGTGTGTTTCCCTCCACAAAGAAAGAGCCATTCATCTGTAAGCATTTACCAGCTCAGGTTCACCCGAGAGGTCCTTGCTAGTGCTCCCTCCTCGTGCCCACCACAGTGACCTGGCCAGAGGAAGCCCACGGGGGGGCAGAGGGCCCCTTCTTGCTCTGAGCACCCTGAGGAGGACAGAAAACCCTGCCATGCACCAATTTGCTTCATTTAGAAACTGCTGCAAAGCCAGCTCTGAATATTTCTTGTTATATTCTTCCTCTGTTTTTCACTTTTAGGTCCTTTTCGGGTCCTTCTTGCCTGCCCACCATGTCTGCTCCAGAGACCAGCTGGCTACAGGGATTCCCACACAATAAAACTCCCTCATTGACTCTGCCCTTATCCATAGTGACCTCCAGTCCTCCAGAGGGACATTACAGAGAGGCAAGACCTCTAAAAGCTTTATTAGGAGGGCTTATAATTGTATTGACTCGATAATTGAAATACACTAACTGGGTTTCTAGGTGAAAGCACCTCAGGGAAAGCTCCGGACAACATTTCTGCTATTAAGGCAAGTGAAATAGGGGGGAGCAAGACTGCCTTGGGGCTGTCCATGGGATTTACAAGCTCCCATTCCTTCACTGCTGGGCCACATCCATTTTCTTTGATGACTTCCTAATAGCAACAGAAATGCTGGAATGGTGCAGAGTGTATGAGGCAGAGGAGAGGCAACCTAACTCTGCTCTCAGCATTTGAGGCACCAGAGGCCAGAACACAGGTAAGGCTTTTTCGTAACAGCAAAACTATGTCCAAAAAAACCCACCTCTGGCTTCGAGAGACAAGCTGGGGCCAAACAACAAGCACAGCTCAACTCTCCTGTCATCTCCCACAATCTTCTGAGTTTCCTGCCTCAAACCCTTCCTGCACCAGCTCTGTAACACCTGGGGATCACACATGAGCCCCAGAAAAGGACCTGCAGGAGCACCAAGGGAATCCCCACATCCCTGAGTCCAGCACTTTGGGCTGCCCCAATAAATCAAAGTTGTGGCCACTGGCATCAGTCCTGCTCCAGCCCTGCAAAACCGGCCATGCATCAGCTCCACCAGGCTGGTGAGTTATGACGGTGCACGGGCACCTTTAGCTGTGCCAAATGTTTTATGGGAAGCACACAGCTCTGGGCAGAAAGAGCCACCCCTCCTGGCACAGCTCAGCCCCACCTGCCAGGTGCCACAGGTGGGACAGGTGAGCAGGAAGAATTTCTTCCACATACCTGATCTAAACCTACTCCCCATCAGTTTGAAGCCATTCTTCTTTGTCCTGTCACTCCATGCCCTCCCAGCCTCATTGCCTTCAACACAGTCTCACTGACTCCAGCGCAGTTCCAATTCCATTTACTGCCGTCCCGTCCGACTCGATTTGCGCCCGTTTCGCGCCCGCTTTTACTCCCTTTGACAGAAATTAACTCGAACTTACTTCACTTCGTACCCGAGCATCCTCCGGGGGAGGAGACGGAGTGTGGGAGGAAGAGGTGAAGGGAGCGGAGAGGGGAGGGGGCCCGAGCATCCTTTGGAGAGGAGACGGAGCGGGGACAGGAGAAGGGAGAGGAGAGGGGAAGGGGTCCGAGCATCCTCCGAAGGAGTGGGAGCAGAAGAGGAAGAAAGGAAGGGAGCGGAGAGGGGAAGGAACCCGAGCATCCTCCGGAGAAGGAGAGGCAGAGGGGAAGGGAGGGGGCCCGAGCATCCCCGCGGGGAGCGGCAGCGCTGCCCATGCACATTCTCTCCGGGCGGCGGCGCGGCTCCCGCTCAGCTCCGGCTCCAGCTCCGGCTCCGGCTCCGCTCCGCCCGGNGGACACACGCGTGGGCTTCCCCCACCCCCCAAAACCAGCGCGTTCCATCATTCCCTCCCCTGCATCCCTCCCATAGGGAAAGGGGGGGTTGCGCAGCGGGTCCCGCCTGGGGAAGGGTCGGTGGCCGGCATCTCGTTCGCCGGTCCCTGCCGGCAGCTCTTCCCGCAATTCCCCCCCCCGCGGGGCCATCACTGTCACACTCGAGGGCTCGTTCCCAGCGGGATGCTCTTCCCCGAGCAAGGGCAAGCGCCAAGGGATGCGGGCCGGTCATATCCCACCATCCCCCGGCCGCCGCTGGACCCGCCGGGGAGGGAGAGCGATTCCCTGCGGCTGGGAGCGGGCGGGCGGTGGGGCAGCGGCTCTTCTGGGGATGCTCGGGATGAACATCCCTGCGCTGGGGAGGGGGAAGACTCCAGGAGAAGACGTGGCTATTTGGGGAGGCACCGTGTCCTTCTCCGTGAGGAAGACTCCTCTGCGTGTCTAAACCACCCTCCACTGATCCTTGGGAAGGGGGGCAGTGGAGTTGCCCATCGCAGGAAAACATAGAAACTGCTGTTTCTGAAAGTATCTTGGCTCGGGCTTGATCCACTGGCAAGTTGTGCTGCCAGGACCATAAAGGCTTCCCCTCACCTCCTCTTTTCCAGACAACTATCACTTTAGGGGTGACGAGGAATTACATTTTTACTTTGGGTTCCCTTCTATGGAAAGCTTCAGCCTTAGAAAGTCTACTTTATGTTTTAAGTATCTATATCCTAGACTACACTATGTTCTCTACTTGACCCTCCTTACTGTCACTGCCTCTGTCCCATCATCTGCCCAAAATGCTACTGGAGGGCACCAGCCCATGGAGGGACAAGAAACACTTGACAAGAGACTTTGAGCCTTCAGTGACATCTACATCTGCCTCCTTGGCTCGTGCTTTCCCTCTGGGTGCCCAATAATTTCCCCTTTTTGCTACTTGCAGGATGAGAAGGAGCCGGTCATGAGGCAGGGCCAGCCCTGGAGCTGCTGGAGGGGCACATGCAGGGCTGGTGCTGCTCCGAAGGCCCTTCTGTTCCCTTGTTTAGGGAAAAGCTGTTCCTCCTCCCCTTGAAAATCTGCTTTCGCCTCCTCTACCTCCTCAGCGTTTGCCTGTTTATAGCATAACACAGATACCCCTTTTTAGAAAAAAACCCCAACAACCCATGACACTTGTCTCTCTTCTACAGAAAGACATTGGTAGCACTTTCCCTTCTGTCTCCCCGTGGCTTTCATCCAAGCCACCTGCCAGGTAGAGCTGCTTTGGCAGGAGCAGCCTCTGTCACCTGGACAAGTAGCTGCAGATCCAAGAGGGTGCAGTAACCCTGCCACTCTCCAGGACAGGACTGGTAGGAAGCAGTGGGAGTTCAACAGTTTGCCACTGTTTGGGATTTTCTCATTGCCTTAAGCTTTTGGAAGGGATTTGCCTGGAGAATGGAGCTGCTTTTACTGGCAGCACAGCAAACAGAACCTGTTCCTTCTGCTGCTTCAGGGCAGGACACACAAAAAAAGCCCAAGAATGTCATGAGGAAGCATTGTTTGTCACTAAACAACAGTTCTCCCGAGTGCTACAGCGCTTTAAATCAGGGTCTGCTTTAAAAAAAGGGACAGGAGGGAGTCTGTGTGTCCTCGCCTGCGTTACACATCTGACCACACAAATTACTAATGCCCAGTAAGCTGGAATGCTGTGCAGCTCAGTGCTCGGGGGTCTCGTGCCTTGTCACAAGCACCTAACAATCCCTGTGTGTCCCCTCCTCCCCCAGATCTCTGGCATTCTAATACCAGCAGAAAATCATGCAGGCAAAGCAGTCCTCTTTCAGGGACATCATCACAAGGGGCAGTGCTTGGACCGAGCATCCTCGTGCTGTGCCACTGCAGTCCCTTATCTGGGACACATCCTGCTCCCGTGTGTTTGGCAGGTCACTTGACCATATGCTATGCACTGGCTCGTGCCTCAGACTCCCTTCCCTGGCTCTTGGCTGTGGTCCTGAGACAGTCTTTTGGGACAGCTCAGAGCCCCAGCTCGGCTCAGAGGCCTTGTTGCTGCTGTGGGTGATGTCACCAGGGGACCAGAGGGAGGGATGCATCACACCAAGGAGGGAAACAAAGTCCAAACCCTTTGTGGCTCCTCAGGAGCTAAACACAGCTTGCTCAGCTCAGAGCCCTCTTGCCCTAAACTCCAAAGACACAAGCACAAGATGTGACTTGGATTCCTCACCTGGATCCTCACCCAGCACTGACTGCATCCTTGCTTGCCAGGCTGCAGCAAAGCTTTTAGGGAACCTCAGCAAATACCAAGACCAGCAGCCTAAATCCCTGTGCCTTTGGGGCTTTTCCTTGCTTTTTGCTGACTCCTAAGCATCAGCAACCAAGAGACCAAATGCACAACTCTGGAGACAGTCAGCTTGGAGACAGAGTGGGTTTTGTTCCCTTGCACAGCCCTCACCTCTACGGGGCTCTTGGTGAGGGTTACAATGGACAGACTGTTCCAAAGCAGGCACTGACACGAGACAGGACTTTTCTGGGACACCACTGACAGCAGAGAAGCATCCCCAGGGCATGACAACTGCTGCCTGCAACCCCTTGGGTGCTCCCTAAACCCCTTCCAGCAGCCACAGCACCACACTCTGCCCTCCTCTTCCTCTGGTTACTGACAGTGCCTCACCTGCAGCTCGCCCTCCTGCCCCCTCACAGCCTCCACATCCCTACTCAGACCTGGATACAGGGCTCAGCCCCAGGATTTTGTGTTTCCATGGAACAATCACCACCCTCCCATATAAATCCCATTCCAAGTGAAAACCAGCCAGGAACCGCATCGCCTGCAAGGACTTTGCTCAGCGCAACAAACAAAGAAAAGGGAAGTAGCCACTCTGGGTGCCTACGTGTGTGTGCTGGGTTGAAGGGTGTTCTGTGACTGTGGAGATGGCTCTGTAATGAGTGACACGTCTCAGCCACAGCAGAGAGTGAGGAGAGGTGCTGGGGCAGGAGGCTGACCCGAGTCTGGTCCTGAGGGGCAAGAGAGGGGAGCACAGTGACCCAGAGCATTTACACTGCTGTGCTGCTAATACAGAGCCAACCTTTACCTGCAGACATCCCCTTCCCTCCTTTGGAAAGGGTTTACCCAAAACACCTCACCAGAAATCTTTGCCTTAAACCAGGCTGGGACAAAAGACATGTTGTTTCACCCTCTGTGCTGCCACTGTAGGGCCTTGAGCTTCTCCCCACACCCTTAACCTGGGCACAGCCATCACCTCTGTGCCTCCCCATTACCATCCGCCCTGATACCAGCTCATCTCTTCCCCTCATGAGGAGACCAGCTTCATTACTCTCAATCTTCCAATTTCCTGGTGATAACTGATCCCGCCTTTGAAGACAAGCACTAAGTTTTCATCATTTCCAGGCCATTTACTATGAAATGACCTTTCATCAGCCCACCACTTGACCTTGACACTGCCCCCCCCTCTGTGCTGATGGAGACCTCAGATAACCTCCTCACAACTGCAAACTGGCTGAGAGCCTTTCACTTTTCAGAGAAGGCAGAAAGTGCTTCGCAGGGTAAATGCCATCCAGCCCTGGGAACGCTCACATCAGTCACACTGCATCGGAACTGAACCGTGCTTAATTTTGACCTAGTTTGCCAGCCTGGCAGAGCCCTCCCCAGATTAGATTGTAACCTTCTGGAGATGCCCTGAGTGGTTATGGCACATCCCAGCCACATCCTTTTCTTCCTCCTTCATGCAGCAGATACCCCTCCCCACTGCTGTGCGTTTCCCAACCATCCTGGGAAGGTTCTCCACTCCCAGCATTTGTTTTGTCCCTGAGCTTGCCAGGAGACACAGGTCTCTGGAGGCCACACAGTTCCTGCTCCTGGCACCGTGGTGGCTGGGAGAGGTGTTTGTGTTTTCATTTGTGGTTTTTTTTCCCTTCAGCAGGTTCCTCACAGATCGTGTCATCCCAAGGGCATTGCTTAAGCTTTTCAGAGCTGGAATCACTAGCTCATGGCACACTTCAGACCTCTTCTGCAGCCTTTTTCCATTCCTTGGGTATGGAGCAGTGAATTTCATGAGCACTTAACCAAGTCTGCCAGGGCAGCCTCCATTCCCATCACATGCATTCCCCTCCATCAATTTAGGACAGCCCATCTCTGCGACCTTCTTACTAAGGGACCAGGTTGTTTCTGGGTTCTTTCCAGACCCTGATCTCCCCCCTCCCTTCCCTTCTTCCTTTCTCCTAGAAACAACAGCTAAGGGAGAGCTCTGTCGGTGTGGCAGAGAGGAAACAGCCCTGCGAGCAGATGATTCCAGTACTAACGGAATTAACATGGGCCTGGCACTCTCCGAAATGAGTCACCCGTGTTTCATATCAATGATTTCAGACCCTGGCATTTTCAGTCCGAGCCACAAGCAGCGCTACAGCAGGCACAGGCTGTATTTTAAAATACCATGGCAGGGCTAGAAACAGATGCTCGGGAGCAGAGCAGAAGGTACAGTAATGAAGCTTTAGTGGGAGCGCACGGGGAACGCGGCGTGCCGGGAACGCAGGAGCCACCCGTGACACTCATCCTTGAGGCCAGGCTATTGCGTCAGCATGGCCAGGGGGGAGGCAGAGGAAACACGGACAAAAAGGCCTGGACCTTGTCTGCTGCAGCTTCCAGCGAGCTGGAATGATGAGGAGCATGCTGAGAGCACCTTTCCTTGTAGAGCCCTGTGCTTCACTTGTGACCCCTTCCAGCAAGAGCTTCCTTTAGCTCCATCCTCGTTCCCCCAGCTGCTGGGGAGAGAATGTTCAGCCCATTCCTCTTCTGCATGCATCTCCTGGCAGCCCGGAAGCCAAGATCTGGGCAAAGCTTGGGTGGTTTCAGCAGCTGCTCACAGCCACAGAGGCCCCCTCCTCTCTGATACCCTCACTTACCAAACCATAGTAGTAATAACTTTACTGGGAACCACATTTTTTGTGGGCATCCCATTTTCAGTCGTGTAACCAGGTTGGGAGGACAATAAGTGATCCCTAGGAATCTTTATTCTGCACACCCCCAATTTTACAGCATCGAGCCTCCAGCCCTGAGCAGTCACAGTACATCACCTCCTGATTAATCGTGAGCTGTGGTCCCAGTCCATTAGCTGGAGCTCTAATCCTCAATAAAGCAAACCCAGTGAGCTCCCAAGCCCACTCGACACCAAGAATAGCCCCTACTGCTGGCCTGTCACTTGTCACCACTGTTAGCAAGCACACAGTATTTCTGCTTGTGGCTCATCACAGCTAACGGTGTGATTTCTGCACGGGGAAGTCACACTTCCCACGCAGAGCAGCTCGCTGCTGGCTCCAAGGCTGGGATTTAAAGTCCTCTGGGAATGGGAGGGTTTGAAAGGACTTGATGATCTCTAAGGTCTTTTCCAACCTTACTGATTCTGTGTGATTCTGTGAAAGGAGCTCCAGTGAGGTGCCCCTGCCAGAGTCACTCATCTCCTGGCCAGCCTGCACCATGCTGGAGCCTAGGGGTTTGGAGAACACCACATGTGAGGGGAGATCCACCTCCACAGCTAAAATCCTGCCCCAGCCTCTCAATCCGGGCACAAGCAACAGAGAGGAGCGTGATGGGAAGGGAAGCTGGCAATGAGGCATTGCAGGTGCCAGAAAACGTGGATCAGAGCTCTTCTCCCAGCCCTGGGCACTCCAAGAGCTACACCACACACCCGGATCCACTCGCCTACTGCCATCACCTCTCTAGGCTCAGCAAGGCCATACGTCCACCTCAGCATCCATACAACATTCCCTCTGCCAGCCCAGGCTGGAGCACTCAGGCTCCAGCTGCATCCCTAGAGCTCATACCTGCTCTGGGGCAGCAGCTCCAGGGACTGTCTTCTTCTCATCCCATTTCTGCAGGGCATCCACTTCTTGGAAGATGCTCTTAACCAAAAATAAATACATAGTGTGAGCAAAGCTTAGCAGCATTAACTACATTAACTAGAGCTACAAGCAGCCTCTGCTCTGTCTTGGCTCCAGTCTTCCCCTCCTGGACTTCATTTGGCACCTTACATATTAAGAGGACAAATTAGAATTTCATGCATATTTCATATACACTTAATCACTTGGCAAAGACCAAAACACTTCCCCATTAAGTGGAATTTATGCTAAATGCTGTTTCTATTAGGCACCAGTCATTGCCTGTTCATAGGTTAAACCAGTTCCCAAGGAAGGTGTTCCCTGGTAGGGGAGGCTGTGACAGTGGGCTGCTGCCAAATGAGCAGGCAGGGCAGGATTCCTCATGTCAGGCCTAACAGCAGCTTGAAGTGCAGAGCTGTTCCACAGAAAACATCCTGATGAGCAGGATGTTTTTTTCACCCAGGGCACAGCGCAGTGCAGCCGCCTGAAGAGCGGAGACTCAGGGTCCCGTTTGTTGCTCCCCTGGGCCATTTGGGTTCCCACAAAGCTCTGAAGGGGCAGAGCAGGGCTGCAAAGCAGCCGACACGAACGTGTGAGGCTCCTAAACCTGACACACTGCTGCACTAACCCTTCCCGAGGGACTTACAGCATCCTTGCCTGGCTTCTTAACACCCTTCAGTGAGATGCGCTGCAACAGCCTCCAGCTACTCCAAACCTCTCTGCTGAACACTCAGGGCTGCTCTTCCTCCCTCCTACCAGAGAGCCAAAACTAGAGTTTGCCTTTTGGGTAGGGACTCCGCCCCAGTCAGGCTGCCGGAGTTCAGGTGTTTTTTAATGAGTAACAATTCTCAGCCGGCTCCCCTGAGTCCAGACGCATTGCCCCTGTTGCTTGGGTGTCAGTACACTTGCTACATCTCCCTGCTCTGAGAAGTAGTCTTGCTGTCTTTCTCGCTGGAAAATACCTGTAAAGGTTTACTCCTGAGGTTAAAGCAAGGTGCAGATAGGAGTTTCCTTTGCTTTTCCTGCTTTTGAAACTCCTAGTGCTGGACTTCTTGCAGGGGAAAAAAAATAAAGAAAAATACTAGTAAAATCGACACAGGTTGTAACAAGCCCCTCTTGGCCGAGGGGAGGTAAAAGGCTGAATTTTGGGGTTCGCTGCTGTGCCTGACCCCAGCCCAGCCACGCTGGGAACCCCCCAAAAAGCTGCACCCAAAATAACTACCGGAGATGGAGGAGATTTAAACGGGGTTATCCTGCTTTCCCAGGAGGGGAGGGGGAGCGGGGCTGGGAGCGCAGAGCTGCTCTGGATTCCAGAGCCGAGGCGGTCACTCGGCTGTCTCAGTGGGCAGCACCAATTCCTCCTCCTCCTCCTCCGCCCTGTTTCCCTGCATCCTCAAACAGCGTCTCTGCCTTTTTTTTTTATCTCGTCTTTTTTTTTTCCGGCGGGCACGCAGGGCTACCGCTGCCTTGCTTTGTAGCTGCTGCTGCTGCCTGACCTAAATCTGTGCCGTGTTTGCTCTCCGGGAGCTCCGGGGGTCTCTGCCCGGGCAGGAGGGGGGCACCAGCCATTGGGGAGGGATGGGGGTGCTGCTGGCTGGTGGGTTTTGTTTTGATTT
This sequence comes from Pitta sordida, assembly GCA_013390025.1. Lineage (NCBI taxonomy): Eukaryota > Metazoa > Chordata > Aves > Passeriformes > Pittidae > Pitta > Pitta sordida. The sequence goes on from WEKX01023383.1 coordinate 694,929, forward strand.
CTTCCCACCTTTATGTGAACCTATTGCATAAGGGGGATTTGAGGGCTTCTGCTTCGCTCCCCACCCCCCCCCTACTTTTCCACAATAAAGAGCTTGTTTTTCCAAGTGTTTCACTTGGTCGGTGGCTTAAACCAGCCCCTTACCCTCCTTGCTGATCCCGGGGTCAGCGGGGGCCTCAGGGTACGAAGCAGCCTAAGAAGGGCTTATCCCTGTATTTTTACAGCTCAGGGGTTACCAGCCACCAGCTGAGCCGTGCCGTGTGCGAGGGCTCGGGCACGTCCTCTGCTGCAGGGATCTGGGCACCCGGCCGTGCCCGAGCCACCGAGCCGCTCCCCCCCGGCTTTTCCTGCGAGGTTTGCCTGTCCCTGATTGCTGGTGACAATCCCCAGCTCCCAGCGCAGCGATGCTGCGAGAGCTTTCCCCATAGAAACCAGCCCTTGGTGGCCGGTGCTGTCGCAGCCCTGCCAGAGACAGCACACACGGGGACAGCGGGGTCACATACGTGTGTGTGTGTGTGTGTGTGTGTGTGTGTGTGTGTGTTTGTGTGTGTGTTTGTGTCCCTGAAAGCAGCCTGTCCTTTGGCTTGGAATCACAGAACACCCACAGTTGGGAGGGACCTGCAGAGATCACCAAGGTCACCTGCCATCCCTGCACAGCCCCGGCAATTTCACTCTGTGCCTGAGAGGATCATCCCAACCCTCCTGGAGCTCTGGCAGCCTTGGGGCCGTGCCCGCTGCCTTTGGGAGATCCCTTTCCTGAGATCCTCCTCTGACGCAGCTCCAGATGTTCGCTCAGCTCCTGTCCCTGGTCGCCAGGGGAGATCAGTACCTGCCCCTGCACTGCCCCGACTCTGCTTCCCCGTGGCCCTTTTGCCTCGTCAGCCTGGATCTGAAAATGTTTCTCACTCCTTCGTTTTAGTTTTCATTCCCATCAGCCCTCTGAGGAAGAATAAAGGCAAAACTAACCTTACTGGGCACATTCTGCCAATGCGTTCAGGAGAGGTGCTGCTTTGAATGAGCTTCCCCAGAGTATTTGGGTGTTTGCTCTCTGGCTGCCCCCTGTGAACGAGCCCTTTCCCTTGGCATTGCAGGTCAGCCTCAACGATTCCCACAATCAGATGGTCGTTCACTGGGCAGGAGAGAAGAGCAACGTGATCGTGGCCCTGGCCAGGGACAGCCTGTCTTTGCTGGGCCCCAAAAACAGCGATGTAAGTAACAGAGCCTGGCACTGTCCAGGGGCACCGTCTTGGCTTGTGGGCCAGGCAACGTGATGGTGGATGCTGAGCTGCAGCCTGACTTGCTCTTGTGTGCTTGGAACTGAAAGAAAGACCCCTGGGTTTGAGTTCAGAGGCACAAAACCCCCCCATTTAATATCCTCTGTGTTGCCCCATGGGTTCAAGGCATGGCTGGAGCTCTAAGGCTCCCCTGCCTTGCAGTTTTCTGTCTTTTTACCAAATCTGTCAGAAGGGAACCCAGAACTTTGTGCTCCTCACGCTGGGGCTTCTCCTTTGCAGGTTTATGTGTCTTACGACTACGGGAAGAGTTTTAAGAAGATTTCTGAGAGGTTCAGCTTTGACGGGGGGAACAGCAGCGAGGTGGCCATCGCCCAGTTCTACCACAGCCCAGCTGACAACAAGAGGGTGAGGGGGATGTGACAACTGGCTGCTTTATTCCTGCTGCCACAGTGCACAGCCCTCGGAGCTGGGACACTCCTTGGTCTGTCCCAAGGGTCCCTGGGACAGAGGTGGGATGTGCCAGGCATGATGCTGTCCCTCCTGTATGGCTCAGGAGCATCAGAGCACGGCAGGAGAGGGGGCAGCTGGGACAGCCAAATTCTTCTCCTCCAAAGTTTGCCTTCTCAAAGGCTCCCCTGGGACATCTGCCTTCATTACTGCCAGCCTGAGCTCTGCTCTGACCTCCTGCTTTCCTTCCTTGTCTGTCCCTCCACTCCCAGTATATCTTCGTGGACGCCTTCGTCCCGTACCTCTGGATCACCACGGACTTCTGCAACACTATTCAGGGCTTCTCCATTCCCTTCAGAGCAGCAGATCTCCTCCTGCACAGCAGGAACCCCAACCTCCTCCTGGGCTTTGACAGGTCTCATCCTAAAAAACAGGTGAGCATTTCTGCTTAGATGGGAAACCAGCATCCTCTGCCCTGCTGTGACATCCCCCAGGCCTGTGACATGTGGGTTCATGCTTTGAGCATTCAGAGTGTTTGATTTTGAGTAACTGCATGCAGAGCTGTGCCAAATTGGCCAGGACATCCCCTTCCCTACAGTCTATGTGGTTCCTGACCTGTGGAGTGGTGAGGATATAGTACCTGCAGGATGGGTGCTTTATTTCTCTTCATTTATGCTGGTCCTTTGTCCATATCCCTCCTGACTTTATCGATCTCCCTGACTCTCGTGGTCATAACTCTCCACAGAGCTCTGGCAGCTGAGGCAGCGTGACCTCTGCAGAGTTTCATGTGGGCATGTGGTTTGGCTTTGGGTGTTGTGTAACAAATTGCTTCTTGAAAACAAACACTTCTGTTTTCCCTGAAGCTATTGGGTAAAGCCTGTAAATATTTACAGCACCTTCAGGTAGGCACAGGCTGCATAAGGAAAAACTGGAGATGAAATAACCCCGGTACATGCACAGCCTGTGCTGTTTTCAGCCTGGTCATAGCAGGGTGTGTGCTGGGAGCCACTGGTGCCTTCCCAGGACGTCAGAGGAAAAGAAAAAGATCCAATCTCTCCTCTTGACCTTGACATTACTGATGCCTGTGGGTCTGCAGCAGCAGCGTGTGGCTCTGCTTGGGGTTTTCACACCTCCGAGGGGGAGACAGCTCTGCCCAGATATTTCCCCTGGCCATTGCACTGCACAAGGACGTTATAACAAGTTATTTTTATTTCTGAGTAAATTTCTAAGGTAAAACCAGGTGGGTCAACATGTCCTTGTGGTAGGAGGCTAAAGGACAGTGTTTGTTATTTTCCTGCTGCCAGAAAAGTTGCTGCTGCTCCAGGAGCTGCCACATAAAAAGAAGTCACCAGAGGTGGATTCAGATCTCTCTTGCCTGAAATCGGGTCTCTTAAAGGATTGGGTCTGTTTGTGTCCCAGTCCTATCTCTCACCTTTGTTGTTGCAGCTCTGGAAATCAGATGATTTTGGCCAGACCTGGATAATGATTCAGGAACACGTCAAGTCCTTTTCTTGGTACGTATCCCACCTGTGCAACACCCAGCTCCTCTCTCCTCTCACTCCTCACCTCTTGCCTCATTTGCTGCCCTGTGCAAGCCAAGAAACCAGGCACCAAGGTGTGCTCCAGCCCTGTCTCCCTGCTCCCCTCACCCTGCACCGTGGGGATGTGGCACAGCGAGGTGACAAGTGACAGCCACCCACACACCCGGGGCTGCTGCAAATCCCCGCGACCCCACCTCTTGAAAAACCTCCTTCTCCTTGGTACCTGCTGCCTTCTGCATCCCTCTGTGAGCACAGAGGTGCCACCACCACCTGCCTTGTTCTCCCCAGGGGGGTTGAACCCTACGACAAGCCCAACACGGTGTACATCGAGCGGCACGAGCCTTCTGGGGCTTCCACCGTCATCCGCAGCACAGACTTCTTTCAAAGCCGAGAGAATAAAGAAATAATCCTGGAAGACGTCGAGGACTTCCAGCTCAGGGACAAATACATGTTTGCAACAAAGTCTGTGGTAAGTGTTGGGCAGGAAATCGGCCGCCGAGGGTGAGGGTCGATGGTTTGGTACCGAACCACCACGGCCACGTCTGCCAGGGGTGATGCTGCTCACTGGTGCACCTCACAGCCTCACGTTCAGCTTGTCACAGGGGTGTCACCCAGGCTGCTGCCAGCTGCTGTCCCCCCTCCCCAAGGCTCGTGGATAAAGCAGTGCCTGCCCGTGCGGCTCAGAGCGATGGTGTTTTCAGCAGGCTGGGCAGAAGTAGGTCAGCCTGCAAAAGGAAAGGGCTGGGACCTGGGAAGAGCCACAGGATGCCTGGGCAGGGTGTTCGGGGTGGGGATGGCAGAGGAAGGGGGGTGGTGAGGAGGCCGCTTGTCAGAGGAGATTACCATCAAACATGGACTAGGTCCAAGTGGCCTAATGTGCTCCAGCCTGGGGAAAAAAGCAGGATTTTTAGTTTGCTTTCCTAAGGAAAGGATGTGAGTGAGTGAAAGCAGTCTTTTGGTCCCTCTGTAGCCAGGACCTGCATGTAGTTCTTGGCCAGTTTCAGACAAACTGGAATGAAAGCAAGAAAGGGGCTGTGCATTCTCTGAGGGCAGCTCCTTTCTGGACAATCAGAAACACGACACCAAAGGGATAAAGTCCTGATCCTACTAGAATTTAAGGAGCAGCTTTCTTTTCAGAAGATTTTAGCATTGCTTTTCCCCTCCTGCAACTGCCATCGAGTGCTGTCAGAAGGAACCTTTGCCATTTAGGGTGACTGCCTGCAGAACCACAGAGGGTTTCCTAGGCAGTGTTGTGTCACCTCAGTGGTGTCCAGCACAGGCAGGGAACATGTCTGCAGAGCAATTTCAGTTTCTCAGAAGTCTCTCATGCAGGTAGTACAGCCTGTAACTCTCAGGGCCTGGCCCCTTGGCGCTGTGCCTGGTCTGTGGTTTGCAGGAGATTTTATCTGGGCTTGGTGGTGGTGTTGGGTGAAACACCAGGGGTGGTTTGTGTCTCTGCAGAGGAGCCTCTGGGCTTGGAGGCGGCGTGCTGAAGGCATAAGGAGGGTTTAAACTCAGTTTGGGGGTTCCTTGGAGCTTTTTCTGATTCTGGAGCATTCGGGGGTCACAGGGGAAAGCGCATCCTGCCTTCTCCTGAGGCTCTAATGATGGGTGTTACACTAAACATCAATAAAATCGCCTGTATTCCACATGAAGGCAAAGACTGATGGGAAACACTGGGACAGAGGGAGGCTGCCTGCAGCCCCCTGCTTTGGAAATTATATTCTCAGGTCTGAAATCAGACTCTTGCATCAAACCTTGGCTGCAGCAGGAGCAGCCCTGGGGAGAGGACAGGCTGGGTGGCAGAGGCTCCCAGGGCTCTGACTTCTGCTCCTGTCCGTGGGAGGGATGGTTGCTTAGCGATGCAGAGCCTGGGAGAAACCAGGCCGCTTATTTTTGGAGCCTAAATCTGGGTTTAGGTTCTCACCATTGGCATCCCATATGAAACAGGTTGCCCCCAGCTTTTTGCTTTTTTGGCTTCACGCTGCTGCCTTTCGTATTGCACAAATTGTTAAAAATAGGGAGGAAGGGACAGGCTGCTCTGCAGAAAAAGGAGGAACTAAACCCAGCCTCCTTACCCTGCCCCAAGTGACCAGAAAGGGCAGTTTGTCTCCTTGCAGAGCACGGGCTGTGACAATTTAAACCCTGGGCAGGGACCACTGCTCCCACCATCAATCCCAGGCTTTGCCCGGCTCGCAGGGAGGGGGAAGTCCCAGGCACTGGGTTATCCCCTGCCTTTTGGCCCCTGCTGGAGATGAGGGGGATTTAGGGGGTGAGAGCTACTCCTAATATGTCCCTCTGCTCTGCACAGCGTTTGCTTGGCAGCTCAGAGCCAGCCTCGGTCCAGCTCTGGGTTTCCTTCAACCGCAAACCGATGCGCGTGGCACAGTTCGTTACCAAGCATCCAATTAAGGTAAGTGGTGCTTCCGAGCAGCCTCCTCTCTCCCTCCCTTGCCAAGGACACCCCCTCCCGTGTGGTCCCTTGTCAGCAGCAGTTTGCTGCCTTCCAGCAGACGCTGCAAGAGTGGGAAGGGACCTCGGATGACCCTGCCCCGGGGTGGGGTTTGGCTCAATGTTGTGGTTTACACGGTGGTACTTGGACAGTCACCGACTTCCTCCAGCACTGGAGGATGGCAGCAAAGCCCAGGATACCCAGAGAGGGGCTGGTCCCAGTGCTCTGACTATGTTTTAGGGGACCTTATCTCATCTCATGGCGTGGGGTGCAAGGTCACCAAGCCCATGCTGGCTCTACTGGCATGGCCTGAAACATCCAGTTCTCTGCAGGGTGAGGAAGCCATGGTTTGCAAAGAGTCTGTGATCCCATGGGGACAGAGGATGGCATGAGAATCAGGCTTTCAGCATTTGGCAGAGCAGTGGGACGTGCTCCCAGTCTCAGTGTCCTGGGCAGAGAGATCCAGCACTGATGGCGCTTGGCACAGTGGGTTGTGCTGGGCAGAGGACAGGAATCACTGTGGGACGAACCCAAAAGAAAAAGAAAAGTGAGGATTTTCTACTTCCTGGGTGGAAAAAGTACAGAGGGGTGGAGGGAAGGATGCTTTCAGCTAGGTAAGAGGAAACCCTGCGTGTATGCCCACACATCTGAATCCTGCTCACCTGTCCTGCACATCCCAAAGGAATATTACGTTGCCGATGCCTCGGAGGACCAGGTGTTTGTGTGTGTCAGCCACGACAACAACCGTACCAACCTCTACATCTCGGAGGCAGAAGGCCTGAAGTTCTCCCTGTCTCTAGAAAACGTGCTCTACTACAGCCCAGGAGGAGCTGGGAGTGACACCTTGGTCAGGTACATGGGACTGCACTACATGGGAACATCGGCCAAAGTCTTTGTAATTCCTGGCTGCGTTTGATCAAAGTCTTTGCAATTCCTGGCTGCGTTTGATCAAAGCACTGACAGCTCCCCAGCCCCACAGGAGCTGTGATTTACCTTTTCCCCCCCATCCCAGCCCTGCCTTTTCCCCGCAGGTATTTTGCCAACGAGCCCTTCGCGGATTTCCACCGTGTGGAAGGCGTGCGGGGCGTCTACATCGCGACGCTGATCAACGGCTCCTTCAGCGAGGAGAACATGCGCTCCGTCATCACCTTCGACAAGGGGGGCACCTGGGAGCTGCTGCAGCCCCCGGCACAGACACGCTACGGGGAGCAGATCGACTGCCAGGTAGCGCAGGGTGGGGCAGGGGAAATTTCTGCCCCCACCCCAAAAAAATTGTGCAAAAGCGTGCTTGGTATTTGGGGACATGGTTTAGTGGTGACGTTGGCTGGTTGATGGCTGGATTTGGTGGTCTTAAAGGCGTTTTCCAACCTTCATGAGATGCTGAGACAGCAATCCCACCGTGAAGTCCCTCCCCACCTTTCTGAGCGGAGAGGGCTGCACTGGATGGGATGAGGGTGTGGGTGAGCGTGGGGAGGAGGTTAATGCCGCTGTGTTTTGCTTTCCCAGTTTTCCCAGGGCTGCTCCCTCCACCTGGCCCAGCGCCTGAGCCAGCTGCTGAATTTCCAGCTGCGTAGGATGCCCATTCTCTCCAAGGAGTCAGCGCCAGGACTGATCATCGCCACCGGTACTTTCCTTCCCTTGGCTTGGGGTTCATTACTGTCAGGACACGAGGAACTTGGCAGCGTCTAGTTTGTATAAGCAGGTTATAAACTGCAATTAAATTGTTCATTTTGCTGTCCTTTCTCTGCTGCAGTCCCCATACAGTAATTACAGCATGAACATTTTACTGCAGCACAGTGAGAAACCTTGCTCTGTTCTGATCCTCTTCCCTGATCCACGTGAAGGGTTTCTTGAAGATTCAGAAATTCCTGTTTGTCTCGCTCTTTTGATGCAGAACACACACATTTTGTTTAATCATGTTTACAGCCATGGGTTTTTCCCCATCTGCTTTTAAAATGTGTAATAGTCTTTAAAATATTTGCTTTTGAGGGGATTAATTTATAGCGTGAAAAATCAGCTCCTCGATCAGAGATAAAAATAGTTTGGAGGTGTCTGGCTTCATTTAAGCAATCACTTTTCATTGCTTAAGAAGAATGATTTCTCCCATTTTTCTAGGCTCTGTTGGCAAGAACATGGCAAGGAAAACCAATGTCTATGTCTCAAGCAGCGCTGGGGCAAGGTGGAGAGAGGTAAGGCACTCACCAGATCAGGCAAGGCGGTGGTGGAGAAGGTAGAATGTTGGCAATAATAAAGATAAATTACATTAAAGGTGACCTCCACCTATGATCCAAGAGCTGAATGTCCTTTGAACCAAGGCAAAAGGGATGAAGGACCGGGCATGGGCTGGCTGGAGGTGAACCTCTTGGTGTAGGTGGTGGATTCAAATGCAGGAGAGCTCCTTCCTGGATTTCTCCTTTTCGTCTGGCAGGACTTGCCCTCAGGGTGGGTCATCTGGCCTCTTTTAGACAGGACTGACAGGAATTTGTGTATGAGAGAGTCTGGAGAGGCTCTGGTGTCTTCCAGAAAAACGGGATGTTGCCCTCAGTTTATGGGGAGTGTGATGTTGTTTACTGAGTGGATATTCTGGTTTGCAGCCGTATTTGTGGTCTGCCTGTGCACTCTGCAGCCAGTGTAATGTGGTATTTCAACATCTGCAAGCTATTTAATCCTGGGAATTTAGCAGCTTCCTTCTCCTCCTGTAAGTGCTGTGTGGTCTGGGTGAGTTCTGGGCAGCTGCAGCAGTGGTGGGGACACGCCACAGGTCTGGCTGCTGCCAGAGTGACCGCGGTTCAGAGGCTGCCCCTGGCTCCAAAATCCAGTGGGGAGCAGCTGTGGGGGCCCTTGCAGCCAGGCAGGAGCTCACAGCCATGACAGGGTATCCAAAACTCAAGGCTTTCAGGTGCCAACCTCCCCTGGCTCTCAGGCAGGTTTGTCTTGAAGCGCAATTAAAACCTGCCAAGGAAGCGTTGACCCACAGTTAACAGCACCAAATCCTGATGGATCCAGGCTTTTGTAGCATGAGCAGAGGTGCAGAATGACCCAGCAGTGGAGCTCCTCAACTGAGAAGCAGCAACACAACTCCTTTCCTCTGGCTCTGCCTCATTGCTCTCCACATCACCGGTGTGATCTCACAGCACAAAGAAGAAAGAAACAATATGTTCAGTGCCCAGTGTAGGAATGTCCCCAGGTGTGACAGGTCGTCCTGTGGGCAGTCAGACATATCTGTGCTTCCTTTTTTCATCCAGAGCTGCACTGGGCTTGCTGGATTGGAAAGCAAAGGCGATTTTGTGGCGCAGGTGGATGTGAAACACAATTTATTTTTCCATGGGGTGGGTGTATGAATTGTGTCCAGGGCTCAGTGCAGGGGAACTGGGCTGGCTGCTCTCATCCACAGATGTCCCATAAACACCTGAACCTCTGGTGCCTCCAGGTACTTGGTTGGCCCAAGCTGAAACATTAGCTGGGGTCAGGAAGTGTTTCTGACAAAGGACACTCTCCAGCCATTCTCCCTTAGCTCAGCATGGCTCTGATCACCCCTCAGCACTGTTTCTCTTCCAGGCACTGTCTGGACCCCACTACTACACCTGGGGTGACCACGGTGGCATCCTCGTGGCCATCGCACAAGGCACCGAGACCGACCAGCTCAAGTAAGTGTCAGGGCACAGGGATTGCTCCTGGGGCTCCCTCCTGCAGGGAGGGATGTGCCCTTGGCACTTCTCCCAATATTCTTTCCGCAGGTACAGCACAAACGAAGGGGAAACCTGGAAAGTGTTCACGTTCTCGGAGAAGCCGGTGTTTGTGTACGGCCTGCTGACCGAGCCCGGGGAGAAAAGCACCGTATTCACCATCTTTGGCTCCTACAAAGAGAATGGCCACAGCTGGCTGATCCTGCAGATCAACACCACGGACGTGCTGGGTAAGGGGACAGGGGACAGAGCCACCACTGAGGCTGGCTGAGTCCAGAGAGGGCATCCCTTGCAGGGGCTGTGGTACCACCGTCCGTGTTTGGGTGCCCCATCCCTCGTGTCTCGTGCCCACATGGACACTGCTGCTGCAGGCACTCGTGTTCCCTGTGCTTTCCCCGTATCCTTTCCCTCCTCACTGAGGAATTTGTTGAAAAGGAAAGAGGGGAAAAAAAAATTCCTTCTGAAGGCTTGTGCCTATGAATGTTTTATAACCCATTTCAGCTTTGATTGCGAGGCAGCATTTTAATCAAAGCACAGTTAAACCCAGCAGAGGAATTTACTTGACTAAAATTTATAGCTGATTCCCTTGACGTTTTGTTAGGAACGGATCTGTTTGGTAACCAGAACGACTTCATTTAAATGAGGCATCACGGATTCGCTGTCACTGCCACTGAGCTGCTTGTTGCCTCCTGTCACCACATGCCACTGCACGCTCCGAGCTGGAATGTTTTTGGCTTTGCTGTTTCCTTTGGGACAGGGCTGGAGCCTTGCAGATCAGGGGAAGTCCCTTGTTTTGTGACAGAGGAGGGTGGAGAGAGAAAGGAGGGAGCCTCTGAGATGCACAGCATCCAAACATTTTGGGCATCCTGAACACCGAGGGACGTCTGCATCTCTCTTGCCTTTAAACCCATGGTGTGGGGGACTGCAAGGACTGCACCCTTCTGTACCTCAACATTGTTTCTCCTCTTAGGGGTCCCCTGCACAGAGAATGACTACAAGCTGTGGTCACCCTCTGATGAGCGAGGCAATGAATGTTTACTGGGGCATAAAACCGTTTTCAAAAGGAGGACTCCTCATGCGACCTGTTTCAACGGAGAAGATTTTGACAGGCCTGTCATGGTCTCCAACTGCTCTTGTACAAGGGAGGACTTTGAATGGTAAATACCAATTAATTTCTTTTAGTCTGGATTGTAAATCTGAGATAAGTATCTGTGACCAATCTCTCAAAGGGAACAAACACCCAATTTACGTAGCTCTGAGTGTCGCTGCTTCATTTTATAGCAAAGAGGAAACTAAACGGACTGAAAACATCCTTTCATTCATAATGGGCCTTGAGGCTTAATTAATGTCTTTAGAGCCTTTTGGGCGGCTCTGAAAGGTTAGATGGAAGAGGAAAGTATTGTTGCTCCATCACCTTTCAGATGATGGTGGGCAATTTCTCATCACGTGTAGAGATCCTCCACTAAAAATCTCTGTGACCCTTTAGCCCCAGGGGTGCAGCTGGCCCTGCTGTATCACTTTGTCTGCAATTTGCACATTACTGACACTGTACAGCTCTCAGGGTTAGGAAACAAGCTCTGGGAATCTGATGCGAAGGTTTGGGGTTAGAAAGTGAAGTGCTTTTCGGGGACTGGGCCTTCAGTGGAGCTCACATCAGACTGCTCGAGTCCAGATCTGCTGGGACACAAAGTCTGGCTCACCATGAGCAGACTGAGAATAGGGATGGTGGAATCCAATCCCTGCCTCAGGACTGGAGCTCCCTGCAAAATCAGATTGGCATAACGTCTTCCACAGCATTTTCCAAAGAACAGCCACACTGTAACTCCTGTTTTACCAACAGCACAAGCCAAGAGACAGAGCAGTGACCTGAGCCAGCCAGGAGAACTGGGGCTTGCAGCCAGGTTTGCAGAGCACACTGGCTCAGCTCTGCCTTGCTGCCTTCACCATCCCCAGTCTGCTCAGCCACTGGCAAACTTATTTGCAAAATGTTCTTGAAACGTCCTATCTGAGATATTTTCTATGCAGCTAAATGCTGGTAATGAATGAATGGCCTTCTGAGACACTTTAGGTTCTTAAAAATCTTATGCAAAAATAGAGCAGAGTAATAGTATAGCATTTTTTTGCTGCATTTTTTGCTCGTCCCTATCCTTCCTTACCTCTTTCTTCTCCTTGCAGTGATTTTGGCTTTAAACTGAGCGATGATTTGTCATTAGAAGTTTGTGTCCCTGACCCTGAATTTGCTGGGAAACCCTACGACCCACCGGTCCCTTGCCCTGTTGGCTCAACCTACCGGAAGACTCGAGGGTATGTCCTGCATTTGGGAGGGTAGCCCAATCTGTAAATGCTGGTATTTATCCTATTGGTGACTGAAAAAAACCCCAACCAACCACAAAACCGCCATGAAAACATCCCGTGAGTGGCAGTAAACAAAAGGCATGTTTGGACATACATTGCAATTAAACACCACTGCTTGTTCTGGATGCACAGGGTGGTTTGTTAAGAGTTGCCATGAAATAAACTGTGTGTGTTGCAGCTACAGAAAGATCTCTGGGGACACTTGTGCGGGTGGAGACATCGAGTCGCGGCTCGAAGGGGAGCTGGTGCCGTGCCCACTGGCTGGTGAGTAGGGACAGGACTGCTCTGGGCACAAGGGCTTCATTCATAAAACCCTTGGCTGGTGCCTCAGGGACCATGCACAAACTCCCACAGACTAAACCTATGACACAGGAGCCTTGGTGGGCTACAAATCGTCATCTCCTGTCCTGTCCTCCTGCTGAGTCCCTCAGGGGCAGGCTGTGGGCCAGAACCCTTTTATCCCGGTCATGTCCTTGCTGCAGCTGGCTTGAACCCAACCAGAAAGACAGGAATTAGATCAAAGGTACTTCTGTCCTGGAGAAACCTTTGAGAAGGTACCACCCTGAGACAGCCACCACTGTTTGGGCCCAGACCAGGGCAGACAGAGGCTGCCCTTCAGTCCTCATGCCCATGTCTGCCAGACTTCACCCCCATCATTATTTTCCCCTTTTGAACATACAAGGCACTGAAACAGTCTCATGGCCCTGTGCTGCCAAAGTTATTTGCATTCTGCTCATTACAGCCTTAATTTAATCTGCCGTCACGAGCTGCGTGATCAGCATGCTGCTGTGCTGCAGCTCCTGAGCCTGAGGCAGGGGCTGGTGTGAGGGCTGGGGCAGCTGAGCAGAGCCACGGGGCTATGAGCAGCCAGACCCCCCCAGTCTGAGGTGTCCCTGCACTGTCCTAAGATTTTTCAGGGTGCGAAACAGCCCAGGGAATCGTCCCCTCTGCTGGGATTCGTGCCAGCACCGTGCTTAGTTTTACTCCTCCTTCAGAGCCCGACACACGTTTTTCACCCCTCTGAGCCCTCTTGAGCTATTTGGAGAGCTGTGTTGGTCATGCTGAGCAGGGCCCTGCTGATTGCAAAATAAACCTGCTGTCCCCACCGGGCTGCCCTTTGAAGTGCCGTGTTCCCAGAGTATTTGCTGATCGTCCTCAGATACGTGTGTTGGCTCTCGCACCATGGTAACACTTTCATGTACAGTATCTGTTTCATATCTCCGTATAATCTCATTAGGGATGCACAGCCAGAGTTACTTACTGACATTAGCTTTACTCATTAATAGCATTATTGGACTTGACCAGTAGTGTGATAATGCCCGGGAGACTTTGTCCTGGCCCAGGATCCCATTACGTTGGATTCGGCACAATTTGGAAACAAAACCCACTCTGGGATGTTCCCTGCTGTGCCAGTGTCCCTTAGGACTTGCAGATTTACATCATTCCCACCTTTTTTATAGGATTTTTGGGCAAGAGCAGATCAGTGTTTTGTTTCTAATTGTCAGCGTGATAATGTGGGAAGGAAAGGGTCACACTTTTACCTCCTGGCTTGGAATAGACAATGGGCACAGTGTGTTTCTGGACCCACATAAGGCTATTACCACACTCTCGTTAACCTAATCTCACTGAGACAAGCGGGCTTTGGGGTCAGGAAATACCTGCTATTTTGTTTTTAACCCCTTGAGTAGCCTAAAATGGCCACTAAATAAAGCCCTGGCTGTTGTTGCAGAGGAGAACGAGTTCATTCTCTACGCCACCCGCTACTCCATCCACCGATACGACCTGGCCTCGGGGGTCAGTGAGGAGCTGCCCCTGGCAGGGCTGAGAGGGGCTGTTGCCCTCGACTTTGACTACGACCACAACTGCTTGTACTGGGCTGATGTCACCCTGGATATAATTCAGGTGAGCTGGGGAGTGGGGAAGCTTCTGTGGGCTCGGCATTGTCTCCTCCCTCCATCCACAGCCTGAAATACGAATGTTTGTCTCAGTAGTCCTCGCCTCCAAGCTGTCACAGCTTGCCTTGCACACCTGACCACCCTCCTCACGAAGTTCCTCGTCTTTTATTGTGGTGTTTTGTTTGTTTTTTCCTCCTCCCAGCGTCTTTGTCTCAACGGCAGCTCTGGGCAAGAAATAATCATAAGCACCGGGCTGGAAACAGTGGAAGCTTTGGCCTTTGAACCTCTCAGTCAGTTGCTGTACTGGGTCAATGCTGGGATTCCCAAAATTGAGGTACAGCTCAGCTCAAACCTATGCTACAAACACGTGACTGTGGCCGTGTGTATTTTATTAGGGTGTAATAATGACATGCCATAGATTTCATATCACTTTAAGCAGTGCAGTAAACAAACCCCTCCTGGTATTGTTTTTGGTCTAGGTTGCCAATCCAGACGGAGACCTGCGACTCACTGTCCTCAACTCCTCAATTCTTGAACGACCCAGAGCCCTCGCTTTGGTTCCCCGAGATGGGTAAGAAGGAGCATCACAAGTAGTTGGCCTGGTATTCCCCAGGAAAACCATGCTGATCCTTCACCACTAACTCCTGAGAGGCAAACACAAGAGAGAGGGCTGCATTTACAGCTTGGAAAGCAAAAATGAAGGGACAGACACAGCACAGTGGGTCCAGCTCTCAGTCCTGCCCCACCAAACCCACTCTTGCCAGGACACGCCCAACTAAGGCACCAGCCACCTCAGAGTAGAGGTGAAGCTGTTTATTCTTTCCTACCCATACTTATCTACTAGTGAATAACCTTTCCTGCCAGTAGAACTGGTCTGGTCAGTGGGCAAAGCTCCAATGATGCATGAGAAATTGAGCCCTGCTCACATTCAAGAGCCAAATCTAAGTTACATCTCTCTGAGCAGGGTTTTGCTGCCGCTGCAAACGTAGCCCTGACAAACCCGAGCTGTCTTTAGGCATTTGTGCTAAAGTGAAACAGTTCACAGCAAGGTAACCTGCAGCTGCACTCACAGCACAGAGCTTGTAGCTAAATAAGCCTCTGTGCTGCTCCCAGATCTGCTGGTGGCGTTCATTAGAATTGCAGAGCTCCCTTTTCAAAGGCATGTCGTGCAAGACACACGGAATGTAAAGCATTCGAACCTCTGCTTCAAAACCTGGTTCCTTTTGATGAGCTGCTTTGTTTTGGTTTTGAGTAACCTCTCTGCCTGTTGTCAGGTTGATGTTCTGGACAGACTGGGGGGACTCCCGAGCTGGGATTTACAGGAGTGACATGGACGGGTCGCTGGCCGGGTGCATCGTTTCGGAGGGTGTGCGGTGGCCCAACGGCATTTCTGTGGATGACCACTGGATCTACTGGACTGAAGCCTATATGGACAGGATTGAGAGGGTGGATTTCAATGGAATGCAGAGATCTGTGATCCTGGACAGCCTCCCTCACCCTTATGCTATTGCTGTATTTAAGGTTTGTTATCCCAATGGCTCGTGTTTCCATGGCACGGAGGCTCTGAGGCTGGTGGTGGAGGAGCATTGAGCACGCTGAATTCGGAGGGTGGGGATGTGATTTGGAGCTCTCTTTCTGCTCCTGGCACATTCCCACAAGTCCCTGGAATGAGCAGGCAGTTGCAGTTAAAACCAGGACCAACATCCAAGAGTGTGCAGCATTCCCAAGCAGCTGCACTGCGCTGTCTTCCCACAGCGTTTGCCTCTCAGCAGATCAGACTGTTGCTTCCATTCCTCCTCAAATCCCACCTCAGACCTTCCTCTTCTTCTCCCCCTTGGGCTGGGGGCACTGTGCATCCCACATCCAGTATTTAGGGTGGCTTAGTGGAGGCACTGCTGCTCCTCACACTAAGAGCAAAGCCTGTGTTTCAGAATGAGATCTACTGGAACGACTGGTCACAGCTGAGTATTTTCAGAGCATCCAAAACCAGCGGCTCGAGAATGGAGATCTTGGTTGGCCGATTAAATGGGATCATGGATATGAAAATCTTTTACAGAGGAAAGACAACAGGTGATTGTGAGAGTGTGTAGATGATCTTTCCTGCGATTTAGAAATGTGTTCAGCCCCCACTTCCAAAGGTTCCCAGGCTACCAGGCCATCCTGGCTGGCATTTCGTGAGCCTGAATGTATCCCCATTCCTGCAGGGTTTGAAGCTCTCAAGACACAGTCATAAGGAATGAGTTTCATGAGGGATATGTGCTGCTTTTTGACTGCCAGGGGAGATACTCCCCATCAGGGAGAGAGCTCGTAGAACAGTTGTCTGTGGTGGCACCTTGTAGTTTAGGTCACAGATCACACCCTTTCCATGAAAAGTGCTGTATGGCCCCAAAAATAATAGTGTCTCAGAGCTGCACCAACTTTGTCCTCCCTCCCCTGAGCCATCCATCCGAGATGTGATGTGGCAGCAGCAGCCCCCGTGTGATGAATGGGGTGTTTTATCCCCATTTTCAGATGGGTACAAGACCATGGAAGGGCTCTGCCAGTCAGCAGCCTGCAGGAGACTGGGAGGACATTTAAGGCCCCCAGACTCCCGGGAGCAGGAGGCTGTGTGCATTCCCAAGGCCCCTCAGCACTCAGCACTGCAGGGCTGGCTCCAGAGCCTGAGCTGGCGGGTGAAACTGGGCATTTCCAGCCCCCTGTGCTGACAGTGTCCCCTTCCTCCCTGCCCTGGCTCCAGGGGAGAACGCCTGCATCACCAAACCCTGCAGCCTGCTCTGCCTGCCCAAGTCCAACAACGGCAGGAGCTGCAAGTGCCCCGAGGGAGTGTCCAGCACCGTCCTGCCCACGGGGGAGGTGAAGTGTGACTGTCCTCGTGGCTACGTCATGAAGAACAACACTTGCATGAAGGAAGGTAAAACCACTTGGTTCTTGCTGCTGCTTTGTGCTGAGAGGCATCTTCTGCCGTCGGGAGAGGTCAGCATGACCTCTCCTCTGTTGAGGAGGAGTAGGGCTCGTTTCTGAAATCCTCATGCCAGCTTGTTTTTGTTCTCCCTCTTGCACCAGAAAACACGTGTCTGCCAAACCAGTACAGATGCTCCAACGGGAACTGCATAAACAGCATCTGGCAGTGTGACAATGATAATGACTGTGGGGACATGAGCGATGAGAAGAACTGCCGTAAGTGTCCTGTGGTGGCATTGGCCTGGCCAAAATTAGGTGTCTGCTGCGTTGGCATCACACCCGAGCTGATGGTCTGTGCTCCCTTCACAGCCAGGGAGAGCATGAGGTGCCCAGGGGGTTGTAACTCACCTCCTTTGACAGACGTCCAAAGCCAGCTGGATGATTTGTGTGCCACAACAGCCAATATTTCTCCCTTGACCAGCTCAGGTGTCAGTGTCTAAAATTTGGTGAGACTGATGCTT
Source organism: Pitta sordida (assembly GCA_013390025.1). Lineage (NCBI taxonomy): Eukaryota > Metazoa > Chordata > Aves > Passeriformes > Pittidae > Pitta > Pitta sordida. Next base: position 711,961 of record WEKX01023383.1, read on the forward strand.
CCTTCTTCTCCTCTCCGTCAGCCACCACCGTGTGCGACACCGAGACCCAATTCCGCTGCCAGGGCTCGGGGACCTGCATCCCACTGTCCTACAAATGTGACCTGGAGGACGACTGTGGGGACAACAGCGATGAAAGCCACTGTGGTGAGTGCACTCACTCCAACCTCCTTCCCATTGTGTGCTGGGAAATGAGGGGCAGGAGGAGAGAGCGAGGCCAGGTGCTGGTTCCTCTCCTAGCTGGGAGATTTCTATGCCGTGATTATCCTGCTGTCCCGCTCTGCTCCTTGGGTACTCCGTGACCTGAAGCCAAATATTTTGTTTGCAGATGCCCACCAGTGCAGGAATGATGAATTCAGCTGCAGCTCAGGGATGTGCATCCGTCTCTCCTGGATGTGTGACGGGGATAACGATTGCAGGGACTGGTCTGATGAAGCGAACTGCACTGGTGAGTGCTTAGATGTGCTCAATAACCTTCTGCTGCAAACATCATTGCTTACAGCCTGTGAGACATTGGCCAACACCTCGTGCCTCAGTTTCCCTGCGCGTTAGAGCACCCAGCATCACTTTGGGTTTCCTTCCTCCAGTGCCTTCAACAGGCCTTGAGACTTGCTGGGAATTTCCTGACAGCTTTGACATGTTAACACAGCAATCCAGCTTTGCTTTTTACTGGCAAGACTGCAGCAACAGGCAAAGCTCCATGGATTGGGAAGCAGGCCTGTGGCTGCCAAGCAGCCAGAGGATTCTTCTGGCAAGAGGGGATCCTCTGTTGCAGGGAGGCAGCGATCGGGCCACTGTGGACTGGCAGCATTTCCCGGCTTAAATTCAGTTTTCTTGCCATTAAATGCGGTGCAGAAAACAGGCAGTTCTCTGCAGCTTCTCCACAATTAATTGATCTGAAGAAGAGGCAGATTTAATTCAGGGATCTTCTCCTCTTCTAGCAGCCTCACTGCTCCATGGGCTTGAAAAACTGAAGGGGGTGTCAGCCTAAGTAGGGAGTCACACGTGGAAGACCCGTTCTTGTTTTACTTACAGCTCACATTGATGCAACCTGGCTGCCAGAGATAATATTGTTCCTAGTTTGTGTCTCCTGTGCAGCGAGTCCTGTGAGCCTCCCTGTGTTTGCAGCTGAAAGTCACAACACTCCACCATCCTCCCCACCACAGTGTAACACTGATGTTCCTCAGCAGTCTCCTGAGGTTAACACCCACACAGAGACTTTTTCTCATTAGAAAAGCCAACACATAACAGTGTATTGGTGTTTTCCACTAAAAAACATGCAGACAAAAAAAAAAAATCACCCCAGCCAAAAATCCTGAGTATTTGCATGAGAAGTCTGAGAGTAGGCAGCGCATCAGTCCATCAGTGGAAGACATAAGACTGTTTCTAAAGCAATACATGAGACATTTCAAGGTAAAAGCAGTGGTTTCCATGCCATGTGGTGACATCCATTGGGCTGATGGGGCTGAGGGAACCCTGTGGGGACCACGAGAGCCCCTGGGAATGCTGGAATGACTTTGTTCTGGCTCCAGCCATTGGGACAGACAGCAACACCAGCTCTGGCACGAGGATTTAGGGGATCCCTTTCAGCTCTCCAGGCTCCTGTGTGCTCACCCCTGAGGCATTTGCTGTGCCTCAAGCACACGGGGTTGTAGCACTGGGGATCCTGGTCATTAGCATTCCGGGAGAGTCTTTATGAGAAGGTTTAATTTATATTGGTATCACTTATCTCTCATACGAGTTTCTCCAGAGAGAATTACTACGGGAAAGGAACCTACTTCAAAAAGCGTATCGGGTTCGTAAAACCTAAAGTTGAAATTATCTAAGAGGATCACATTTATTTGAGGAACATTCCGTCTCTGACTCCACCGGCTGCAATTATTGCGCTTATCTAAAATAATTACATTTCACGCTGAATACCTAATAGAATATTACTGCCACAAGATTGTACTATTTTGAAATATCTGCAAGTGCATGTCACTCTCTAACCTAAAATTCAAAATCATGCAATTTAATTAAGTTGAACATTGCTTTTCTCAATAACTCCGAGTGCTCTCCTTTTTGAAGAGCAGCATTTGTCTCTGAAGTGACAACACAGACTCGGCTTCCACCCAGATACCCCACAGGCAGAGATTTTCGTGACAGGAGCTTAAGGAAAGCCCCCAAGGAGAATTGTATTTCTGGTTTGCTTTGGCAACATGGAACAACCTTGTTTGCCTCAATTAAGGGCTGTCTCTGAGTTGGTCCTGCCCTGCACGGGGGACTCTGATGCTCTGCCAGGGCTTGCTTGGTCTCTGTGACATTTCTTGCCATCCCTGGCAAGATGCCACCACTGTCACCTTTGCCCACACGCACCAAGGATTGAGATTAAAGGGAAAGAGGCTCCTGACCTTGGGAGAGCTTTGGGAGGGCTCCAGGCTGTTGCCTAAAATCGGCTCTTAAATGTCTTAAATGGAGGCAACAGCCTCTGAAAGCCATCCCTGAGGTGCAGCAGGTTTGTGAGCAAACACAGCACGGACAACCTGGACTCGTGGAATTCTCCTGCCTGGGGTCCATGGGGTGGTTGCCTGTGCTCAGTGCTGGGACCTGCCACAGCGAGAGGGAGCAGGGCTGTGCAGTGCTGCAGCTCAGTGGGGATGTGGTGACACCCCACACTCAGGTGTCCCCCTGGCTCTGCTTTCAGCAGTTTATCACACCTGTGAGGCCTCCAGCTTCCAGTGCCAGAACGGCCACTGCATCCCACAGCGCTGGGCTTGTGATGGTGACGCCGACTGCCAGGATGGCTCCGATGAGGATCCTTCCAACTGTGGTAATGTGTGCTCTGTGTGTGGGGGGCTGTGCCACGGGGTGGGAGGCATTTCTACAAACCCACTGTGATAAAACTCAGCAAACCCAGGGGGACGATTCCCATCCCTCCAAGAGCAGACACAAGGCGAAGTCAGCTGGGGCTGTGCCATGGCTTTTTCTAGCTAATTAAACGAGCTTTAAAAAAAAACCCAAAACAACCCACACGGCATCCACCCAATTCTGAATTTCAGAAAAAAAGTGCAACGGCTTCCAGTGCCCCAATGGCACCTGCATCCCAACCAGCAAACACTGCGACGGCATCAACGACTGCTCTGACGCCTCGGATGAGCAGCACTGTGGTGAGTACCAGAGCCACGGGGCCCCTGCAGCGAGGGCTGGCAGCCTTTATGGTCTGCCAAAGCCTGTCTCGCTGGGAATAAAGCCCCGGGGAGATAATGGGAAAGCCTTAGTTAGCATTCACCAGCCCCCTGGGAACTCAGCAGGTCAGTGAAAGGCACAGTGGTCAGTCTGGGACACACAGGGAGGACACTGTTAGGGGCTGTATTCAGGGAGGTGGCCAAACCCTCTCTTTGGGTTTGCACCGCAGTGTGTTTCTGGGTGAGAGGAGCCTGTGCAGGGATGCAGCTCAAGCAGTTTGTCTTGGGAACTTTCTGTAAGTTCCTAAAATCCACTCAGGAGCATGCAGACCCCAGAGGGTGGGGATCCCTGCTGCCAAGGCCAGTAGAAATGACACCCCATCTCCTCCTGATCTCCCATTTCTCCAGAACCCCTGTGCACCCGCTACATGGATTTTGTGTGCAAGAACAGGCAGCAGTGCCTGTTCCACTCCATGGTGTGTGACGGCATCATCCAGTGTCGAGATGGATCTGATGAAGATGCCAACTATGCTGGCTGCTGTAAGTGTGATTTTGGGCATCTCTGCTGGAGGAGGGGTGGATAGAGAATGAAACCAGAGGCATGGAGAGAACGAGGGTACCAGAAAGCTGCCAGGTCTGAGAGGTGGCTCTAGACTGTAATACTTTGATTATAAATCTCTGATTGCCACTGAGTGTGCTCCTTCCTGCCCAACAATGAGTTTCCCTCAAGCTCTTGGTCTTTACACTAATCCCCTCCATGCTGTCCTGCAGCCCAGGACCCCGAGTTCCACCGGACCTGCGACCAGTTCAGCTTCCAGTGCCAGAATGGTGTGTGCATCAGCCTGGTGTGGAAGTGTGACGGGATGGATGACTGTGGAGATTACTCTGACGAAGCAAACTGTGGTGAGCAGTACCGCAGGGTCTCCTGTCACTGGAACCCCGTTTTTCTTTGAATTCCAGGGGTACAGAGTACAATCTTCTTCATGTTTTACATAGACACTGGTGTATGTACATATATGTGTGTAGGATTCCATGTGCACATCGCAGTGTGTCTTACATGGAGATCAGCATCATTTCCCTCATCCTGCAGGGGAGGTAAAGGGAAGCACGCTGAAAATCCAATACAGCTGGCACATCCTGTGCCTGACTAAGTCATACGTGACCATATTTACTCCACAGATTCCCATCCCAAAGCAGACAAGCAGTTTTCAGCCAAACTCAATATTTACCACCGTTCCCTGGGTAGCTGCAGGAGCTGTACCCAGCCAGGCGAGGCAGCTGCCTCTTCATTTCTGGGTTGCAGGGTTTGCTTCTCCATTTCTGCCATGCTCTGGTGAATTTTGCTGTCAGTTCTGCTTCTGAGATCGTAGGTTGTGCCTGGCCACACGGCACCCAGCAATACCCACATACCAGTGGTGGTAAACAGGCTAGTGAGGGCTGGGAGGAATGGGAGTGCTGGATATGATGCTCAGGGTGATGTTCTCTGGGCCAGCCATAGCCAACCTGAGGTGCTCCCACATCTCAGCCATGCTGAAGACTGGTGGGATGACCCTGTGGCTCACAGGACTCTCCTGTCATTGTCAGAGAACCCAACAGAGGCCCCGAACTGCTCCCGGTACTACCAGTTCCAGTGTGGGAATGGGCACTGCATCCCCAACCGGTGGAAGTGTGACGAGGAGAATGACTGTGGGGACTGGTCTGATGAGAAGGACTGTGAGGGTAAGGACACATGGTGCTCTGCTCTGGCTGAGGCTGGGCTGTGACATGCTGAAGGACCACTCTCACCATCAGCTGCTTTCCCATAGGGCTGCTTGGGACAGCCTATATCGGGCCCTGGGGCTCCAAAACCTTCCATGGGTGGGCTGAGTGTGCACTCTGTGTTTTTGGAAATCCTGATTAGGAGCTGTGCAGATGAAAACACTGGGCTTGCAATGCTTTGCCTGCTCCCCACTTCCCACCACTGACGGTGGCTCTGGCTTTCCTGGGAGCAGGCCCAGCTCACAGCCCGTGTTCAGGAGCAGAGACCTCGGGTCAGCTCTCTCTGGTGTATTTTTAGGTTCTCCAGTCCGTCCCATTACCACGTTGATCCCCCCGACGTGTTTGCCCAACCACTTCCGCTGCAACAGCGGCTCCTGCATCATGAACAGCTGGGTCTGTGACGGCTACAGGGACTGCACCGATGGCTCCGACGAGGACGCCTGTCCCACCTCACGTAAGCTTCCCTCTCCCTCACCCCTCCCCTCTTCCTGCAGTGTCACAGCTGTGAGGAGTGTTGGCCTTTCTGTCTCAGAGCCTTGGCAGATTGCAGGGTTAGATTACACCGTGGTGTAAAATCTTGAGGTTGAGGGGAGACCTCGTTGCAGTGACACCTTCCTTGGGATGGGCAGAGGAGGGGCAGGCCCTGATCTCTGCCCTGAGGTACCAGGTACCCTCCCTCTACCAGGGACAGGAGCCCAGGGAATAACATGGAGGTGGGTCAGGGGGGGGAGGTTGGATCTCAGGACAAGGTTGTTTTTCCCCCAGGGGGTGGTTGGGCAGTGCCCAGGCTCCCCAGGGCAGTGGGCACAGCCCCAAGGCTGCCAGAGCTGCAGGAGGGTTGGGATGATCCTCTGGGGACAGGGGGGGACTCTTGGGGATGTTCCTGTGCAGGGCTGAGGCTTGGACTGGATGATCCTTGTGGGTCCCTTCCAACTCAACACATCCTGGGATTCTGTGATTCCTCCTGCTGGGGCACTGCTGCAGCGCCACATGCAGCAAGAGCAGGACATTCCCTGCAAACCAGAGGCTTTCCCAGCCCTCTGCAGTCAGGACTGAGGATGGCTGAGGCATCATCCCAGCAGTGATCATCCACCTGCTGGATGGGAGGAGATTGCCATCTAGTGGAGTCGGGACCTGGGAACGCGTTTTGGTCCCTCCTGTTGACAGCGGCCGTGCCTTGGGTGGTTTCCTCCCTTGTTCTCTCTGTGCAGGACCCAACGTGACAGCCACGTCCCCAGCGCTCCCGGGGCGCTGCAGCAGGTTCGAGTTCGAGTGCCAGCAGCTGCACAAGTGCATTCCCAACTGGAAGCGGTGCGATGGTGTGCGGGACTGCCAGGATGGCACGGACGAGAGGAGCTGCCGTGAGTGTGGGGAGGGGAGAGTCTCACCTGGTTCCTTCCCTTGGGAAGCTCCTTGTGGGGACGGGGAAGCCACCACGGATTTTTGCTGCTGCGGAAATCCGTGCAGCCAGTGCAGCATTACAGAGAAAAGAAATAAAGAGCCCAAGCAGTGCCATTGCCATTAGAAGGTGAGTTGCTGTTTTCCGTGGGATAAGCTCCAGGTTTTCCTGATGCCACCATGCTGGAAGATACAGCCAGAATGAGACACCCCTATGACTGACACGTCAGCATGAGCTCCACCCCAGACATGCAGCCATCCCAGTGTCTGCTCTGGGAGCAGCACAGGCACTGCAAACAACCCAGTGCTGGTGAGGGAGCTTCCCTACCTTGAGTCCTGAATTGTTCTGCCTTTTACAGCTACTCCCAGCACCCTGTCGTGCCCTAATGGTTACAAATGTGAGGATGGAGAGGCCTGCATCATGGTGACAGAGCGGTGTGATGGATATCTGGACTGCTCAGACAGCAGTGATGAGAGGAACTGCACTGGTGAGCAGGAGCCCCCTCCCATGTCTCATGCCCTGCTCTGTGTCAGCACATAGAGGTGCTCTCCTGGGTATGTGACCTTTCACTCACAGCACCCTCAACTTATCTGCCTCTGTGCAGTTGTCCAAGCTACCTCCTCATCCATTTATCACTGGGACAAACTTCCCAGCCAGCTTTTACGCTGGCAATTTATCTTCCAGCAGCCTCAGACACCGAAAAATCATTTTAGGACAGGTAGGAGCAAATCTCTTTATTTTACATCACCCACAGGTGAAGTAATAGTCTCCTGCTCTGTCCTCCATTGCAAGGTGACCCTGGGAGATGTGGCACATGCCCTGCTGCCATCACTGGTCCCGTCACATTGGCCTTTGGTGACCCTGTGGAGGCAGAGGGACAAAGCCCACCCCGGGCAGAAAGCGGCGATCGATCGCTGCCCCTGGCCAGCCATGAGCTCCCACTGGGGGAAAGCCCTGGGGGGGCTGAGCATCAATCAGGTTTAGTCCTTTAATTAAATATTGATTGGGAGAGGACAGCAGGTTCAGGGGAAGGGGAAGGAGCTGCTGAGATGCACAGCTCCGCTGCTGTGCCCAGGGGAAACCATCTCTTTTCCCTCGGGTAGCCTGTCCATGGACCCGTGTGCCTGCAGGGTTTCAGGAATGGCTCGGTGGGAGCAGGGCATGGACTTGGGCTGTTTCACATCAGCATCACTAGTCCCTCTAATGCTGGGTTTCACAGTGTTCTTACCCCCTAAATGCCTCTCCCAAGGTCAGGTGGTGATTCAGCTGCAGAGCTCGTGTCAGGGCAATCCTCAGACTTTAATTACCAGCCTTTGCTTGGGTCCTTCTGCTGAACACAAGATGTGATAAGGGAGGGCACACAAAGAAAGGCCCTGGACGGCTGACAGGGGCAGCACAGACTCATCACAGGAGTAGAAGGGTGACTTAGCTTGCACTGCTGTTTGCACTCACGCTTCCAAAATTCTCAGTATTTCATCAAGAGCCACACTTGTGTCATTCCTTAGGGGAAAGGAGATTCTCGCCTGATGCAGCATAAAGACAACCAAGGTATTTTAGGTAGAACTAAGAGTACCAGGGGTAAATTCCTGCTCTGAGCTGCCTTCTGTGAGCCCACTCTTCTCCACTGATAACTCCCACCTTAATTACACATCTAAAGTGGAGTAGTGCAGGGACTCCCTTCAGTCAGTGCCATTTCTACCTCCACATGTTTGTGCTGCAAACACAACTCCTGTTTCTCTTCTGGGCAAAAGGCTTGTTTCCCTTTGACAGACTGACTTTTCTCATTGCCTGCTTAGATGACACCATCGTGTACAAAGTCCAGAACCTCCAGTGGACGGCTGATTTCTCTGGTGATGTCACTCTGACATGGGCTCGGCCAAAAAGGATGTCCTCCACCTCCTGTGTCTACAACATCTATTACAGGTACATCACTCATTGCACTGCAGGACCTGTTGTTGTACCAACTAAAATCCAGGAGAAGCATGAGCAGAGATATCGGCGTGACCATGTTTACAGCAGAGAATGGTACAGACTCAGGCCTGAAAGACAAAGAGGTGCCTAATCAAGTTGTGCTCGGAAAATCTGCCAAGATTTGGTAGCAAAGGAGGTCCAAAATAAGTGTAACTAGAGAATATTTGTACTGTATTGTTTCTTCCATGACTGTTTACTCAGACAGGATAGTAGCTATATTCATTTCTTTTTCCACTTGGGTCTTGTCTTTGTGGGACCATTTACAGCAAGGACAAAGACAATAAATTAGAGCACAGCAGAAAATTTCGGAGGCTTCTAAGTCACCAAACCATGGTTAGTTCAGGGCTTTCAGGAGCAACTTTTCAAGCTGGTCGTATGGTTTTACCAAAAAGAAAACTAAGGAGCAACTGTTTAAAAACAGAGAAATGGTTCCACCCTTTGGGACAAGCCTGACCAGAGGTGTGTGACTCTCTCCTGCAGGATGGTCGGTGAAAGCATTTGGAAGATTTTGGAAACCCACAGCAACAAAACCAACTGCGTTTTGAAAGTCCTCAAGCCTGACTGTACCTATCAGGTGAAAGTCCAAGTGCAGTGTCTCAGCCGAGTCTACAACACCAACGACTTCATCACACTCCGGGCTCCCGAGGGATGTAAGCAGAGCTGCCCTGATTCGTGCTGCCTTTGGCTTAGAAAGTAGATACCACAGAGGTGTCCCTGTTAGGAACAAAACAGGTCTTTCCATAGGCCTGGGAATTGTGCTGGACTGGAAAAAAAAGGGCTGTCCACCCCTTTGTCCCAACCTTTCAGGGAGACTCTGCTTTTCCCCATGGACACACCACTGGGACCGTCACTGACTCCTCTGTTTCTCTCCCTAGTACCAGATGCTCCCTTCAACCTTCAGCTGTCCCTGAAGAAAGAAGCTGAGGGTGTGGTGATGGGGTGCTGGAGTCCCCCCGTGAACGCCCACGGCCTCATTCGGGAATTCATCGTGAGTCCTGCTGGGATGGGGACAGCAGGGAGGGGCCCATCACTCTGTGGTACTGTGGAGCCCTCATCCCTTGTTTTGGTGCTCTTAGGTGGAATACAGCAGCAGTGGATCCAAGGAGTGGTCATCCCTTAGAACCACCAAGAACTACACAGAGATCAAGGACTTAGAGGTCAACACGCTCTACACAGTGAGAGTGAGTATTTTCAAAGCCCTGTTTGTGAATGTTCTCACCACTTTTCACTAAATATTCCCAGTCCTGCACTTGCTTAAAAAAATATCTTTTTAAAGATATTTTTATTACCCTGCCCTTTAATGCCAACCCACACCAGGGGCTTGGCATTTGCACTGCTAATGTACATAGTTTCTAGGTCTGAATTAAGGCCCTTGATTTGCTCCTTCTCCCAGAAGGCCAGGCTGTATTATAAAATCCTCACTACTAATTGCCCATTCCAATGTCACTGCAATTGCACTGGATCTGGGCCAGAGATAAATTTGGTCCTTAGTGGGAAACGATGCAGATCTGCCTGTGGGGAATGTCTGCACAGGGGAGAAGTTGGGTAATTATAGACAGAAGTAATAAGAATAGGAAATGAAAGTCTGCACAGTGAGCCCTGGGAAATGCCTACTTTGCTGTTGTCCATCCTCCCTGTGCTGAAGGAGTTCTTGGGAAGTTCACTGGGAGGTGGGGTAAATGTGCCTCCCCCCCCACCTCAGCTCAATGTTATTCTCACAGTTTGTTGAGTCTTTCATCCCGTGGTATCCCTTTGCAATTTATTTATTCCCAAATAAATCTTTGGAACTGGATTCAGCACTGGCATGGACTTCACTGGCAGGGTTCTTACCTGCACGATGGCCGGTGGAGTCCAAAGCTCCTTATCTTGATGAGACTCCTCAGAGATCTCATAAGGGAACAGTTATCTGCAAAGAGGCTGCACCTCCCTCCTCTTAGATTCCTTTAATTGACTTTAAGCAGTCTGCTTTATCTCTGTATTAAGCATTTTATTGCCAAGTAATTAAGCTATTGTTTGCTTCAAAGTCCTTTTCCCATGAGCTGGGCCAGGTCCATAACCTTGCTCTAACCTCATCCTCTGTTTGCATTTATACAACATTGCTCATATTAACTCATCCTCTTATTTGAAAAGGTTGCTGCAGTAACTAGTCGAGGAGTGGGAAATTGGAGCGATTCCAAATCCATAACCACCATAAAAGGCAAAGGTAAATGCTGTTGTTTCAATCAAGTTGGACAACACAAAAAATATCAGCCTGAGGTGGCAGTGCATGCTTTATTCTCCCTGTTGAGCTTTCTCCACTATTTTAACAACTTTCCTGTACCATTTCACTCGAAGTTCAGTGGCACATCTGGGTCACCGACTCCTCCTCTCAACCCTGTGGCACAGAGGTTGGATGTACTGCCCTGGAAGTGGGTGAGGAGCCTGCCCAGAAGGTGCCCCTCTCTCCTAAACTGCAGGTGGATTCCCTCTGACTTATGGAGGCTGATCCTGCCCTCAGATAGGCAAGATTTCACCACCAACTCCTACTATCTTGGTTTCTGATCTCCACTAAAATGTGCTCCCCAAACCATCACAACATTACATTCTGAGAGTGGATAAATTCAAACAGCACAGTAAATAATTTCCCTCTCAATTTTTTTTTCATAAAAGCCTTTTGAATTCGTTTGCATTCATGCCAAATTTCTCATACAAACTTACATTCCTATGTCAAAACTTCCTGCTAATTTGTTAGATAAAAGTGTGTCCTCGCTATGTTGATGAAGAAGGGGAAGAAAACACCAGGATACTAAAATTGCAGGGTTCAGATAATGTGAAATACCTGATGGTTAGAAAAACAGAGGTAAAAAGAACAGAAATAGCTTTCACTTCAGGTTTTGCATGAGCCTTTGGCAGCTGTCCCCTTTGATGCTCCTGAGCTCCCTCACCAGTGCCCCAGAAGGCAGGAAGCTGTTAACTGGGGTATGAGCTCATCCTGCTGGGCCAGAAGTGAAAACCCTTTGCCCAGACATCTCTAGTTCCAGCCTGCACTGGGCAAGGCACAGATAAGGCAGATTTTAGGTGGTTGCCTTAAAAATGATGGAGGTACAACATGTCATTGTCTTCCCTGGGTACATCTGTTAGGGACAGGCAAGGTTGGGAGGATGCAGACTCCTGGGGTTGGCATAGCAAAAGCCTGTATTTTATCTGTCCCCTCACAATAAATATTTTTATTTCTTTGTGCTGTAGTAACAACTCTTTCTCTCTTTCCTTCCAGTCATCCCTGCCCCTGTCATACACATTGAGGGCTACAGTGAGGACTCCATAAGTTTCAGCCTAAAAATGACCACTAATATCAAGGTAACAGTGTTTAACCTTTCCTTCTGAATCTAAGATAAATGACCTGCATTGGGTCAATGGCTGTCACCTCCTGAAGTATTGCAATTAATCGTTATTTCATGCCAAATCATTTCTTACTACTCCTAAACTGCCCCAAGGCTCTTGATTGGGATGGAAAATACAATGTCAGGGGGTGGCTCTTTCAGGGCATGCAAACACAGCTGAGCTGTGTGTGTGAGTCACAGTGAGCTCATGTTGTGTGTCCTTGTGCCTGACAGGTCAGTGGTTATGTTGTGAACATCTACTGGACATTCGATACCCACAGGCAGGAAAAGAGGACTCTGACCATAGAAGGAGAAAAGTCCATCCAGAAAGGTAAATTCTGCACAAAGTGTAAAATTCTGCTTTAGTCAACACAAACCAGAAAGGTTTATGGAAGGTCATGAGGTTATTTTCTTGTTTTTTCTTTTTTATTTTTCCAACTAGTTCTGTTTAGGAAATAGTAAATCTGGAGAGGACAAACCAGCAAATCCTTGGCTCCTGTTTCTAGGACTTGAAGATTGCAAATAGATTTGGGATTTACCCCCCATTCTCATCACACGGGGTCTTGTTTGTGTCTCCATTTCTAATGTGCAAAAGGGAGTAGAAACAGAGCAAGGATTTCTTGGGCTTGTGTACAGTACACGTCCCTATTAATCAAATTTCTGGTTTGGAAAAATCCTCTGGTGTGCACAGTCTGGCTATGAGAAAGCGTCTGGACACGGAAAAGCACAGGCTGGGTTAGATCCCAGAGTCCCAGGTGCTTCTGTGTGAAGGAAATTACTCAAAACTAATGAAAGCACAAACCAAGAGAGGCAGGTCCCTGTCTAAGGACAGTCTGATGATGCTGACCCTTTCCTCGTGCTCTCACCCTGCCATTGCAAGTGCTTTGCCTCACCTAATAGTGCACGTTTCTCTTCTTGCTCAGTGGCAAATTTGACAGCACACACCCCCTATGAAATTTCTGCTTGGGCTAAGACGGAGCTGGGTGACAGCCCTCTGTCTTTTGTACATGTCGTGACCAGTGGGACAAGACCTGCATCCCCAAGCCTCAAAGCCAAGGCCATCAACCAGACAGCAGTGGAGTGCAGCTGGACTGGACCCAGGAATGTTGTAAGGCACCAATTTTTTTCTCACCACCCTAGGTGGGACCTAGCTCAGAGCCTTGAACTCCAAAGCCTTGACAATTTTGTGCTCAGAAATGAGAGAAAGAACCTGCTGCCCTTTAAACAGGAGCAAAGAAAGGTTTCTTGTCTGTTTGTTCAGCCACTGCCACAGTGGAGACGTGGCTTCAATACAGAGAGCAGGGTGCTCCAGCAGTCTTTGAACTGACTGCTGTGTTACCTGAGCTGAGCCCGGGATTTTTGGGCGGGGAGTGCAGAGGCAGATTGAACCTGAACTTGGGTGAGACAGAGGAAAAAGCTGGAAAAAGGATCTTTGTCCCTAAAAAGTGCCAGCCAGTGGATGCTGTTGGCCATGCCGAGCTCTGTATCCCGTTGTGTTCTTCCTCCACAGGTCTATGGAATCTTCTACGCCACATCCTTCCTGGAGCTGTACAGGAGCCCTCACAACACCACCACCACCTCGCACAACGTCACCGTGCTGGTGCAGCGGGACGAGCAGTACCTGTTTCTGGTAAAGCTGCACTTCTGTTCCCACCTGCCCCGTGGGCTGTAGCTACGTGAAGGCACAGGATTAACCTCTGTGTCCCCCCCCTCCCAGGTCAGGGTGACGTCTCCCTACCAAGGGCCACCGTCTGACTACGTTGTGGTGAAGATGATCCCAGACAACCGGCTCCCCCCGCGGCACCTCCACTCCGTGCACACCGGGAAGACGTTCGCGGTCATTAAGTGGGAATCGCCCTACGATTCACCCGACCAGGACATGGTAGTGTCTCACACACCCTTCTCCTGTCCCTTTGCGTGCAAAACCCCGGCTCAAAGGCAGATCCCTGCCCTGCTGCTGATGGAGGAAGTCTGAGATCAGACCTATCCTCATATAAATAGTCATTGCCAAGGTGTTGATGCCTCTGAGACCCTCGTTTCCTCTGCACTGGCCGTTAGCCCATGACTATAACATTCACACCACATTTAAAAAGAATCAGATCTGAGGTATCTGTTGCTGAGCGAGTCTGAAAACAATGTGCTAAAACACCTTTCTGGGCTTTGGCTTTGCCCAGGGGGGTAAAGCTGGGCTGGGGCACTGCCTCCAGCTGCACCAGCACAGCCCTAACAAAGCCCAGTTCTGTTTTCTGGCACATTGGCTTATGGTCAGGTCTCGCTCCACTGAAGGCAAGTAATTTTCTCAGCAAGCTTTCCCCTCCTATTCTGGTCCAGAGATTTCAGCAGCAAAGATTTGAGGGCATAAATCTTCCCAGCAGAACTGGAAACTTGGACAGGGCAGGAGTTTTCATTGCATCCTTGTGATTCACTGAGAAATACAACCTGAGTTTTGCCTCCTGCCCTCATCTGTTCCAGTAACGGCATCTTCTGTATCAGTAAATACTGATCTTGGGCAGGGATCCAGCAAGAGGCTTGGAATCTTCCTTCCCAGGCTTTCTGTAAAGTTCAAGCGTGGTTTAAAGGAAATTTTGGTTCTCTGTCCAGTGCCCTACCACTGTCTGAGACTGCTGGCAAGTCAGCAGGAAAGTGAGATCTTCCCCTGTGTGTGCCTTTCCTTCCCCTCCAGTTATACGCTGTTGCAGTCAAAGATTTAGTAAGAAAAACTGATAAAATCTACAAAGTGAAAACCCGGAACAGCACAGTGGAATACACCATCAAGAAGCTGGAACCAGGAGGGAAATACCACGTGATTGTTCAGCTGGGAAACATGAGCAAAGAATCCAGCATGAAGATCAACACAGGTAAAGGACGTGCCAACCATCCCATCCTTGCAGTGGCTGGATGCTGCAGCAGAGTTTCTGCATCCTTAGTCCTCTCCCAGAGACAAAAACCCAGTTCTGAGAGGCTTCCCTGGAGCTCCCAGAGAAGGTGATGAAACCCCCAAATGACAGCAGTGGAGAGAAAGTCTCTCAAATGATAGCCAGGGAGTTTTTCTCCTGCCAGATTGAAATGGGAGCTACACCAGTTTGGCTCCACCATCATGTACCATTATGGTACATAAAAACCCACTGTAAAACCCCTACCAATTTAACATGCCACAGCATCCTCTCCTCCAGTACACCCCTTTTCCAAGCAGAGTATCCTGATCCCTAAACTCCACAAAGTGACCCCATTGCTGAAGGAGAAAAATGTCACCAATTGTTACAACCTCACCTGCTTCCATTTGTTCTCACTTTCAGTTCCACTGTCTGCACCAGACGCCTTAAAAATTATAACAGAAAATGACCACATTCTGCTTTTTTGGAAGAGTTTGGCATTGAAGGAAAGTAATTTCAATGAAAGCCGGGTAAGCTGTGCTGTCTCCTGCCCTACAGACAGTGTTTCAGAAAAACCTAGAGCAGGGTCACTGCAAGGTTCCATTCACAGACTCTTTAAAAATCCATCTCCGTGTCCTTCAGGAGCCCTCTGTGCAGAGCTCACTTAAATTCCTGTCACAACTCAGCCACTGAAGCTGAGAGATCCAATCGGTCACCTTTTAAGAATATAATTATCCTCTTAGAAAAGGACAATTGTCCCACATGTGAAAGGATTGGGAACAGGACACTGCCCTTCTGTGCTGGGAACCGCATTGGTAGTGTCTGAAAATTGTCATTATTTAGACTTTGATAGAAAATCCGTGACGTGTTGTCTGTCAGGGTGTGGGCAGGTAGCAAACTATGCCAAAAAGGCCATCACCCTTCTGGAATCTGTGTTTGGTAGTTCAGAAAATACTCACAGAATCATTCAGGTTGGAAAAGACCTCCAAGATCATCAAGTCCAACCTTTGATTTTGGCAACTAGACCAGAGCACTGAGTGCCACGTCCAGTTGTTTCTTAAACACCTACAGAGATGGTGACTCCACCACCTCTCTGGGCAGCCCTTTCCAATGTTTAACAACCCTTTCTGTGAAGAAATTCCTCCCAAGGTCCAACCTGAACACCCCCCCTGGCACACCTTTGAGCCTACATCCTCTTTTCCTGTTAGTTGTCTGGGAGAAGAGAGACTTCTCTGAACTGGCCAAGGTCAGTGCACACCAACAGGGATTCCTGGAGGACAGCTGCTCCCTCCCAGCCCGTAGCCCAACAGATTAAATCAAACGAGGAGGAAAAACAAGTTTCAAAGCCCTTTTGGAAGGAGCAAACCTGCCCTCCACAGCCGAGTGACTCGGGGTTCGTGTGTCTCTCAGGGTTACGAGATCCACATGTTTGACAGCTTGATGAACATCACAGCTTACCTGGGGAACACCACAGAGAACTTCTTCAAGGTTTCCAACCTGAAGATAGGTCACAACTATTCCTTCAGTGTCCAGGCCAGGTGCCTCTACAGTGGGCAGATGTGTGGCGAGCCGGCCACACTTCTCTACGACGAGCTCGGAACGGGTGAGTCCTTTTTCCACATCCTCCTTGACAGAGACTCCTGGAAGCCTCACAATCTCAGAGGTGTGAGCCTCACACACTAGAGAGGTGCTGTGGGTACAAACATCACTTCCATCCCTCACCCCAGGTGAAGATTCCTCTGCTGCGAAATCCGGCAGATCCACGGACGTCGCTGCCATCGTGGTGCCGGTGCTGTTCCTGCTGCTGGTGACCCTGGGGATCGGCTTCGTGGTGCTGTACATGAGGCACAGGAGGCTGCAGAACAGCTTCACGGCCTTCGCCAACAGCCACTACAGCTCCCGCCTCGGCTCGGCCATATTCTCCTCGGGAGATGATTTAGGTACGTGGCCCTTGGTGTCGTGGAATGGCATGTGGGGACATGAAATCACTTGGTGTCGTGGAATGGCATGTGGGGACATGAAATCACTTGGTGTCGTGGAATGGCATGAGGGGACATGAAATCCCTTGGGTGTCATGGAATGGCATTTGGGGCAGCCTTGAGGACTCAAAACCAGTGCAACAATCGCTTCTTTCTCATGCTTTGGGCCACCTTTGGCATTAAAGTCGCTATGGGTTTGATCTTGTCCTGAGAGCACAAAGGGCAAGTCATGGAATCATTAAGGGTGGAAAAGGCCTTTAAGATCAAGTCCAACTGTCAAACGTTTTTCCATCAAATTCCCTTAAACCACCCCCTCCAATGCAAATCGGTTAAAACCTGAATATAACATACAACAACCAGGTAAGATCATGAGTGAGGCCACAATAAGTTGTTTTGAGGGCTCTCTGGGTTTGTTTTTCAGGAGATGAGGACGATGAAGCCCCAATGATAACTGGATTTTCAGATGACGTCCCCATGGTCATCGCGTGAAGGCGCATTTCTGACTGTAAAAACCAAATGGTGTAAATATTTTATTTGATAAAAATAGTTGATTGTTTATTTTAAAAATGCACTTTGAGTTGCAATATGTTATTTTTATATGGGCCAAAAAAAAAATAATAATTTTAAGAATACACTTTGTAGTAATCAACTGTGAATTGCAGACTAGGTTGGTTGAGTAACAAATTGCTTTGATTTAACATTAATTTAGTCTTACAAGGCTATGCTTGCTGGGCATGCTTTTAAGTCTGTGAGATATTTTCCGTTGACTAAATTGGCTACTCGTTTTATTTTTCTAAGACAAGAATAAATTTATTTAAAAAAAAATTCAGGAGATTATATATGTAGAGAGAGATAAGTAATATAGTCCCTGAAGGTTTTGCTTTTACTTTAGAAAAAAAAAAATCCTTTGGACTTTGTTTTATATGAAAGTATTTTTGTTGTGTTAATTTATTGGGAAATCTGCTCGAGAACAGATTTCCAAAGTCGTCAGACATTATACACATTATTGTGTAGAACATGTGCCACTTTATCTTGCAAGGCAGAAGGATCTTGATATCCCCATCATTGTTTAATAAAAATCCTTGTTTTTTTACATTTTTTTTCTCCCTTATCAAATGACCCAATCTTGGAGCAAGTCAAGATACAGCAGCACACAGTTTGTGGAGGAGTTTCTCTTCCTGCTGCCGTACCTGTAAGCCAAGAGCATCCCAACTAAGGGTCCCTGCAGACCCTTGTGTGTGGGTGTGACAGGCCATGAGCCATTAGCACGAGGGTTTTAAGGGCTCTGGTTGTCCCTGGGCAGCAGCACAGACTGGTTTGGGTTGGAAGAGACCTTAAAGATTATGTTGTTCCACCTGGGACACCTTCCACTACCCCCAGGTTGCTCCAAGCCCCGTCCAACCTGTCCTTGGACACTTCCAGATATGGAGCAGCTTTTGCTGTGCTGTTGCAGCACCCAAACTTTGCAGTTCTGCCCCTCACTTCCAGCTGTGCAGTGACACCACATCCCACCCTCCCACTGCTGCCCAAACCGCTTTGGAGGGCACCTGCAGTCACTGAGCTGCTGCTCGTCACACGTGGCTTATTTAACCAGTGGTTTACGCCTGTAACATCACTCAAAAATGTGCCACTAGCACCTTAAAGCACATTTCCCAGGTAATCAGGACACCTTTGCTCCTGGAGCTTCCCTCGGATGCTGACACGGTGGTGGGACGGAAGGGGGAGCCTCCAGTGTGCACAACTGGGAAAGGCTTCGCTCCACATTCTCCACACTCACACAGAGCAGTAATTACTAAACGTTTAATTCATTTGGTTTGCAGCAGGGATTCGATCCTCCCTCATTAGCATTTCCTAAAAGCAGCTGTAGCTGCACCTTCTGCTTTAGGGGGGAGAAAAAAAATAAAAATATACACAAATATATTATTTTCCCATCACTAGTCATCTCACGTTTCCAGTAGACATAATACTGGCTACAGAGCCAAGCAGGAGAAACGTCTGCATACCACTGTTGCGCTTTTATTTTAATTTTTATGTATGTGTGTGTGTGTGTGATGATAGCAAAATGTGAATGTCACCAAAATGTGAATCTCACCAAAATGTGAATCTCACCACTACTTGCCACCCCAAGAGCGACGACAGGAGCGGATGTTCAGGGCTCTCACCTGTCCGTGCTCTATATATGCAAAACTTCTCACCGGTAAATACAGCACACTGTCTTGTCACACTGTTTTCTTTGTTTGAAGCAGAAGTATTTTTGCTGTGTAAATTAAGTTGTAATTGCAGTCTTCCTACAGATGAAATGAGAGAGGCCAACTATGTTTTGATACACGACTGATCCGTTTAATTTCACAATAGAAAATGTGTAAAAAGTTGAAGTCTGGATGGTTTGATACTCTATAGAAATACTGACTCTATTTTCAATTACTGGTGACAGATTATCTCCCCCACAAAGCTGGGACCAAACTAGAATCAGGTTTTTATAAGTAGCAGCGAGCTTGCAGAGTTGCAGTATTTTTATCTTGTTAGTGGGTCAGGTGCTGTTCAGGAGTTAAAATTTTGAGTAAATCAACCAAGGACACGTAGCTCCATTTGCTTGGAGTTACAGCTACACAGAGAGACCAGAATCTGACCCAGAGGCTAAAATAGTCTCGAAAACAGAAATCAAAAGGTTTTATTCAGGGAAGGAAGCCTAAAAGCAGAGATAAAGAATCTTGAACCCCCTCCTTATAAAGTGAATATTTTTTGGCACAGGTAACTGGAAATGGGAATACAGTCCCCCAGGAGCTGGTACCTCCCTGGTGAGAATGAGTAGTGGTTACTAGTGATACTTTACTCCCCCAGGAGTAAATCCTGCCCCAGTAAGGTGAGCAGAATTTATCCCATCTCTATCCAAAAGCGAGATGTAACCACTTTATATTCTGCAGAAATCCTTTGGTTGGAGATTTCCAAGGATCAGCTGAGGGACAGGTCCCTCCTGAAAGGCTCCTTTGTACCTATGACGGTACAGAGCAAAGCATTTTGGGCTAATGCTGTACCAAAAACCCAACACTCCTGGTTATCTGTGTGGGCAGAGCAGAGCCCTCTGAGCTCAGCCTGCAAAGTCACCCCTGTGTGCACAGGGGTTTGGGGGCACTGCAAATCCCAATTTTCCACGTGTGGCCAGTACTGTAACACCACCCCCCAGCCCTCCCAGACTTTCCCTTCACTGCAAAAATCACCACTGTGCTCTCAGCAAAGCAACTTCACAGGGCTAGTAGTGTATTTTATATATAGATAGAGAAGTCTAAGCTCCAGGTGGGGAGTGAGCAGATTAGATGCAGTTCTGGGTAAACTGTATATTTTTATGAACTTTTGCAGCACGGAATCTTGTTCACGGAGACATAAAGGGGGTGGGAGGGTTCTGCTGTAAATAGGGTTACGTGGATGTGGATGTATATTTTGTTCTGGTTTTGTTTCTGTAGCCTTACGCAATGTGACATGACTCACCCTGCCTTTGGGGGGTGATTTGGGGTTTACCTCGTAGGAACCCAGGGAAATGTTTGGATCCATATGGGGAACAGAAAAAAGGGGGGGTATTGGAAGTCCCTTGGTTAGGAGGAACTTCTTCCAGGTAGTTTGTGTTTGCACCCATTTCAGATTTCCTGCAGGGTACCCTTAAGTCCATTTGAACAAAGGTTGAACACTAAAATCTGGTGGGGTTTTGGACCATGAGGCTTGTTTTGCTTTACCTGGGAGTTTTTTGAAGGCTTTTTGTGCATTTTTGGGGGGAGGGGGTTTGTTTTTTACAACAAAAGACAAAGAGGTGCCATTTTCCAGGCTGGACATCTGACCAGCTATTGAAGGTTAAAAAATGGATCCTTCCAGCCTGGATAAATCACATCTATTGGCTGGAACCTCTTTCAAAGCTCCCTGCACCCACCTCCTCGGAGCTCAGCTGGGTTTGGCTGACAGCCTATACCCCAGGTAAACTGCAGGAGGAATTTCAGAGAGGGGTGAAACGTGTCGTGTTGTCCCCAGGGGAAAAACCCTGCTGGCAGATATTTAACGTGCAGAATAGCTGGCGTGCTGTAAGTTCACGCCCTGTCTAACCCTGCCCTAACTTGTTCCATGTGCTCCTACCTTGACACAGCATTAGCAGGAGACAGCTGCAGATCCAGGACTGGGAAAAGACTATTTTCCTTGGGCAGAGATCAAGTTACATGGAGATGTATAGGAGCTCATACCCAGCCAGGAAGGGGAGGAGAGGGGAGAGAGGCAAAGCTGGCTCCCAACACCTACACGATCGTCTCTTGGCCTTGTGGCCAAAGGACTTTTGTGTTTGGTGGTCGCCACTTCATTTCACTCATCCTGTTAACACTGTCCCCAAGAGTGAAACAACCCCACCTGAGCCAGTGACTCCCCCTGAGCAGAATCCTCGCAGGGCAGATCTCAGCCTGAGCATCTCCACGCTGGGAATCTCTCTATAGGGACAGAGTACATTTAATGGCAAATGTCACCAATGTGCTGGTGGGAATGTAAAATGTGTTCAGGAAAGACCAAAAATAAACTTTTTTCCGGAACTGCTTTCAAGTCTCCTTCAAATGGACTTGAGAAGGGAAATGGTGCAATGACTTAGTAACTCTTGGACCACGAGAGCATCTTCATTCCTGGAACTAGCTGTGACATTATAATTAATCCTTCAAAACATGCAGCAGTCTACAGGCAGCCAGTCTCTAATGAGTTTTTTAGAGGTAGTGTCAACTTTTAATCTGGTTCCTTAAGTGAAGTTGAATATTATACCATCGTAATTGCTACTCTGAGTCTTTTTATTTTATTATTTTTTTCTTCCATTCACTGATTTCTGCTATGTATTATTGCACAATTTGGAGGAAATTTTGTCTGTCAATTATTTTTTTCCCCACTTAATGATAATAATAATAAAAATGGATTGGGTAAACAAAACAGTTTCTGGTTTCTGAAATTATTATCTGGCCTCTGTGTGTCTAGTGCAGTAAAAAGGAGACTTTTTACTGAATGTGGGGGATTTTTTTACATTAGAACATATAACCTGTCAGGATCATAGAATCATGGAATGGTTTGGGTTGGAAGGGACATGAAAGCTCATCTCATTCCACCCTCTGCCATGGGCAGGGACACGTTCCACTGTCCCAGGCTGCTCCAGGGATGGGGCAGCCTTGGACGTTTCCAGGGATGGGGCAGCCACAGCTTCTCTGAGCACCCTGTGCCAGGTCCTTGCCTCTCACACGGTAAAGATTTCCTTCCTAACATTTAATCTAAACCTACTCTCTCTGTCAGTCTGAAGCCATTCCCCCTTGTCCTGTCACTACAGTTGCTGCTGAAACGTAGTGATAAGATAAGGACGATCAGAAACAGGAAAACTGAGCTTTCTGCTGGAGGAGCAGCAGAATCCTACTGAAAAGCTGCCCCTGACATTCACAGTTCAGTCACGTCTCCGGCTGGTTCTCAGTCCCTTCCTTCAAGGTCAGTAAGCAACACCCTCAGACACCAGACATCATTCCCAGCCTGTCCAAGCCTCCCCTCCACGTTTGCACAACACCATCTCCAGCGTTAAAATCCATTTGCACAACAACCCACCCGGTGGGTGCTCGGTGCGTTTGCACTGTTGCTGTTGGAAGCCCTGTGGGTGCAGGTTCACCCGACACCTGAGCAGCCAAAAGCAGGCAGGGCTGCTCCTCTCGGGGAGAGGTAATGAGCAGGCAGCAGTCTCTTCACACGTACCTCATTTTTCAGCCCAGATAATTGGAAAGGCAACATGTGATCTTGGTGGACATAATTGAGGCGTGCAGGCGTCTTAAGTGTTGCACTTCATTAACGTTTAGCTTAAGGCAACGTTAACAAACAGCCATTCCTTCCTCCCCATTGCCCCCTTCGTGGTGAATGAAGCTGGTTTTTCCTACTGTTGCTGAAATAGATTGGTCCCCCCGGGAGGCATGAGAAGTTACACCTCATTCCCATGCACCTACTTTCTGTCAGAGGAGCCGACGTGACTCTGAAGCTTCGGCGCTGTCAACTGAGAAAATCTTGATGGAATAAAAGTTTTCCTCCACTCCTAACAGGAAAGATTTTCACCCTAATCTTTTACAGCCTTTACCATATCAAGTTCTAACATTCTTCCCTCCTATGAACCCATCAAGGAGGAAGATTCCAGTTGCTGGAGGAGCTTTGGTTGGAACATGTCACAAACCCTTCACTCTGCTGCTCCTGAAAATTCCCTTTTTTTGCTGTCTGCTTCCAGCGGACACAGGGAGGGGAAGATGTGGATCCTGCCAGGTGGAAACACAGCAAGGCCAGGATTGGAAAAGCCCTTCCCAGCATGGGTTAAGCATTCCACGAAACAGACACTGATCTTGAGAGAGAGCAGCTGAAGTTCTGGCTCACTGCTCCTCTTTTGAGTAAGCAATCCCAGTGTCTTGTGCCAGACTCCCGAACCATTGTGTTGAGCCTTTCTCAGCAGGAAAGATGAAATAACTGAAGATATTTCACAGCAGAACTCAAGCTGTATTTTGGGATGGAGGAGCCAAGAGCTCCCAGATAGCCTCGTCTAAGGAAGGAAGAGAGGGTCTGTGGGAAGGAAAGATTCATGCTAACCATCAACATCTTGGCTCCTGCCACAAACCTCTCAACCTGCCAAATGTGGGATGCAAGAAAAATGGCATCTTCCAGGATGTGTGGTTTATTTCTTCCCTGTAAATTATAGACATCCAGAAGCCCACATCCTCAAACTCTCATAGCTGGCCTGACATCCTGCCCAGTAGATTTGCTCTTCCCAGGCCCCCACAGAGCAAACTAGGGAGTGGGATGTCTTGTTTGTCAGAGCACCTGTGTGGGGTTGTGCTGGAAAAAATCCCACTGCTTTGGAGGATGATGAAGGGTCATATAAAAGGAACTAGACAGTGATTTGGGAAGGAAGGCCAGGAAGACAGTGAATGGGAATGGGGGTGTAAGCTGAGCAGGAGTTAATTAAACACATCCTGAAGCTGGTTACAGCCTGACACTGGCTGTACAGGAGAGAGGAATGTTTAGAAATGTAGGATCTGAGGGAAGAAGTGACATTCACATCCCCAAACCTCACATCTCCGGGGTGTCTCCGCCAAAAAAGAAGGCTCATTTTCCCTGGATCTTTCTGTAGCCAGCGGAGGGAAGCAGACACTCTCCGAGGAGGAATTTGGAACCTGAATGAGCCATTCTCAGCTGGTTTTGTACACTTTTTCACTCCCCTCCCACAATGAGAATGGCTGCCTGTACATTCTGTATTTCCCTGAGCCTGAGATCCCAAAGGGTAACACCAAGAAGGTGGAGACGAGGTTGGAGGTTCCTCCTGGCCCGGGCCCTACATAACATTAGGCAGGATTCGTCCTTGCCCGAGCTGAGAGGGTCACTCCAGGCCTCAGCTACAGCCGAAGATGAGGCACATCAGTTCAGAAAGTGCTTCCCCTTGTCTTAAAATAGGTCAGACACTCTTTGCTATAACGGGAACTCAAGGCGACGGCCTCACACTGAGGCTTGTGACTGCAAGACACCACAGCCTACATGAAACAAACCCCAACCCCATGATGCGGTGAGAACATCCCCTCTGCAGCCAGCCAGCCCCTTTCTGCTCCTGAAGCACACCCTCTGCCTCCAGAGCCATGCTCCCCATGTTGTAGGCTGCAGAGGAGACCTCGCCAAACATCTCTGCTTTGTTAACATCCCTTCCCTGAGCATCTTCCAGAGGCTCCGCTCGTGCTGCCAGCGCGGAGCAGAGCTGGAGATCCTCTCCCAGCATCCACCACACTCCCCCTCTGAGGGCCACTGGCCTGGCACAGGGGTTACACCGGCTTTCTGAAATGACACCGCTTTCCTCTCCCTCTGCTGCGCCTGGGATCCCTCAGAAAGCCAGAAACAGAAGCCCAGAGGCCAATTCCCAGTTGTTTAGTCACAAGACCAGCTTCGTTTTCAACTCAGTCCCACTTCGCAGTAGCTACATGTAAGTCTTATCCAGCGTGTCTGTGTACCCAGAAAATTACCATGGCAGGCTCAGAGCTGGTAAAGACAATAGCATGTTTGGCTCATCCATTTGGATCCACCCCATTTCGAATGTACTTTTCCTCCTAAACTTATTTAACCTCTCAAGCAAGACCCGCAACGATGGCGAGCTATTTGTTTCGAGACCAGATCTCCTGGGAGAATAGGCACAAAGAATAGAAGGCAGCCTGGAGAGATGGAAGAGGGAAAACTGAGAAAGGGATTCGAATGCATCGCCCTTGGAGACCATGCCAATGACCTGCTAGAGTCCAGCCATCATAAATAAATAGACTCCGTTTATTGTCTCGCCAAGCACGGTAATGCTTGAGCCGCTTCCAGCGGGTGGGGCCACGACCAGCATCGCTCCTTCGTGCTGAGACAAAACAGATGTCGGTCACCCAGAGCCCGTTTTGTCGTGTGATTTGTGCTGCAGCCACTCGCATGCGATTGACGGGGGTTTTGTCAACGGCCGAAACCCAAAAACCGGAGCCAAAAACTTCCCGCCGTGGTGGCGAATCCTAAGCGAGGGGCAACAATGCCAGCGAGTGCAGCCCAAAACCTGTGGAATTAAAAGGACCACGTTCCTCTCCCTCTGTGCAGACCCACCAGCAGCCCGAAAAACCCCCGAGCCAGACCCCAGATAAACTCATGGGAAGGTTGATTGGGGTGTGTGGAGCTGGGGACCCGCTCCATCCACACCAGGACCGATAAATTCACACTTTAACCTGGTTTTTTTGGGCTGATTGGGTCCAAAGCGAGCAGTTTCCAGCTGGCCCTACTGCCACCGGTGTGCAGTAGATGGCAGCAGAAGCTTTAGTCACTGGCCACCAAACTCACTCGGATCCCTCCTACTCCTCCCCCCCCATCCCCGCCTTTTTTTTTTTTTTAAACTTTTTACTTTTGGTGGCCTCAAAAATTATTAGTTCCAGATGAGCTCCTGCCATTGTAATAGTCCATTTAACCCGATCCACTCTGAGCAGAGTCAGTGCAAGTTCAAATGCAGCATTTTCACATGTAAACTACACATCAGAGACGTATTCCTGCACGGCTTTGGCCATTCCTTGTGCAGCAGAAGAGAAGGAAATGCAGAAGGTTAAACCTCACACACACACACACGGCCCCGGCCGTGGGCAACAATGGCACTTTGTCAAGCCAGCGCTGCCAGAGCGGAGCTGAACTTATGAATTGAACCAGGAACCTCAGGACTGCTTCTCCCTTTGAAGATTAGCACTAATAAGCCAAACCAGTGGGTATTTTGTTTTATAAGGAAAGAGCATTTCAAGTCACGTACGCTGCTATTGTTGGACACAAAACATGTACTGTCTCTGCCTGTGGTGACTCCAGCAACTGCTCCACGCTTGTCTTTTGCTGGGATTACCTTTATTTTTATACTATATTAAATTTACCTCCCACCATCTTTCAGGCCTGTTAAAACTGATGATGTTTCCCAGGGCTAGTTACACATATGTAGTTAAAAAAACCCCTGTTTGCACTATTTTACTATCATGTTTTATGCCATATGTGGATTATGTATTCAGAAACAATAATCAAAACTACCAGATTCCCCTCCTCCCGGAATAATAAGCTCACCCTATATAAAGAAGTAACACATAAGAGGTGCATTAAATGATTTGTTCCTGGTAAACTAAGACAGCTCTAGCACAACAAATGGAAAATTTCATGTTGTTTGCTTTTGTAATTCACTGTACACACAGCCTTTAATCTGAGGATCTCTGAGCGCTCTGCATAGTTTAATTAAGGCCCACAACTGCCATGTTGGGGAAGTACATTAAGTGTTGTTATGCTGATTCTTTACAGATGGGCAGATTCGGGGACTGAGTTCTGTGTTCCAAACGCCCCTCTCCCCATCCTGCATCGGCCCTTAAAGCTCTTCCATGTGGCCTTCGCAACGACAGCCAGAGAAAATATATGAGCTTAAAACCCCGACCAAACAAGCAAACCTGCCTTCCCTGAAGGCTGAGCCTTCCAATGACATGTTGTACCTGCAGAGTGTCTGACCCCGTTCCCACTTCATCAATGCTGGTGCAAAAGTGTGCGGGTCAGCACCATTTTCTGAGCTGGGCCATCTTAAATATCAGCAGCCTTCATGCAATGGGTTAAACCCTAAAGCCATGTACTGACATGAACTCAGCATTGGGTCAGAAGCCAGACTCCATCCTAAACTTAAACCTGCTGGGCCCCAGATCTTTTGCTGCAGAACTCGGAAGAAGAACATCCCAGCTCTTGGCTCCCAAACCCCCATTTTTCCACAGTGTTCTCTCCTGCGGGATCTGTATGGAAACCACTCACAGTGTCGAACCCACAGGACAAATGAATGGGAATTCACCCTGCCAGTGATATCCATCATGAGGCACAACTCTGTACAGGGGAGGGGCACGCTCAGCCCTAACCAGCTGCACATGTAGAGTGTCTGCCTCATCCAGCCCCTCGCCTCAGGGATCGAACAGTTGCTAAACCTTGGGAGCGGGATTGCGCTCCCAGGGAGCAGCCCAGTCTCCCTGGGCTCCTGGCTCTTGCCCTCACACCTGACCCTCTCGAGTCCATGCCTTCCTTGACGGCCCTGGGAATGGGCAAGAAACCAGCTTTGGCTGGGGTATGAATAGGTGCTGAAGTCATTCAGCTTTTCCCAACATTGTTTTAGCTTTGGCTGCAGAGCAGATCTCCATCTCTCCCTTTTCCTTGTTCCTTCCCCCTCTCCTCTGCGAGCTCCTTTGTTCTCGTGTTTACAGCAGCATCGATTTGCTGTCAGAAAGCAACATGGCCTTGGAGTTTCTGTACACACAGTGGAAATCCAGCCGACTGGAACCTGCCCCTCTCGCGTCGCGACTCCCTGCCATGGGCTGCACTTGGTGTTTCAGATGTCAGTGCCCCTTCCTGCTCCTCTCAAACCCGCTGGGGAAACTGGGGGCACAAGCCATGACCCTCCACAGAGCCCCATGGTAACAACACCTGGGCAGAGCCTGGTCCTTCTGCTCCTCTTTCCACTAGCTCAGACGTCTCAAAGGTTTCAGCCGTATTTTCCTGTTTTGATTTGGTAAAATCACCTCCCTGCTGCCTGAACAAAAGTGTGGGTCAGCTTTGCAGTGTAAGCAGCCCCAGGACTGCTGCCCTGGGTGTATTTGCACTGTAGATACAATACATGCCAGAACCCATCTCCCTCCTGGTCTACCAAGATGTGAGGGGCTCCATCTCACATCATGAGAGCAACTGGGGGAAAAAGCTGTCAGTGGTCTCCATGCTGGGTGCTGTGGCAATTTCCATGACCTGCCAACAAGTCCCTGCCTCACTTGGCTTCCAACAAGCGTTGCTCCAAGCCTACATGTCCTGGGTTTGAGAGCAGCACCTCTCTGCTCAGCTCTATTTATTGCCAGCTCAAACCTCCCATGGCTGCTGCCATCATGTGTGACATCCCAAGTTCCTTCAGTGGCTTCCCAGAAGGCTGAAGCCCCCAATCTTTTCTTGGTTCTAGTTTCCAGATCCCCTCTTTTTTCTAAGCTTCACCTGCTTTTGTTCAGCTCTCCTGCTAAAGGAGGGATTTGAAGGGGTGACAGGTCTGTAAATATATCGTATTGTCTACGGGAAAAAAAAGGCAGAGCAGAAAGAGTGATGGATATGCTCTTCCCCACTCTGCACTTGGGACAGATGAAGGAAGATGGCAGATAATTGCTCTTTATTGTGCCCCGGGTTCACCTTAAGATGAAGGAAGTGATAAGATTTCAATTAATGTCATTTAAGATTCCCTGCAAGCTGTCCTGTTCCTTTCTTTGCTTCTTCCCTGCTCTGAAATCGTGGTCCTCAGTGCTGCTTTTGTACCCCCACGGGAACCCCCTAAATGGGCCACATCCTCACCTGGTGAGCACTGTCAAGGCACCATCAACATCACTGGAGCAATGCTAATTTAGAACAGATGACAATCCCCCTCCAGCCCCGCTCTGGATTTATTATAGGGCAGGATAGATAACATACTTCATTATACAAAGCAGGGATCATTTTCCAGCTTGCCCAAGAATGAACCGAGAAGCTTTTCTAATCAGCTTAAACTGATCAAGATATCCAGGCACAGAAAGCACGATATCCAGGTTTCTGTGTAAGACACCTTACGTTGAGCTTTCTTACCTTCCCAAGTAATTGCATCAAATTCCTTGGGATTGCTGTCTTGAAAAGAAAGAATACAGGGAACTGCAGCCCAGGCTCCTTGTTGAATAACACACACACACCGGGGCAGAGTGAAACGTTCACTAGATATTTGTTATTTAAAAGAAAATCAGAAAAAATATACTAAAAGAAAGAAATGGTCACACAAAGCTGCTTGTGAGATTTTTGCATACTGGAAACGTTTTCATTTTGATCTCATTTTACCTCAAGCCAGAAGAAAGCATTGAATCACCAAGGTATTCCAGAACAAGCCCCAACATCTTGAAAACGTTCACACTGTTCCCTTCAGATTTTCAAAATGTCTCCTTACAACTATCTGCTGGCATGCAGTCACAACATCCTTCTCCCTCACTGTGCCGGCTTTGGAATAAACCAGAATTTCCACGTAAAGAATGACTCCCGGGTTTCACAGACTTCCTAATTCAAATAAATTATATGTATGTATTTATTGTTACAAACAGCAGTGAGAAACCACTGACAAACATCCTCCAAAGCAGCGCAAATAGCTGAAATTCTTTCCCCCCCCCTGCAGATACACTAATGTTTATTGTACCCAAGAGCATCCATTTTCGCTCCTCTCCTATATACACACGCATGACGTTTCCATATGTTCTTTAGCTCAGCTCCCTGGTAACATCCCACCCTCCAAGGGACAGGCTGGGGTAGGGGGGTGGGGGGGAAGCCTGGGAGCAGAGGGGTTCAGGGAGTGACCCCTGGGAGCAGCGAGGGGAGCGCTCGTTCCTCCTCCTCCTCCTCCTCCTGGTGCACCTGAACCGCGTCCCCCCTCTAATGACAGACTCTGCGGCGAGGACCTGCCAGAGATGCCACAGTCAACGGTGATTTTTTTTTTCCTGCATCCGCTCCCCCCACCCCAAGCCCGTCCCCTGCAGCAAACCTTCCCCTGCTCCTTTTTTTTTTTTACAATAGCCATTACCAAGGTGTGAAATCTGCGGGGAGGGGGAGCAGGTTGGGAAGGGGATATTGCATCTGTGAATATGATTACAGGCTTAAAACGTGTGAAGTCTTTTCAGATTTAATGAACCAGAATGTGGCTTTCATTTTGGCTGCGCATATTTTGAACCCTAATATATGTTTATTTAGTCTAATTAATTGCCTTTTTTTTTTTCTCCTCCCCACCCCTCTAAAAGATACCTGCTCAGCACCCCCAAGGATTTTGCAGTATCCACAGTGTGTCTAACAAAGGCTGCTCCTCTGCAACACACGGACTGAGACCTCATCCTTCCTGGGTACTGCACTGCGTGACGGCAGGAGGAGGGGACAAGGCTGATTTGAGAAGAAAACGCTGTTCTTCAACGGATTAGAAAGTCATTTTTTCTCTTCCCAGGTCGATTCTGAGGCGTTACATTTACCTGATGTGGTTTTAGCTGATACTGTCGTTTGAGATGGGAAAGTCAGATGGGGGGTGAGGAGTTCTACAGAGATGTGGGATTAAGGAGACACAGGGAATGTGTGAATGCTGCATGTGTGACCTCGACAGAAAAAGGCAGGGGACTACATGGGATTTACATTTGTCCTCTGTGATTTAAGCCCTCCAGTTCCATATAGGGAAATAATATGGCAAAATAAACCAGAGGGAAGTCCTTGAATATCAGCAACAGATATCCCAGTGTAACAACACAGCGAGTCAGCGAGTCTTTGAGGAGCAGGTAGTACAGACTGGCAACCTGGAGACAGAAAAGCTGCCACAGTCATGAGGGAAATCCTTCTCACTAGCTCCACTGGTGAGCAAAGACTAAGGGCAATGCCAGCCAGACCCAGGGCAGGGGATGGGAATGTTCATCAGAACTACTTTCCTATGCAGAAGATGATTAAATAGGTGAGGGGATATACATAGAGCATATATACAGTGAAAATACAGCATTTAGCCCTTCATCTCTAGACCTGCTTGTTCCTTTAACTGCCTTTGTCCGAGTAGGTGATGATCTGCTCAGAATCTTTTTACTTTTGTCTTTTCCATCATGCTCTGGACATGATGTAGAAGACAAAACCTCAGGTCCTGAGGATGAACAGATTGTGCTGAAGCATCACCCACTGATCATGGACAGCAGAAATCTGACTGCTCTGGTGGACACGAGGACCCGTAAGTCCCCCCCCCAGCCCCAAGCAGGCAAAAGCTGTCGTTCAGTGAGAATTTGCAAGGCCACATCCTTTGTCTGCTCCCTGCAGACCAGGGGCTCAAATCTGAAACTCGCACCGGGCAGTTACCGATCGCATTTTCCTGCCCTTGAAACCCTTCACCTCAAACATCAAACAGGATTTTTTTTATTTTTTTTTCCCCCTACTACGAAAAGTTTTTCAGGACAGGAAAACCGTTTCCTGTCCAGACCAGACACCGGCTTCCTGCAAGCTCTCCAGCAGATCATGTAATCCTACGCCCCTATTTGTAAAATGAAGATGATCGACTGCCTTTGTCTCCTCTAGTTAAACATACAAGCTGTAGTCCTTAATACACACACGTGACCAGGCATAACTCTGCCCTGATCTCACACAGCACTGCAGTAATACTCATAAATAATGACAGAGTTACGAAAGTAGGATTTACAGTAATGCGTCAGAGCGCAGAATGACAAAATCGCCTGGATTTGCTCTTGATTTACATGAGAATAAACAAGGCCAGACTTTTGCCCTAATTCTGCAGCAGGGCCCCGGTCTGTGTGTCTGTGTTCCATCTTTTCACCCCCGCAGCCTTTTACGTAGAAATTCATTTGTTTTAACACGATGAACTTGAAAAGTGAAGTTTTCCTCCAGCCATGCAGGCTCTGTTCAGGGGTGGCTGTGGGTGATGGACAGAGGTGTGGTGAGAGGACACTGCTCCATGAGCCACCGGAGCAAACTTTTGGCTGCCCCTACACATCCACAAGTACCCCAACAGCCACAGGACACTCAACATGCCTCAGCCCTCCAAGGAAACCCATACAAACCCATCTAAAATATCTCTGCTCTGGGAGGGCAGAGAACTGAAAGGGTTAAGTGGCTGCTGTAAGGATGAGCTCTGGTTACAAGGAGAAAAAATTTTTTGAAAACATTCTGGACATGGGCCACAAGCGCCAAGTCTCTGGAAGTGGAATTGGTGAGGTTAGACCTGGTGTTTCTGCGCTGATAGAAATAAAATAGTTGGTTTATAAGTGGCCTGAGGACTGGCGGGGTTGCAGACACAACCATCCTCCAGCAGTGAGGAGCTGTGCTGGGCACAGAGCAGGTTGTGGCACTTACTCCTTCCATCCTACAGTCCTGAGGCCTTCTCAGCCACCAGAGACTTTATAATGTGAGCCAGTGCTGGCCCTACCTGCTTTCATTTCAGTGGGAATGCCAGAATGTGGATTTCCAAGGAGCCCACGGGATAGGCAGGGTCAGGAGTGAATTCTCTGACCCTGCACCCCACAGGGACTCATGAAAGCAACATCAGCTTTCAGACCCTGACACAAGACACTCATAGATTTGTTAATTTTGTGACCCCAATCTGGGGCAGGCACAGGTCTCTAAAAGAATCTCAGAGGGGGACAGGTTCCACTGCAGAGCCATGGAGGCAATAGGTGTGTTCTGGTGGTGGGTTTGTGCTCCTGACAGACAAGGGACAGGCTGCGAAGACTTTGCAGGAAAAATAATGAGCAGGGAGAGATGAAAGGAAGAGGCACCAGCCCCAGAGAGGCTGGAGAGGGAACTCCATCCCTCTCCAACATGGACTGCACGCAGTGGCTGCCAGCAAGCAAGGGACTGGATTCAGTGACCCAGAAGGTGCCTGGCTCCTGTGGGAAGGGGGATGGTTGTGGAAAAGCCGGGTGGTTATGTAAGAAAATCATCTCTGCTGCAGCAGCATCGCGATAGCAAACAGTTAAGGATGACAGGCAGGCAAATCTGCTTACTTGGCTGTTCCTCTGTCAGGCAGGAACTACTGACAACAGAAATAGGGACATTTTCAGAGCCGGGATCTGTGAGAACGGAATCCTGCTCCGTTATACTTTATAAAGATACTTTCTGCTCAAAGACCTTTGTGGAAAGTAGGATCCTGATGGATTTTCTTCAGAAGCATTTAGGGTGGGAAACCGAGATTTCCCACCAGCCGATCTCTCCTCTCCCCTCCCTCCTACATGGAATGGTTTGGGTTGGAAGGGACCTTAAACATCATCACACAATGGTTCATCATGGAGTCGCTGCAGCACAGTGGCGCTTTTTTCCCCTTTGTGTGGGAAAAACATAATGGATTTAAAGCTAACGATTACAGAAGTAAGAGGGATGAAATTCTACGTGCTCTGCAGGATAAAGGGAGTAAAGGTGTTGGATGGGGTGATGGACGGAGTGAAGGGAAAGCATCCTATGTTTGAGCTGGCAGAGGGGGCTGGCGATGCCTTGCGGCTGCCCTGGGGATGGTGCAGGACCACGAATCCGCACCGGGGTGGGGGCCGGTNATAAAGGGAGTAAAGGTGTTGGATGGGGTGATGGACGGAGTGAAGGGAAAGCATCCTATGTTTGAGCTGGCAGAGGGGGCTGGCGATGATGCCTTGCGGCTGCCCTGGGGATGGTNCTCCCGCATCCTCCCGCATCCTCCCTCCTCCCTGCCCGCCCATTGGCTGCCGCGCCGCCGCCGCAGCCAATCAGCGCCCGCCTGCCCCGCCACGCCCTAGCAACAAGCGCGGCCGCCGCAGGGTTCATCTGAGGTGGCCCCAGCCCCAGATGCGGGTTAATCGTTTGCAGAGAGGGCTCAGCCCTCTCAGCCCTCTCCCCCTTCTCCCCTTCCCACCGCCAGTCCCGCTGACACGGCGAGCGGAGCCCCGACCCCTCCCTGCTCACCCCCCACCCTCTCCAGGTATCCTAAAGCAGCCTCCCCAGCATCACCCGCCCGCCGCAGAAACTCCTCCGTGAGCTGCTTGCGGTCGGTTTTCCCTGTATCCCCCCGCATCCCTTCGCCGGGGTGTGTGTTTAACACACGGTTGTGGCGTGAGAGAAATGCCTGAATCTGGTGCTGAAAAGTCTAGGCAGAGGCTACACACTGGGTTTTTTCCATGTAAAGATCAAATCCTTTCGCTCGTTTTCCTTGCTATCATTTTTAATTAATGAAGGCAGCAGTGCCTGCGGATACGGAACCGGAGAGAACGCCCTCCCCATCCCTCTGCTGTATTTCCTTCAAGGGAAAAAAAATGGCAGGGAATTAAAAAAAAATCAAAAAAAATCCATAATCAGCAAAGATTGTAATCGTACAGCAGATCCAGGTGATTAACCACAACATTTTGTCATTTTTCCAGGCTGTGGGGATGAGGGGGTTACGTCTCGGGGTTGGTCTGTGATTTATGTAAAACATTTTAGTGCACCGGAAAATAGACAGCGGAGAAAATCCAATTCCAGATGATTCAAAAGGCACAAAGACAATGGGAGAAAAGGACTAAGTTCAGCTCATTTAAATGTTGTTAATTGTTCATTCCCATAGTGAGACGGCTTCTTCTGCAAATGAGAGAACAAACCCTTTAACGCTGGTTGTTTTTTTTTTTATTAGCACCATGCCAGGACTGAAGTGAACCCAAATAATCTTAATCACTGAATGGTACTTGCTGTTTTATGGCTTTTAAAAGAAAGCAGCAGAAGAAAAAGAAGAAAAGCCGCAGATAATGCCATTCTGGCACAAAGAGCTGGAGCGAGGTTGGAAGTCACTGCAATCTGCACCCAGACCTCTTGGAGGTCTCGAGCACCACTAGAAACCGGCAA
The DNA here is from genome assembly GCA_013390025.1 of Pitta sordida. Classification (NCBI taxonomy): domain Eukaryota; kingdom Metazoa; phylum Chordata; class Aves; order Passeriformes; family Pittidae; genus Pitta; species Pitta sordida. Next base: position 746,380 of record WEKX01023383.1, read on the forward strand.
ATGGGGGGGAAAAAGTACCCCTTTTGGGGGGAACAACGCTCCATTTATTGCTCAACGGTGAGGGCTGCAGGGGGGTGGCTGTACCTCCAGCTGCACACTGGTGTCCTGCTCGAGGTGGCCACCACTTTATTTATTTATTTTCCCCAAGCAGAGTCTCCTGGTGCAGCAAATAGTTACATTCGAGCTGCTACTCTGGCTGAATTTTCAGCTCTTTGGGGCGATGGGCGCTGGCAGGGGAGGTCGGAGGCTCTGGCAGGCTGCCCCTGCCCCTCGAAGCCATGCCTGGAGTGACTATATAAGGCGAGAGGAGGGAGAAAAAGGGGCACGAGAAGAGCTGCACATGTAAATATGAACGTTTAGTGGAGGCAGGAACCCATCTCTACCCAGGTTGTCACCGATGGGGATGGCTGGCTGGGGTCACAGTCCTGGCTGCCAGCCCGAGGTGCCCCATCACAGGGTCCCTGTCCTGTGCCCAGAGCTTTGCGTCCCTCCCCAGCACCTTTCCCCAGTGGTGGGTCCCTCCCTCCCTCTTCCACTGCCTCCCTTGGGCCTGGGCTGTGGGTCCTGAAGCAAAATGAGATGGTTGTGGCGGGGTGGCTAAGGATTCCCTTCCTATCTCAGCAGCAGTGCCCTATGTCTGCCCCACCTGTGGGCTCGAGATCCCCACAAAACACGACTAATTCCCCTTCCTTCCCCTCTGCCTGTGCCTCTTCTGCCTTGCTTTAGGCTCTGCAGAGCAGGAGTGGCAGCACACAGCCTGGATTTCAGGGGGCACTGCTTTCCCCATCACTGGCAACTAAGCAAGGTGAAGAGGACCTTCTAAAGAAAACAGAACCACCCCACCCCACCCCATATAGTTGGAAAACACAGAGGAAAATAAACTCAGCTTTGCAATTCCTTTCCTTTACATCTCCTGTTTGGGCTCCCAGAGGAATTCCCTGGTCCCAGTTCTTCTCCCGGGCCAACTGGAGATGCTGGGACAGGAGCAGGGGATGATGCTTCTCTTGGGGCACACCAGCTACTGGAGAGACCCCAAAAATGCCAACACAATTTTCCCCTGCTCTTTTCCCGGAGCACTCTACCTTCTGCTGTGGCCAGAGGTCTTCCCTACCTGGACTAACAGCAACCTGGCTGGTTTCATGCATTCCATGTGGAAGAAAAGGGCATCCCTTTCCCTCTCAGGAGTGATGCTGGAAGCAAGGAGCACGGGAAGCCACAGTAATGCTGCCAGGAAAGAGATCCCTGAGCATGTTTAGGCTGTAGCAGAGGTCAAGGCTCCGGCTCTTTTCTAAGGACCCGGCCATCTCATTTAATGTTCCATACTTCAGTTCCTACCACTCCCCTGGAAAATGGAAATATATTCAATATTTGCAAATCACGGGGCTCTCAAAGGAATTCCTGTCGTTAATAGCTCCATACATCACGGGCAAAACATTTGTTTTTGTCATTAGGGGAGACAGTCTCCACAAACCGAAACGCAACATCTCTGTTGTCTTTGCCTGACAGTGTTTTCACCCCGATCCAAAGCACGCCGAGGGAAACCAGGAGCCTTTCACTTCATTTCAATGGACTTTGGAACAGGCCCCTCATGCAATATGCATTTAGTCATATAGTGCTCACAGAAAAGGATCCTGAATGAGGCAAAATATCTAATCAACTGCATTTACCCCGTGCTTCAGTCACCCACCTGCACCAGGATTATGTTTGATAGCGTGCAAACTGTACCAGAGTTTGCTCTATAGCATCAATCACCACATTATGCCGCCGTAGTTTGCATCGGTTAGAGAAGCAATTTATAATTTGAGATGACTTCGAGTTAGGAAGCAACTGATTACAGAACAAGAACTTTGTAACTCCGCAGAATTAAAAACCCCCACGGCTCGAGTGAATCACGTGCAAATTGAAATTGTGCATCATTAAAATGGCTGCCCAGCCCTACTCTGGAGGTAGTAAAAACATGCCAGTGAGGGTTGTGGATCCTGAGATCGTTATGAATGAAAATGTCATCTTGAGTGCATATGTCCCATTACTTGCAAGTGGAAAGGTGCTATTTAAAAATCTCAAAATACTTCAGTCTTATGGGGGTGATCTCTCTCTTTTTTTTTTTAATTTTAAGGTGAAGCAGAGATCTGACAACAAAGCGGAACTGGAAGTATCTGGGAGAGCTGCAAGCTTTTCCAGGCAGAAGTTGCATTCCCTCAATGGTAAAACAGGCAAGATTTGGGGAAATTTCTGCCTGGTGGGTGTTGAGCCGAAGCAGTTTTCGTGCTTCTGTTTCTGTTCAACATTTTTCCAAAATGACCTTGACAGAGAGTATGTTTATTAAATTTGTGGACAACACAGAGCTGGGAGAGCCCACCAGTATGTTAAGGTCAGAATTAGCCTTCAAAATGATCTGGATAAATTGAGAAATAGTCTGAAATAACTGGCTGGAATCCAATAGGGATAAAAGTACAATATATTGGACATAGGCAGGAATATTCCAAAGCATAAATAAACCCCGGGCTGATTAGGAGCTCTGCAGAAAAGGACCCAGCAGACAGAAGGGGTAAGAAGCTGAACACAAGTCAGTAATATCGTCCTGGGGGCTGGGGCAGAGCCTGACAGATACAGGGAGAATGTCTGACCGCTTCCAAAATGGACAGGATTGAACTTGCAGGAGGTTGGAGACCCTCTGGAGAAGTTGGAAAGGGCGCTCACATCCTGGGGAGAATCATTACAAGGAAAGTCAGAAGTCACTGGAGCTGTTTAGCCCAGGAGAGTGTGAGGGGACACACAACCACCCTTTTCAGGCAAGCACAACGTTTCTGGAAAACAAAGTAACAAATCCAAATATAAGCAAAGACTGGGTGCCACCGTTCAGGTTGGGGAAATTCATCCCTCCCGGAGCCAAATGTTGTCTGTCTTTTCTTGTTGGACCTTTTTTACTCAGAACTAAGTTACTGAAAAGCCAAGACTGTGACAAACTCCTGAGCAATAACCCTTTCCATGGGTTATGGGGGTGTGGAGTAGCTGTGTCCTCACGGGGACTTCAGTGCCCTGAGTTTAGACCCTCGTGTGCCTCCCGAAATTCCCATGTCTGGCCTCGGTCAAGCCACACTAATTCTAAGCACACGTTGTGTGTGAGCACCAGAGCCCCTCTGGACATTTCTGGATCTTGGCTGGGACAACCTGCCTCCCACAAGGGTCTGTCTCCTGCTCCTGAGCTGAGTCCAGACTGTTGCCAGCCCACGCCTTCCTTTGGAGAGCTGGGGAAAGGTGTGGTGACCCCTCCCTGCGTGAGTCATTTTCCCTCATGTAAATTGGGGTAATTACTCTTCTACAGGTGCTGCATTGCTGCTTGAAGAGCTTTTTCCAACCAAAAAAATCCGTGTTTCCTGGGGGGGTGTGAAAGCATCTTCTGGCACTTGGGAGGTGATGGTTATCTTTCCAGTATGCCACTAACTTGGGCATCTCCCATAACCCGTTTCCCTCAACCATAGAGGAGACAGGACACCACCAGCCCACTATCAGCAAAGTGTTATCGTTCTCCATCAGTAATTATCTTCATTTACAGGCAGATCACCTCAGCATTTCTGCTTCCTCCTCTGGAGGGTAAAACCTCCACTTGCAAACACCTACAAAGGAGTGGAGGTTTTCTTTTCCCTGGCGTGTTCAGACAGTATCCTGGATTTTTAGGTAATGGACAAATCCTTCAGGGATGCTGCTTCCAAGAGGGTAGGGAGTGCTTCACCCCCCCTTTATCTCTAAAGAAAACTTGTGCCACCCCAATATGAGGCCTTTGTGTATATTGGTACTTCAGATTTAAAGCACAAAATGGCAAATTCCTGATGGATACAGCCAAGTATCCAGGAACTGTACTCACATTTCCCTGTTCCACAAGCACTTTAATGGCTTTGGGGGCCAAATTAATGTGAGATCTGTTTTTTCTCAAGGCATCACCATCACCTCAGAAGTGAAATACCACGAGGAGATCATAAATGTGTCCTTGAGGTGTAAAAGAAAGGCAGTGAAAAATATGAGCACAAATCAAAACACTGGCTTAGGCTGCACACCCAGAACAGGAATATTTTTCCAAAATAGTGTCTTCCTTTAAGGCTGAAGGATATATTGCTTTATAGATAACTGTTAACCTGACACTGACTGATAAAAGTAATCATAACTTGGGGGCTATTCTCTCACACAGAATATTCAAATAAAAAAAAATAATAATAAAGAGAAATCATTGGGAACTTTCCCAGGGGAAATCCCACCACTTTGGCAGGTGGGATTCACATCGAGGTTGTGCACCTGAGTTTTCTGGGCATGCTGAGATCCAGCAGCTCCGGCATCAGGAGCCAGTGGCCATGCCCACCCTGCCTGGAATAGCTACAGGTGAGTTGAAGCTCAGGTTCTCCAGGACAAAACAGACTCCAAGTCAATTTTGTGGGCACACTCTGGTGTTTTCCAGCTTGGAGAATCTTTGTTCCCACCCAGCCCAAGTCCCAGGATGGAGGCTGCTTATCATGGCTCAGACCCTGAGCAAACACCGTGTGTGACTGCTGGGTGTCTCATCCCTGCACTGTCCTAAGAGTCAGGAGGGCTTAAATGACTTAAACCAAAGACCAAATAAACTGGACTGACTTCCCCTCTTTTGCTGCAGCTAAAAAAGTATGGAGATTTAGTCCTCTTTTAAAATACGCCTTGCTTGGGGTTGGCTTTATTAGTATTTTCCATACAGAACGTCGTTAAGAGCACGTTTTTTGGCCCCAGCCAAGCATTGGAGAGCCCAGCGTGCCAAAATCCAAAGTGCCCCTGCAACTCAATCCCCCTCCCTTTGTGCCCATGCATCACCACACAGGCTTTTATGGTCGTCGTAGGGTTGGGGAAAGGGAAGTATCAGACAGGCTTAATGGCAAATTAATCATCATTATCATAATAGGCCCCGTCCATAACACACACATTCCAAATTATACCGGGGGCTGCACCCGTCCTGCTCCTGACTTATATTATTCATGAGCCCTGGCACGGGGAGAGCAAGGAGTGCAAAGCACAAAGTCCTCAGCCAAATCCTAGAGCCCGGCAAACTCCCCACGGACGGGAGCACTGCCCACTCCAGCAGCTCGGGATTTCTCCCTTGGGGGGGGGGAGGCAAAAGAAACCTCAAAACGCCCCGAGTTCTCCGGCCAAATTTACATCTGTGTGGGTATAAATGGAGCGGGTGACTCGCCAGCCGGGCAGAGCTGGGAGAGCTTTGCAGGCAAAGGATGGGAGCGAAGGAAAGAGCACCGGACTTTTTTTTTTTTTTACATTTATTTCCCCCCCCACTTTTTTTCTTTTTTCTCACAGAATGAAAAAACGCCTGGCCTAGCTCCCTGTGCCAGAGCCTGCCTCGAGTTTCTGTCTCCCTACTATTCATTAGTGATTACATGCCCCCCGAACACCTGCGAGAGCAGCTCATAAAGCCCGCATTCATGGGCCCTGGCAGCACCAGCATGGGAACTGCAGGCTACAGGGCGACAGTCATTGTATCTCCAGATAAAAACATTCTCTTACCGAGCCCTCTGAAAATAGAAGCTGGCTGCAATTTCAGTTCGGCACCACAGGGTATTTAAAAAAAAGAAAAAAAAAAAAAAAAAGAAGGGTTACTTCACCTCAGTCCCTTTTTAAAGTCAGTTAAGTGCATGGCTGTGGTGCTGTTACAGCAGCAGCCTCTGCCTGACAGCAGGGAGAAATCACAGGGCCCCAAACTGTTTGCTCGCTGGAGCATCTGGCAGTGGTGCCATTTCTTCCCTTGCACTTCCCATTTCTTTTCCCCCCCTAAAGCTGTTCCTGCCCGTGGCAGCTCTGACAGGGGCTACTGTGTCGGGGTGGTCAGCAGTGAGAGGTGAAAAAGAAAGGAGCTGGCTCCAGGAGTCCCATTGGAAATATCAAAAAACTTAAAGAAAACGAAAAGATCGTTAAAAGGCAAAAAAAAAAAAAAAAAAAGGCACCTACAACGCTTAAATAAATGCACGCCTCGGAGGTAGGAAAACTGGCAGTGAAATGTTAGATCACAATGGTGCCTCACATGGGTCTGTGTGGCTGGGCAGGGTGTGCTGAGATGGGCTGCAGGGGCTGTGGGTGGGTGCTGTCAGAAACTGGCTCAGAACGTGTCCCCAGGGGTGGGCTGGGGGCCAAAGATGCTGCCAAGACTTACAGGTGCTCAGCAGGTCCATGTCCCACCTACCCCTGGGCAGACACATCGTGTTGGCCATACAGGGGATGTTTTTGCCACGGGCAGAGGGAGTCTGTATTTCAATATTTAGCTGAGATGCCATAAAGAAGCCAAATATTGAGGAACTGATGGGTCTGTTTCTTCAGAAAGCAGGTCTCGGCTGTGCCTCACCTTGGGGAGCCCAGAAAGCAGGACAGCAAAAGGGACCTGAAGTCGTTTCAGAAGTGACACAGCGCAAGGTCAGAGAGGATGCCTGCTGGCACAGAGATCTGGGATAAATGCAGGGACCCTGACCCCTGGGACATGCTTCTGTTCCATCCTGTCCTCTCCCAGGAGAGGTTCAGGTGGGTTCCTGTGGTGCTGCAAGTGCAGGCAAAGGCACTTTTAGCCACACACCGTGCTACAGAGTGAGTTCACATCATCCAGCCCCACGGTTCAGACTCCGTTGGGAGAGTTCCTGCTTAGTCCCCTGTGCTGGGGGCTCCTGGAGAGAAAGGAGGATGGAGAATGCTTCAGAGCAGCCTTTGCCATGAGCCATCCCGAGATGTCACTGCTCCAGTTCACACAGGGCAAAGCACTCCAGAAATGGAGCAGATAAACTCTGCAGAAATACCTTTATTTGCTGCTGACATACAGCAAACTGGGGGGTGAAGGGGTGGCTGCCAAAAGGTTTTGTGGCATCGCTCAAAGCTGCAAGAAGAGCAGCAGAAGTGACTGCAAGGGACACCTGGGGCCTTGCTGGGTCAGTGGGATGGAGGTGGGGTCTTGCATCGTTGCTTACACCACTGCAGTGCAACAGGCAAGGAAGGTGACCCACTACAGGACGGGGACACCTTTTGGGTGGGAAAATGCCTCTGGGTGGGTTCTCCAGCCTCACACCTCTGTGTGACAGCAGGGCTTTCCAGGTCATTCCCTGCCCAGGGTAGACCCTAAAGCTGCCATGAATTTCTGAGCCCAGTTCACACGTACCCAGAATCATCTCGTTTGTTAACACAGACCCTCCCCTCCCTCCAAGATGCCACCTGTACAAAATGCAGTGCCACAAAGCAGGGACATCCAGTGAAGAAGTCCTTCTATGCCAATTCCCATGACAGTAGATATTTTAACATTTATGATTCCTGAGGAGACATTGAAAACAGCTGCATTTTTAAAAACCTCTTCAAAGATTTGCTTGACACTGATTTCCTGAGCAGCCAACCCGGGGTTCACCTCATCTAAATTTTATTCTCCTAAAATATTAAATGTCTAGTCTGAAGTAGCTATTTAAACTCCCTCTCTAGTCAGTGGAGAGGCATCACTACCTCCAGAGGATTGTTTCTCCCATCCTAAGCCCTCCTAACCACAGGATCATAGCAGGAAGCAGCAACAGTGACACAGCGGAAACACGTCAGGACCACTGCAGTGAAATGACTGTTCAGGAGGGATCTTTAATGCTTGCACAGAGGGCAGAAAAGCTAATTTTGCGCCTCAAAAGGGAGAGGAAAAGGAGAAAGAAAGCCATCCGGATTAGGTTCCCCTAACAGGAACTGCACTGAGCTGGGCACAGCCACCTCAGAGCTCTGCTGGAGTCAGGGTGATGCTGTAATGCACCTGCCTCTGCCCACCTGGGCACCTCCTGGGCCACCCACAGACCCTCCAGGGCTAGTCTGCACATCCCTAAGAGCCCACAGGTTGTGGTGAGCACGTTCCTGCCCGGATCCACCCTCCCAGACTGGCTGCACCAGCCTTTGGTTCAGCGCTGACCTTGGGCCTCCGGAGGGTTGGCCTTTGGGTTGTCCCCGTTGGCACCGTGACTTTGAGGACTTCAGGAAGATCCACTGCATGGCTGGGAAGGTGTAAGAGAGTGCCAGGCACAGTGACCTGGGCTCCTTCTGCAGAGAGGGAGGAAGAATCCAGGAGCTCCAGCCACGGAGCTGGAGACTGGGTATCTCCAAGATCAGTAGATTATATCCTACATCCCCAGCTGTCTCAAAATTCTACCATTTCCATTCACTTGCCATTCAAGAACGTGAAGAAAATAACATCTTCTTTTAAAGAAGCTAAAAAAAAGGAAAAGGAAAATATGCAGCAAACTCTACTGTGTGTGTTTTTGACTTAGTAATATCTGTAGCCAATTTTCCCAAGAGACACAAACAAACACATGCCGAACCAGAATATCAATGAGGTCTTTTTTAGAGCAGGCACATTAAAATGCAAAACAGGAGATAATGAGATAAAGCAGCAAGTTACAGGTTTCTTAATTCCAGATTTTTAAAGCCCGTGAAGTAGCTTGAGGAAGAGAATGGAGTTAAGTCTAGGGGAGGGCTTGGCTGGGGGGCAGTTTGTGAGGCTGAATGTCTAAGGGTAGAAAAGAGGAGCAAAAGAGAGGAGAGACCCCAAGAGATACAGGTAAGAGCATTTATTAGCTGTGAGGTTGAATCCTTCTCCAAGGGACACCATTCTGCACCTGCATGCCCAGGATCTGGAGGGGAAGATGCAGCAGAGGGACTTGGGAAGGGAGAGAAGGGGCCAGGAGAGTGAGGTCAGTGCAGTTCAGGCTCAGAGTGATGCTGCTCATGGCAGAGCCAGCAGCTGAACCCCCAAATCCCCCATCTCCCAGTGATACTCCACCTTCAGACCATCAGTCCTCACCCTGAGAGCTGTTTAACACAAGCCATACACATAACCCAGGGATCTCACAGGAGAGGACACAAGCCCTGCTCCCCAAGGAGGGGTCAGAGCATCCTCCAGCACGTACGCCCGGGGGTGCTGGGTGAATTGGGGGTCTGGGACAAACCTGTGTTCATCTGACAGCACTGCTGCATCCTCAGAGGCTTTTCTGGACTCAATACAGCCATGCTGAGAAGCAGAAAGGTGGTTTTGTTTCTCCTTTCAGAGCTCCAGCCCCGCTGAATAACAACCCCATGTTTTCCCATCCGTCTGCCTGCCCGTGCTGCCGCAGCCCCGTAGGTGACACTGTAAAATTCAGGGTCACTTTGAGGAGGTGACATTTCGGATCCTGGTGCCAAAAAGATCATGAAAGGAAAATTAAAAGAAGAATGAATGAGAGGAAATGGAGAGAGGGGGAAAGTATAAGAAAGAGCCATTATTTAACCAGACCTGGCCAAGGGTAAAGGTTTTAATTCTTTCCAAGTGCCATATGTGGTTGCCTGTGGGGGAAAGGCAAAGCCATATTTATCTGACTGAACCAATAATTCATATCTGTTTCAGAAGCCGACTTTGGTGGATTGTAGATCTACAGCTGTTCCTAGTCTAGGTCCAGACTTTCCCGGTGGGAATCACTGTAGCAACACGTCTGACTTATAGGATTCATATGGAGGGGGATAGGAGACCCAGAACTGTAAATTCAAACCGTGTGTACATTACCTCTATGTATTCAATTCAAAAGCATTTAGGGCTTTTCAAAACAGTCCTTTCACTACAGGAAAACTCCCCCACACTCACAATTTAAAGGAAACAGATCTTTCATGTTTACCCTTCCTGTTTCTTGTAGGAGGTCTTGAAATAAAGGTAAGAATGCAAAGCCGTTTTATATTTTTCCAATAAAATCCAGAGCAGTTGCCCTGGTGCAGTGTGTGCATGCGTGTGTGTGTGTGGAGGGGGATGGTGGATGTGTTACATGCTGCTGGGGAATAAATCATGGTGTCGTGATTAAACAAAGAAGGCTCAAGAAATACTTCGACTTCCCTCATTTCGCTGAAGATTATTCGAGATTATATTTCATCTCAGATTTGTTTTCCAGCACACACGTCCCTCACAGCTTATGTGCAGTGCAAGGGTGACAGGAGTATTTGTTAGGGACTGAGTTCATTAAAGTCAACAGAGCTCTAATGTCTTTTAACAGCAGAAACTTGGGCAAATTCTTTTACCTGCTTGGGGAATACCCTCCTTTGTCCCTGGGGATGCTCAGAGGCACCATCAGAGCTTGTGCCACTGATGGTTACATGGGGCTGACCAGGGATTTGTCACTCATTGCTTCTTGACTAATTGGCCCAGGACAAGGGGAGGCACCAACCTAAACACAGAGACAGGGAAAAGAGACCCTCATCCAAGCCCCACAGCTATTGCAGGAGTCTGAATTGGGCAGAGAAATCCAGAATGGTTTGGGTTGGAAAGGACATTAAAGCTCATCTCGTTCCAACCCTCTGCCATGGCTGGAACCTTCTCCCAGCCCGAATTGTTCCAAACCCTGTCCAGTCTGGCCTTGGACACTCCCAGGGATGGGGCAGCCACAGCTTCTCTGGGCACCCTGTGCCAGAGCCTCCCCACCCTCACAGGAAAGAATTTCTTCCCAGTACCCCATCTGACCCTGCCCTCTGGCAGTGGGAAGCCATTCCCTGTGTCCTGTCCCTCCGTCCCTTGTCCCAAGTCCCTCTCCAGCTCTCCTGGAGCCCCTTTAGGCACTGGAAGAGGCTCTGAGGTCTCCCAGAGCCTTCTCTTCTCCAGCTGGACACCCCCAGCTCTCTCACAGACTCCATAGGAGAGACTTTCCAGCCCTGTCAGTGTCATTGAAGAGTCTTCCCATGCCTGGCATAAGGACCCACCTCCCTCTCTCCATCCTTCTGGTGGGTACTGGGAGGGTAATAAATTTGGTTTTGTTTTCTGCACCATATTTAGGGATCCTGCATTGGAAGGTGCAGGAGGGGAGCTGCTGTCAGCACTGTGAGCCCTGTGCTGCTGTAGATCCTGCACATTTGATCTCATTTTTGTTTGCTTTCTGTCTCTTTGCTTGTTTCATGTATTATGTATGATTGCCATGCAAGGTCTCCTTGCTCGCTACGCCAAGGAAAATAAAGAATGTTGAACGCTGAGTTAATATGTGCTCTGTGTGCTGGGAAAGAACCACAGCTGGGCTCTTCACCAGGCCAGAGCCTCAACAGGACAGAAACCCCCCCTATCCAGGTATTCCATGTTCCTTTAACACCAGCCTGTCTTCTCATTCCCTCCTGCTCTTCCCCTTGCTGAATCATCCTGCTTGAGGGCACTCCCCTACTTCAGTATACACCAAATAAACATAAGATAAATAGAGATTGAAGCAACTCCACGAACTTCAGTGCAAATCTAAAGTCAGACACCTTGCACAACAACGGGAAAAAATTGTTTTCCTTCTTCTCCTCACACATGGACTCAAAGATTTTTATCCCATTGTACTCTGGAGCACAAAGACTGGCCAGAGACAGGACACTTTAGTAGCTGGGAGCACCCAGGTAACTGCCAAGGGTGAGGGGAGTTTTTAAACCTGAAGGTAACTGCACTGCAGTTCTGATCCAGATGTCAAATCTCTGCTTCCTGTAACATCAGCTGCCTGCAGTTTTTGGCCTGGAGAAACACGGGGTTTGCTTGAAACCATATGATAGTGCTGCTGTACTCCTGGAACCAAATGTTTAAAAATGTAACATATTGGGGATGATATAAATGAATTTGAACAGGGGCATGGAACTCATATCTGCAACACAGTCAGCCCAAATCTTCACGTTGCCTGAGTAGGAATAACTTCATCAATTCAGGGAGCAGGAAGGACTTGGAAGGGTTTGTAACAGTTTGGCTGCAACAGTCCTAACCATGGGTGAACTCTGTTTTTAACTAATTTTAGGCCTTCCCCGTGAAAATATCAATGAGGAGCTGCTGCTTAATACTAATAACTTATCATTTGCATCTCATCAAGGGGCTGCTCAGATGCTCAGTCTCAGATGAGTGCTGGACAATGTTTCAGCCAAAATCTGGTGGTACTGTTGGCCCAGGAGGGTGGACAGTGGTGGAGAAAGTGGGGAAATGCTTTTCACTACGTTTTTGGCCCAGCACTCCTCCGAGAGAAATGTCCCGTTACATTTTCTAGAAGAGGTTTTCATCGAGAATGTTCGAGTCATTTCAAGCCTCGTTTTCAAAGCCTTTATTGGTAAATTGGAGCCGACAGAAAACTGCTTCTTTCTGAATTTCCCTGGCTGAGGTGTCATGTTGAGCTGTGTGATAGATGGGACGGGGAATGACAAGTTGCAGCAATTACCAGATCAGCGCTGGCTGATTCCGAAGGAGGCAGCTCTGTGCAAGAGCAGGGCTGGCTGCCTGTTGTTGGAAGGCTGGGTGAAGAAAAACTAAACCAAGGCAGAGCTGTTAACAGCGGTTCTTAGCAGCAGCACCAAGCTGCAGCTCTTGGTGGACCACACACACGACTTCCTGAGATCAAATCATCCATTTCTCAAGTGATGCTGCACAGAAAGGTGCCAGAGATACGAGCTAAGGAAGGATCCAACACCACCATGGCCACTGAGCCACTATTTTACACCAGTCTGGAGGTATATTTGTGAATATGTGCCCACCTCGACAATGACATGTAATGCTATGTGGGCACATCCTCTGTCTGTTCTGCTCGGGCTGGGTTCACTTCAAGCATCAGGACCAAGCACCTGAGCCAAGAATGGGGACCCATCCATCTGAACAGTCAGGCAGTGCCCTGCTCTCTGCACAGAAACCCTCAAGAGCTTCCAAAGATACCTCTTTCCACCATTCCCTCCCTGTTTTTCTGCTCAGCACCATCTTTGCTTAACATATTCCGGCAATATTTTATTGATTCTGGGCCTAGAGCTTGCAGGCCTCCAAGGGTTTCCTCCTTCTCCAGCAGTTTTACAGGGAGGTAGGAAAACATATTTATGTTTTTCAGGCAGGAGGTGATTTCCTTCAGCTCCTGGGCTGTGTATGTGCTCCCCGTCCCACAGATCACAGGGGAATTTGCTCCAAGTATCTCAACAAGTGCAGCTGGTGTCAGCCATCCCTGTGGGAGCTCTGGGAGCCTTGGGAAAGGGGGAGCAACACAATGAATTCAGTGAGACAACACTTGTACCACCTGAAATGGGAAAGCGGCTGAGATGGGCTCCCTTCAGTTGAAAAGCCTCCCTGAAGTCTTCAAAACACAGATTTCTCTACGGTGCTGTGCTTGCAGAGACTTGCAGGCACCAGGTTCACGTACCCAGCAGCAATCCTGGATATCCTCCCTCCACTTCCACCTTGGAGCTGCACTGGTGCCATTTATCCCTCGCTGTGCTAAACTCCCCTGGAGATCAGCAGCTGACAAGGGCTAAATCGTGTTTCTATAGAGGAGGGAATCAAATCACTCCACCCGGCATCTCTCCCTTGTGCTAGACCTAGTGAGAGCCCCCCTGAAGTCCCCATGGAGGGTTTTAGACTGGTTTCACTGGGCATACTGGACTCCCCAGTGCAACAGCTCACACCAGGCTGGGCCAGCCTTGCATCGATACCATCTCCTTCCCAGTTTGTAGGGAACTCTCCTCCTCACTTCTCCCAGGTCTGCTGTTCCAAAAATGAAGCTGCAGAGCACAGCACAGGATCTGTCCCAGAGTGCCTTTGGTCCTCTAGGAACCATGCCATGAATTGAAGAAGTTAAAAAAAAAAAAAAGAAAAAAGGGATTAAATGGTTTCCTTTCCCTCTCCGGGCTCAGCTATTCCCCACCCCCCTCCAGGACTGGCCCTGGAAGTGGTTTTTGCCTTTTCTCAGGTGATGGGGGGAGGGATCCTTGGACCCGGAGGCCCCAAACCCTTCGCTGACTTTGCTGCCTGAAGCACAGACCTCTTAGAAAACACAGATGAAAGGGAAGCTGGGGGAGGGCTCCAGACTGGGAGAAACAACCCTCGTGGCAGGTCCTTTGGCAGGGGTCAGGCTGCAGGACACAGAGGAGATATATTAAAAGGGGAAACTGAAGGAATCTAAATAATCAGGCTCCCCACCGGATAATGCCTTGACAAGAGGAGATGCTGCGAGAGCCAAGGAAAACTGACTCGCACAGAGGGGCAGAAAAGTAAAACGCCTTCTCAGAGGGGCTGGGGATGGAGCAGGAGACCTGGGAGGCAAGGGGGGGAGGGCTGAGATCTGGAAGGAAATTAAATAATAGCCTGAAATTCCCAGGTGAAGAACAATGGAATTGAAAACAGAAAGGTCCCCGAGAGATAAACAAATCAGGGCTAAGAGGCAAAGGGCAGAGAGTGAGACTGGAGAGTTGAATTCTGCACCCCTGCCCTGTTGTGCCATCCCACCTGGGTACACCCCAAGGAGCTGGGGCACAGGCCTGCCAGGCACGACACCAGGACTGAAGCTAAGTGCCTCTCCTGGAAGCCCCTACAACCTAAACCAGCACAGCCCCACACACAGAAAATCAGTTATCCCCATTTTACAGCCACATAGCTTTGCCACGCAGAGATTAAATCCAATTCTCCTACCCTGAAAGGCTCTTTTACACTGTGATATTCTTCTAAAACGACTTTTCAGATGGTGTAAAATGTGCCTGCTTTCACTGGGGGCTCAGACACACCATCAGACCTCACTGTTATCACAGCAGCCGGAGTCCCTGAGTGCTTATTTCAGGTGTTGCAGCAACAGTTAAGCTGCAAATACACAAGTCCCAGGTAAAAGTATAAACCCCGGGTTTGTGCACAGAGCTGCTGGGGATTTTAAGCAAGGTAAGGAATTAAATCTCTGCTTGGGAATCCCAGGGAAGAGCCCTGAATGTGCAGGCCATTTCGAGAGGCATATTTCGTGGAATATCCATTAGGAAACGACTTGGGAGACAGAGATCTGTGGAACAGCTTCAATAAACTTCTGACACAGGTGTTATAAACTGATGGAGCCTCGTTGACTGCGACAGATGTGTTTTGATTGAGGACATGTTCCTCAGGGGGTGGGAAATTATTGACTTGGAACCAAACAACAGATTTTTTTTTTTTCTGCTTTTTTCTTTTTTTTTTTTTAAATTTTGGCAGTTCTGTTGTGTTTTAAAAATTCATGGACAAGCCCTGAAAGCACTTTACCAATAAGCATTAAAATTCCCAGAGGAGATACTGAGGCTTAGGGAGTGGGAGTTACTGCACCACGAAGCGACACGATGCAACAACAAGGCAAAGGACCTGAAGAGCTTCCTCAGGTTTTTTTTCCCTTGTTCTGGCCCCCACAATATCCACACAAGGCCCCTCTGGACTCTACTCGAGGAACTTCACTGTGCTAATATTGAACCTGTTTTGGTGAATGCCCTGCAAATGGGATAAATCACTGAGCCTTCCCACCCATATTCTGCAGAAAGCAGAGATGCACATCTGAATTTTCAGCTTCAGTCTGTTCCCTAATATTTAATCACCTTTCTCCCTGAAAGGCAGCAGGGCTGTCTGCAAACCCCTGCATTCCTGCAGCACCAGTCCAGTTTGTGTTCAAAAGCCTTTTCTATTTCCTTTTCCAGTGCCACATGCTGCTGTGTCAACATAATACAGGGTCTTCCTAAACAAAGGAATGTGTGTCTAGAAACCATCCACAGAGAATGATAGCCAGAACCCTGCCAGGAAGGGAAAAAAAGAGGTCCCACACTCCTTTTTAAGCACAGCTTAAAAAGGGGGGGAGTAGGTAGCACATAACCTCAGGTAACGCAGCCAAACCCACACCATGTTGAGTTGCAGGGACTCAAGAACATTCACTGCTTAAAACCCATCCTCCCTCCCCCAGTCAAGGTGAACCAAAAAATCCATTTTACAGCTGATTTCATGTCCCAGGCACAGGATGGATAAAGTCCATGAGTCTCAGGGTTATCCCTGGGATGTGCCACACTGCATAGGGGGGTTAGTTTTCTTCCTCCTCTCATACCCCAGACAGGTGTGAGCAGATGAAGGTGTGCATGGCATTAACAGGACAGGTTTGCAGTCCTGCTGTGCCCATCAACCACAGCTATAAAGAACCATCCTTGAGTCTAGAGACTCCATTCCAGCCCCAGCTCTGCCCCCAACTTGCCATTTCATCTTGGCCAAAGTCATTTCCCCCTGTCTTGTTGACTTAACTCAAGCTGGTTACGAGGCTGCAGCCAAAAAGGTTTTCATCAGAAAATATGGTTCAGAGGGGAACATATGACCTGCAGCTGAGCTCTGTTGGGGTGTGAGACCATTGGATTGCACAGTGACATGCCAGACCTCCTCATTACCATGTAGGAGATATTCAGGGGACTGCCAAGGAACTGCAGGAAGCATATGCATTTGTTTGACATGGTGGGAGCACTAGAAGGAAGCTCAGGAAACATCAAGCCTGGTGACAAGAAATCCTGCCCTTGAAAGCTCAGGTGGAAGTAGGAAAATGACCCAGTCTGAGCCAGGCTGGAGTTTTCCCCCAGGTGTCCTGTGGCATATGGTAAAGGGGACACGAAGTCCAAGTCAGCATCCCTGGTAACTGGATGACCTCTACTTTTTTCTGCCTTGCCTATCACTAGAAGATCTAGCAGAAGGGAGAGAATGTGCTTTCCACCCAGGATCACAGTCAGTGCTCTCTCCCTCTGGATTTTTAGAATTTCTCTAGTTCTTTTTATTTAAGTCCAACTTTTTTTTTTAATGACATAGTTGATTTTATTTTTAAATGACGTAGATGACCTCTGGACTCCTTGAATCCTGGTGCTACTTGCCTCTGTC
The DNA here is from genome assembly GCA_013390025.1 of Pitta sordida. Lineage (NCBI taxonomy): Eukaryota > Metazoa > Chordata > Aves > Passeriformes > Pittidae > Pitta > Pitta sordida. Next base: position 763,022 of record WEKX01023383.1, read on the forward strand.
ATGAGAGCAAGGGAAGCCTCTTTATCCTGTTCAGACCCGCCAGACTTCCCTTGCGAGGACTTGGCCACTTCATTTAGAAGAAATCCTAAATATTTGTTTTAATTGCGAAATGGATTCTCATAAACCAGCAGGCCTGTGTGCTATCAGGCTTTGGATTGCATCAACCCTGGCATGTGGGCTCATAAGGCAGATGGTCAGGGAAAAGCACCTTGGCACAGCCTTCGCTGGCATCTCTCAGACAAAGGGCTGCACCAGGGGCTTCGCTGCCATCTCGGCGCAGGGAGTTTTATCTTTCATCGCCCATTCCGAAATGCTGGATCCAGCAGGGTGCTAAGCTTCTGTCAGTCTCTGTCAGCCCTTCACTCCCAATGTCTTTCTCCCCACAGTCTGGCTGCTTGGGGGAGTGAGGTCTCTTGGCAAGAGCCAGAGCTGTGGCTCTGTTTTCTGAGCTGCTCCGTCTGCACCCTCCCCATCCCTTTCCCCATCTCCCTTTCCTAGAGGTTTTGACTGGCTCCATCCAAAGGGTGACCAAACCTACCCTTAAAAGCATCAGATTTTCACAAGTATGGCTGACTCTTGATCCCAAATTCAATATCTTGTAATTCCCAAAGGTTGGATTTGAGGAATGGTCGGATTTCAGGAGTGTTCTGCACTTCTTCTTGGGGGCGATGACATGGTTCATGAGTCAGGCGGTTCTGCTCCTCCAGGGAAGGGGGATGCCTACCCAGGAATTACAGATGTTTTCCTCTCCCTTGAACTACCAGAAATGAGCTTCTGCCATTCCGTATGTGAAGCAGTGGCCTCCCGTGGAGACAGAGGAACACAGAAGAAGGTTTTACTTGCAAACTGGAGGAGAAACACTGATGAAGATTGACTTCCTGGGAGCACAGGCTGGACGACCCATGCATAGCTTTACAGATGAAAATTTTCCCTCTATGTAAAGTCTTTGAGAGACGAGGGCTGCAAAGCTCTGTCGAGGAGAGAGTAGATTCCTGTGGGTGCAAATGATATTCCTCCCTGTCTTTCTTAATAGTGGTTCAGATAAACTTCAATCTAAAATGACACCAGAAACCTTTTCGTGCCTCCTTATGGCCAGCATGGCCAATTTAGCCCATTTTAGAAGATCCAGCACAGGCAATGTCACAAACACAGGCTGTTAAAATTCTAGCACCAAGAGTATTAATTTAGCCCGGCACATTAAGTCCACAGATCTTTCTGCCAATTATTTTGGATAATTGTAACTATCACCACAAACAGTTTGAGCTGTACAGGATCTGCAATTATCTGTATTTCCCCCCCACTGTAAATGAAAGGGATAAGAAGTAGAACCATCAGGAAACAACTCAAGGCTTCTATTTGCTGCTGGGAACATCTGAACCATTTCTCTGACACCTTCAAAAATTGATTAAGGGGGAAGGGGATGGACAGAGGCAAATTTGTTTACAAACAGACTGAGAAGGGGGCCTAGAAACTGGAGAAATGATGGAAAAAAACTGGAGAAATGATGGAAAAAAACTGGAGAATGAAATAAGGGGGAAAAAGGACAAACTGTGGAAATGATTAAGTGAAGAACAGAGCCCGCCCAGGGATGTCCAGGTGTTTCTTTTGCTTACAGACAAGGAAAACTCACAGCTCCTGACCTGTCCCATCCCCACATGGCTCCCACTGGGGAAGGTTTCAGCACAAACCCTGCTAAAAATGCTACAGATGAAGTCCACATTTACCTCCTCCCAGGAAAACATAACCCAGAGATCAGAATGTTGCGGGATGAGGCACAAAGCAGGGACACAGGAGGATGAGCTCCATCAGTCACACAGAGGGGAAAACCTCTGGAAGGAGGGACTGGCACAGGGGGTGGAAGGAGGTTTAGGGCAGGCAGGGAGGGTGTTACTGGGTTTGGAGGGGGGACAGCAACACATTTGTGAGGAGGTGGTTCCAGCTTTAATCACACCCCACATGCGCTTTGGCTGCGTGGAAGGGTCCCCAGGGGAGGATGCAGACAGTGATGGGCAGCTGCTCTGGGGCCAGCTGGTGACAGGTCACCATTCCAGCCGCAGCCAGGGACATCACCCTGGATTGCCCACCCGAGGAAGAGGAAGGCTGAGCAGATCCAGCCGGGAAAGCCACTAGAGGGCCCCTGGGCCAGCGGAATGCGACTCACCCGGGGGTTGGGACCTGGCCAAGCCATCAGGGTTGAACACCCTCCATTATTTTGCAGAGACAGACAGGTGACCTTTAAGAGAGCGAAAAGACGCAGGGTTTGGCCGTGGCCCTTCCAGCAGCACCGTCATCAGTGCGACCCTGCAGTGCTGATGGAGGTTCAGCAGGAAAAACACTCCTTCACACAGGCTCCAGTGCTGCTCTGGAGGTCTTCCATCCAGCCCCACATCAGAACCCAGCCTATTTAACATCTAATAAGTCAAGCACAGCCTGGAGAAGTCTGATTTTCAAGCCAGAGTAGCATCTTGCACCCATTCGAAATGTCCATTTGGAAATTCAGTGTGAATAACACAAACATAAGACAGATGCTGCCACTTACCCAAATGTCTTGGAGGAACAAATGGGAACCGAATTTGAAAGCAAATGAAGCAACCAGATTGTAGCTCTTAAGTGGACCATGTACTACAGCGAGGGGAAAAACTTGGCAGGAAGGAACTCGATGTTCACCGCTCTGCTTGATCTACATAAACCATAAGTGCACGTGCAGTTGTTTGCTCTGAATCCGAGGACTTAATCAAAAGCAGGTGAAAAAACCCTTCCTCCAGAGCACAGTTTGTGCCTCCACGGGGACGGCTTGGCCCAGAAAGCCATTGCCAGGTGCCCCCTGAGGGGCTGTGCTGGACCAGAGCAGGTCCAGTGGCAGCTGCTCCAGCTCGTGCTGCAGCAGGTGCACAGGGACACGTTGGGCACAGCAGCCCCATTTCCCCACTGCTGCTCCCTGCCCGGGGATGGATGCTCCCTGTGGGTGTGGCACGAGGTACCAGCGCCATGCTGAAGGTTTGGGGCAGGTAGAAGGAGGTAGGAACCGGAGCCCTGGAAACCGGTGGTTTTGTGTGCGAGCTCCCAGCCACCCAGACACTGAGCATTCACTCCGAGAGCACATTTAGTGCAGCTGGCATTGTGTCAGACTAGACTTGCTTCGTGCAGGAAATACTGAGCACTTGGACGCTCGGAGCGAGGGCTGGGAAGGCGTCCAAGATTGTGCTTCACATCTGCTCCTGCGAAGCCAGTGCAAGCCCTGTTTTAGCGTGTGGTGTAAACAACAGCATCACTAGTGAAACACAAGCACAAGCAAACGTGAGGGTGCTGAGGGGCCCATCCCAGGCCCAGCACCCTCAGGAAGGGAGAGGTGCCTTGTGTGGCACAGACGGAGAGGAGGAGATGCTTGGCTGGCCACAGCAAAGTGCTGCAGCACAGGTCGGACAGCGAAAGGCGCCGCTTCGAAGTTCAGACCTTGTGTTTCGTCAGGAATTTCAAGCCCTGACTTCGATTCTCCTGCAGAAATGCTGGAGTTCTGACCTGCTGTTTGCCTGCACCATGTCCAATATCTCACATTTTACGCCTTCCTAGAAATCGTCTCTGCTTTCAGCAATCTGAAATGGTTCTTAAAAATAATAATAATAAAAAGCTTAAAAAAGAAGTCATTGAAGCGCAATTCCAGCCACCTCCTGACTTTCTTTTGCTTTTCCTCATCACCTCCATAAAGCACAAGCCCATTAAACGCTTCCATTCCTGTTCTTGGCACCAATAAATCTAAATTTTCAAGCTTGGCAAACCCACCTAAACAACTGGCATAGAGATAAATGATTCCTCTAAGATAATGTACAACTCTCATTACTCGAGGACTTTTTTTTTTTTCTCTCCCCTTTTTTTTTTTTAAATCCAATCTCCCCAATACTGGTTTTAAGTCCTGGGAAACCACAGCTTTGTCCCCCAGCAATAAAGGTACCAGTTTAATATAAGGGAGCTTCCCCTGCACAGCAACGACGGGTCCTGCTTTCCAGAGAAAATGCCTGGTGATATGGCAGTTTTCAGCCAAACTGGGAGCAAATTGTGAGCTTGAAAAATGCAGCCTCCCCAAACAGCCTGGAGAAGAAACTCTTTAGCAGCCAGCACCCCCTCTAACCATCTAATAAATAGCATTCAGCTCAAACTCTCCAACACTGCAAGGGAACGGGAGAACAAAGGGATTTGAAGCATGGATTAGATCATTCCAAATGGTCTCAACATTGGTGGTTTGGGGGTTTTCTTCTTTTTTTTTTTTTTTTCTTCTCCCAGCCGTGTGGCAAAGTCTAGAATTGAACCTTTCGGGACAATGTTTTGACACAAATATTTAAGCTATTTAAAATAAGTAATAACCTTCAGTTACCTTCAAGAGTATTATATTAAAAACAGAGAATGGGATTAAAACAGATTAGCTTCCAACGTTCCTTAATGTGGCAAACAGCATCAATCAGATCATATCAATGCAAGCTGACAGCTCAGGGAAATCCAGAGGAACAGATTCTCTCAGAAAAATGAGGTATTTGATCAATTCTTGTAAATTCTTTTTTTCTAAGCTGTTAGAAACTGCATTGACTTCATAAAAATGTAATGACAGCTCAGCCTTTGCTTAGCATAACATCCTGAAAGTGCATGAGAACATTGAATTAACGCAGCCGGGTAGCGCCGGGTGCAATCGAGGAGTAAATAGTGCTGTCAAATTGCTGTCCAAATACTATTGCCCATCGATTTTCTACTTGGGGAAATAAGTGAAATGCCTTGCTTGCAATCCCCACTCTTGATCTTGCAGTTTAATGCCTGCAGACAAACTGGTGCAGAGCCCCTGTGAAATCCATCAAGCCACAGGGTATGAGCTGAGAGATGAGTCCCAAGGCAACGGCGCAGCGTGAGAGCCAAGGTTTAAATATGCAGAAATTCCATTTCACCTGCCTCCCACACCATCCCCCTCCCCAGGGAATTCGTGGATGCCCCGTCCCTGGAAGTGTTCAAGGCCGGGTTGGATGGGGCTTGGAGCAGCCTGGTCTAGTAGAAGGTGTCCCTGCCCATGGCAGGGGGTTGGAACAAGATAATCTTTAAGGTCCCTTCCAACTTGAGCCACTTTGTGATTCTGTGATTCAATCCCCCTGCTTTTCTCAGCCATCCTGTTACCTCTCTCCCATGGGGTGCCCATCCCAGAAGGAGTCAGGTAACCACTTTTCCTTGTATTTTGGTGAACTTCTATAAATTATTTTGGGTAGAGTTCCAGCCAGTTTTGTCCCTCTTCCTCATGCTTTGGAGTCATCTGTGCACATTAATAATGGAAAATTTATGTGCTAAATTAATCACCCCAGTTCTGCACACAGCAGCTTAAGCTGAGGGAGGGCAGGGTTTGATGGGGTACCAGGAAAAAATGCTTCCCTGTGAGGGTGGGCAGGCCCTGGCACAGGGTGCCCAGAGAAGCTGTGGCTGCCCCATCCCTGGGAGTGCCCAAGGCCAGGTTGGAACAACCTGGGATAGTGGGAGGTGTCCCTGCCTGTGCCAGGGGGTGGAACGAGATGGTCTTTACGGCCCCTTCCAACCCAAACCATTCCTAACTCTGCATTTATCCCCTGGGGAACAGCACAGGAGAGTGTCTGGCGGGAGGTGAGAGCAGCAAAGGAGCAGCGTGGCAGTGCCACTGTCACACGAGGGACCCGTGTCACATTTGTGCTGCAGATAAAGCCAAACTCAGCTCACCGGCACAATCAAATCGAGCAGGGACATAGCAGAGCCTGGTGCTTAAAATGGCATTATCAGGGCTCTCCATGGGAACCCAGCTCCAAATCCCTTTGCATTAACTTGGCATAATCTTTGAGAAATCTCTTCCCAACTGTTTTTAAATAAATCCTGTTAAATTCTGCAGTGAATTGGACTTATCTCTGCACACCTGTGTGTCAGTCCTGGGTTTTTTTCCTACCTTTTCCCCCATGCCTGGACAAAAGAGAGTGTATCTGTGCATGTCAGAGTGTGTGTACGTCTGAGAGGAGCTAAAGAGACAATTATCTTCAGCTGAAAATAAACATCATGAAACTATAGATGCCTAATTTTTGCACCTGGAAGATCCTCTTACAGCTATTCACTACTAATCACTCTTAGCTAATAAATGAATAGAATAACTAATGTGATTAGAGTAATTTGCCTATTCATCAGGAATATTAAATGAATTGAATATTTTGTATTTGACTAGTCTCTCAACATTTCCCTGATACTGTAATTAGCCCCACGTCTATTCCCGTGGCAAAAACACCACGTGGCCTTCGGAACACAGGGACGCTTGGGTTCAGATGGACAGATGGACACCTTGTTTTATGGACTTAGGCAGGACAAACTGCCTCTCACCCCGCTGGAAAAGGCACTGAACTCGTGATGGAAGGAAGTCAGGGCAGGAAAAAAAGGGTAAAACCCCTTGTTTTGGAGCAAGAATCCAAATAAACAGATTTCACAGACCAGCCATCCGTGTCCACCTTGGAGGTCACCCTAAGGGATGACACCAGAGAGGTGGTGGTGGTGACAGAGAAGCTGGTTCTTGGCTGTCATCAACACTGCTTAGGAAGTTGTCCAGGAAATTCTTGGCCCCTGTGCCTCTCTTCCTTATTTTCTACTTGGGAACATGACAGCTCCCAAAAGACATGTGGGTGAACTCCCAGACAGGTACCAGACCTGTTAACACATGCTGGGGATGATTTAATCTCGCTGGAGAATCAGGGGGAAGCTGAACTATGCAAATGATAATATAAAATAACCACTAGGCAGATACTCAAAGAAGGATTTCATATATGTAAATGAAGGGGGGGGGGAATCACTCAGATGTGGGATATAGTTTCCAAATCTATACAAGATTCTTCAGGAGAAGACAGGAAATATTTAGAAAAATTATGCTGGTCCTTGTCTGCTTCTAGAAACTAATGGGGATATGCAGAAAAACATAGCAAAGATGCATTAATAAAATTGCCAAAGATCATCTGTCACTTCCTCTTGGTACGAAGCCAAAGCATTTTATAAAATGCATTTGCACTTAACCAGAATGATATCATAATCTTCCTTAGTCATATCTTTTCCTGATGCTCCACAAAACAGACAGCAAAGGTTTGCAGGAGACATCCTCAAAATGCTGCATTAAAATTAAAAAGGGGAGATGCTGCGTCTGAAAGCTGCACAAACAGAATCACCTTGAGCAGAACCTTGAGCATGAAACACGGGGCACGAGGCACATTCAGAGCAGGAAAGGAAATTAAAAGGAGAAAACAATGAATTATTGAAGGCTTCAGGGTTCTCTAGTCAGGAGAAATCCAAAATCAAGATGTCATAAAAACCTTTTTTAGGGTCTTTTGCTGTCTTTGATTGGAGTGGTGCAGGTGTGAGTCAGTTCTACTCTTGGAGAAGGGCATAATGAGGGTTTCATTTGGGTTTCACCTCCTCTCTTTCACAGCTGTTTACAGGGACCTCACACAGCACCAAGTCCCTTCTTCACGTTCATTTGTGTCTCTGTTTCAGTTTTGGGGCTGTGAGGTTGTTTTGTTCCGGGTTGGTTGGTTTGGTTTTTTTATATAGCTGCAGAACCTAATATATGAACCCTGCTAAGGCATCAGCCTCCATCCTTATTAATTATGCTATAAATCTATACCTGAACTCCCAGATGTCCCTGTGCTGAAGCAAGATCTGGATTCCTGTTTCAGAGACGAGCTATTGTGTATCACACAGCTACCAGGAGAACATCCTGCAAGGCAGAGATGAGGCACAGCCTCTTCTAAATTCTCTTTCATATAACGTTACACAACACAGCAGCTCCTTTCTCAGCTGCCACAGCTCCTCAGCATTATTTTTCTACCTTTCTACTTAGAACTCAAGTTTTCACTGTGAACCTCAAATCAGTTTCACGGATTTACTCAGGTATTTCTAACCCCCCACACCCTTAATTCCTCCTTTCGGATTGATTTCAGGCTGCAGAGGGTAAACCACTTTGATTCCCGGGTTGTTGTGAGAAAAATGCTATATGAATGAATAAGTTATAATAGTAATAATAATACATTACAGTGATAATGATGGATGTGTTTTAAACAAAGCCTCTGGCTGCCAGTGTGGAGAAGCTATGGAAAAATCAAAGATAATCTTGCATGAGGAGAATTGTAATGAGAAAGACCTGGAATATGTTATCTCTGAATTGCTCCTATTTGCTCTCGCCCGGGAACAGGATTGTCCCAGTTTGGCTTGAAGAGTGTGTCAGGTCTCCAGCTAAATTTAGTCCCAGGTGCTCAGGGGCTGGCAGCTGGTGTGGCTGCACTGGCAGCCTGGGAGTTGTGTCTTCTGGCTTCATTTCCATCACCGTGGGGCTCAGTGCCCGGGCCCTGGAGTGGGGCAGGAGGTGATGCTGAGCTCTGCACACACACACACAGAGCCCGCTTCATCCTCGCAGCCTCCACCATCCAAAGAGATGAAAGCAAAGAGAAAGAGATTAAAAGACTCTCCCCAGCCACCCAAAGGGTCAGTGGCAGAGCTGGGAAGAGCTCCTGTGCTCTCAGCCAGTGTCCTCTGCTGCCTCCAGGAGAAACCTGCTCTGACAGTCCTGTTGCACTGCTGGGGAAAGGCAGCTGGATCCTAATGCAGCTTATTTTCTACAGACAAAACGTGGACATTAGGTCAGACTCACTGCCTGCAGAATGCTACACATTAAATCAACGGGATTCTGAGGAACAACATAACGAAAAATATTAGTCTTTGTAAAGATTTCGATTTTTATAGTTGAGGGTTCCCAATTTATCCAAGTGTGTACACAAGCTTTTCGGTTTTATTCCACCAGCTGCTTATCAAAATATCTCCAGCATAAGCACAAATTGGGATGGAATGACACCCACAATTTCTTTAGACATGTACAGTTGTTAAGTGGAATTCCTCAGTCACGGGGAATTTGGAAGTACAACAGACACACCGAGTCCAATACAGAACCAGGACGACACAACCATTTCTACTCCAGTTTCAATCCCAGGGGCTGTCAAACCTACTGATGCTGGAAACCTGAGGAATATCCTTTATAAAACACAGGGCAGAATAATGTACAGAGTGACTATATCCAAATTGCAGAGGTATCGTGGGACCTGGGTGGCTGAAAAGCCTCTTCAACAACACAAAATATAAGATAAAAAGCAGCAGAGCCTCGCAATCTCCCTAAAATGCTTTGGAGGCTTCACAATCCTTCCTCCCCACCAGAACCTCCCCAGCCTGTGCAAATCCCTGGCGTGCAAGGCTTGGGCTGGGGGGCTCTCGGGGTGGGGGGGGTTTATTTGTGGCCATTGATTTGAACGTGTGCTGAGCCAACATCCTGATGTAAATCTCTCCCCCCCCTCTGCAGAACAGCTTCTAGGACCCCGAGAAAGTAATCTCATGATTTATTAGGTTTTATAACAATGGCAATAAGCGAGGCAGCGTTTTAAGCAGCTAACTGAATTGTGATGTGGGCTGGCTTTTTCCTTTTCCACAGCACAATGTGGATCTATTTAGCCTTATAGCTTGAATTTCAGCTTTTTTTTGCCCATGAGAAAGCCTGGTAAATGGGATTTGGGCTAGAAGCTATAGGGGAGAATATCTTTTAATTAACCAGGAGGGTGGCTCAGGGAAGATCTAGCACTGTCTCTGAGCTGAGTTTCCAGCTTCATTGTGAGACAGACGGATACAAATTAAGGTAGAGCAGTAACTGCAAATCGAATTCCCAATGGCTCTGATTTAACTGGGTTTGTGCAGCACTGGGATGACTCCAGTGCAGGTGCAGCTTTGCAGGCAGGGACACTGCGCCTCACCCTCTCCTCATTTTGGGGGTACAGTGGAAGCTGGGGGCTCTGTGCCCTGCTCTCCCAAGCGCTCAGGTGATGTAAATCCAGATGGTTTCCCTCAGCTCAGGGCAGCCTTGTCTTTATTTTCAAGGCAAGGCAACCCAAACCTTTTGTATGCTGCTGGTGGAGAAATATTTTTTCCTAAGAACACAGCGAGCTCCTCTGTCCAGAAAGCACAAACCGGGCACAGATCCTGCCCTATCTGCATCAGCAGCAGGGCTGGGCTTGGCAGGGGCTCCTGCAGGGCAGGGGGACAGGGGGTCACACTGGCCACGGCTCCTTTGTCACCTGGTACACAACCCTACCAAAGGCAGAGCAGGATTTAGATCCACAATACCCATAACTGTAAGGGGTGAGCACTGGAACAGGCTCCCCAGGGAGGTGGTCACAGCACCAATCCTGGCAGAGTCCAATGACAACGGGGACAGGGTGGGATTTTTGGGGTGTCTGTGCAGGGCCAGCAGTGGGTCCCTCGTGGCTCCCTTCCATCTCAGCACATCCTGTGAAACCCTCTGGCTCGAGGGACAGCTGAAAAGGTGCAACCTCTGGAAAGGCCAGAGGCCCCACAGAAGACAGCACCTCCCAACCAGCTTTAGTGGGAACTCTCACCTTCTTAAAGACCGAGCGAAGCCAAAACGAGGCACAACTCCAACAGAAACCAAACTTCATTAACACCAGGGCTCAGGGAATGGCTGTGGCTGCTTCCAGCATGGACGCTGGGGATGGAGCCGAGCCCAAAGCCTGTATCCCGATATCCCCACTACTTCAGTTCATTTACTCCTGGACCACAACCAGGTCCATCCCCCCCCGTGGCCCCGTCTAGCTCTCCATATTGTGCTGTGTTATTCCTCGCCAAGTCTCACAGTGTTTTACTGGACAAGGCATGCAAGTTAAATTTACATTTTATTTGAACAATGTTTCATCTTGTTCCTGTGTGTCTCTGCTGGTGATGAGGCAGTAAGAAGCTGATGAAATTTATTTCTGCTCTTTCTGCCACGCTGTATAAATAAAGGGAAAGAAATAAAATACTCCTCCAACAGGAAGTGTGAATGCTTTAATGCTTTGTTTGAATATGCAGTTGAGAGACTGTATTTATCACGCAGCATCTGTATGTGTCTGCAGCTGAAATTTGCTCTCTAAAATTAAAAGATCTCATTTACATGCATTTTATACCTATGTCACACCACTGAACTTGGTGAATTTACTCTTAAATCTACGCTGGGTAAAAAGCCCCCCCCCAAAAAAAAGCTTCAAAGAAATTGCATGGCCACTATATTCATGTAGCTCAGGTAACTGTGAACTCTGGCTGGCTGCATTTCCCAGGAATAATTGGTGTATACATACACCGTGTAAGATTTATATTCCCCTGCATCTTTGGCTATATACAATATGATTTAAATGGCACAAGCCCTGGAGAGGGTGGACAGTAAAGCGTACAGTATTTGAAAATAAACATAAAGCAAAATGGTTTGACATCCTATTTCACTTAAAATGTAAATGGTGAGCATTCAGAGAGTGATTTACAGCCTTTTTTAAAAGCACAAATGTTTTTCTTTTTGGCCCTCTAACTAAGATGCCACAAATCAGGAGAGATCTTTGAAGCACCAAGAAATCCCCCTTGGTGGGTTGCTCCCATCTTTTTGTTGCTCTTCTAAGAAACAGACATGGATCCCATGGATCAGTTTTCCTGCCTTTTTTTTCCCTCCCCTGTGGTGCCTTGAATTGAAATTTCACTGTATTGTGAACTTTGTGCTGTAGGCTCTCCGAGAGAGAGAGAGAAGGGAGAGGAAGGGAATGAAGCACATGAGACCAGCTCACCATTGCAGCCTCCTCCCAGGATTAACACCTTTCCATCCCCCCAAACCTGCCTGTATCCCTGTTCCCAGGGCAGGAGCAGTGTGGGCTAACCCTGAGAGAAATCCCTCATCTCACTGGCTCCTGTTGCTACCTGAAACCATTGGCCTGGGACACCATCTCCAGATGTGCTGCTTTATTTTCCAACTTCCCAGCATCACTTTGTGCTGGTGCCATTCCCACACCACCTCTCCAAACCCCCTTCCTCCTCCTCACCCCGCACAGTGAAGGTGACTGAAGGACACCCATCCTCCTGCAGTGGTTCTCCTCCCAGCAAAGCACAGGGGAGACACCGGAGGGGGTTTCCAGGATTGAGCCACTTGTCTGCACCAGCGATTGGAATTCAAGCTCTGACACACAAAAACATCATCAGTGTCTTGTCCCCCAGACTGCAGCACATAAGACAGTCATCATCCACTGCCTGCCTGCCCCCAACAAGGCACAGATCCATGAAACCAGATCCCCAGGAGGAGGCAGAGAGGAGAAGTGGTTCCTGTGCAGCTCTGTGGCACCAGGACATTCCAGCCTCGAAACATGGAGCTACACCAGAGGGATGACCCAACCCTGCATCCCAGCTCCTATTCCCCCTTTCCCAAGGCAGGATGGTGGTTTGAGCATCTCAGAGGCTGTTCTGGCTGCAGGGGTGGTGCATGGAGGACTTTGCATGGCCTGAACACCGGGAGGGAAACCCCGGACCTGCCCCTACAAACCAGAGGAGAACCAAGCCCCGAGTTTTGAGCTGCAACATCCAGCCCTTAAATCTTTAATAACCTTTCCTTTCTTTACTCGGAGCACAGGAGTGTGAGCGCACATCTTGGGAGATCAAACCGAATCCTTAATTTAGGCAGCTGTTAATAAGGGTTAAATCTGCAGGCTGCGGTGGCCCCTCCGCCCGGCTCTCCCTCTTCCCTGCTCACACACAATCAATGGAGCGGGAAGCCTGAAGGGTGTCCATTTTGAAAAGCCATAATGAATCATTTTTCCTTAGCAAATCTGGCAAACTTCAATCCTGGTTCCTGCAGCCTCCCTTTCACATGTCCAAGCCCTCTGTGACACATCAAATTTAATGAGACTGCACAGACCTCAAATAAGGCACTGTAGCACTGCTGGGATACTTTATTAAGGAGGATCAGACAGAATGTGTTTGCTGTTTAAGAGCCTTTAAAGGCAAATTACACTTCTTTTGGGGGGGATGAGAGCCTCCCATTTTTGTTCAGTCTCTTGCCCTCCTCAAACAGTTTCTGCAGGCCAATTCAAACACAGTGTTAAGGTTTCTGCAAACAGGGAAAGCAGCAAAAATTGGCAGCGAGGGCTGAGAGACCAGCGAGGCTCGATTGAAGGTTGCAGGATAGGACACAGACAAAGAAACGTGTTATTTCACAAAATAATAATAATAATAATCTGCCTCTGACAAGCTGTGCAAGGGAACACCCCACCCTGCTAGCAGGTGCTGCCCTGCTAAGTCCAGGGAGAGGCCGAATTAACCCTCTCTGGCTGGAGGAGAGGTGGGAATAACTTCCCAGGAAGATCATAATAAAATCCTAGAGCAGTTTGGGTTGGAAGTGACCTTAAAGACCATCGAGTTCCAATTCCCAAGATGGACAATGCGAGGAACATGCTGAGCCATCCTTGGGGAAACCCTGGGGCAGCCATTCCAGAGAAGAAAGGGAAGAATCAAATATTGTTTTTACTGCAATATCAATATAAATAAATACAAGAACCAGAACGAGGCAGAGTTCAACTCTGCACACTCAAGATTTTGGGGGAAGTGAAGCTGGTTTTGCTTGGTTTGCTTGTAGGGAGATGAATGTGGATGCTGCAAGAGGTATGAGATGACTTCAGGGGGTTTTACAGCCAGACCCAGCTAAGGTTGTGCCCTCACAGACTTTTTTCCTGCTTGGAAAACCCCATTCTGTGTGAGGGCTCAGTGCTGTAACTTTTGTTGGAGAGTGCAGCAGTCTTGTGGCATAGCAACCTCCTGCTTAATTCAGAGCATCTCTTTTGAGATCATCGTGTTCAGCTCCTCTGTGTCCACCTCTGGCTACGTCCAGCTCTAAAAAGAGACTGCAATTCATTTAAACAAGTGCCTAGACTGTTGGACAAGGCACAATGTACCAGGGCTGCAGAAAGCCAAAATGTCCATCTCAGCTTATGAATTCCAACCTAATTGGGTTTTATAGGGAAGCTTAAAAATTGGACTACCTTTCAGAGAGCTCTCAAGGGTATTCTGTTAAAACTAAAGTGAGTATAGTCGGGAAATTCCATGTGCCAAACCTGGCTCACGGGTTTCATGCCCTGCTATCTCAGAAACCAGTGCCCCTGGGGTCAGAGGGAGCTGTAGGTTGACACATCCTGGCAACTGGGGACTTGGAAAGGCTGGGACACTGGGTTGGAAGTGTGACATAGCAGGGCTGCTGGGTCCTGCCAGGCTCAGCTTGCAGCTTTTCTTCTAAGAAGTGTGCCAGAGCATGCACAGCAACTGACCCTTACTCAGAGACAGCTGGAGATGTGGGCAGAACAGCTCAGGGGAGGTGCACTCACTCTGTGCTAAAAGAAGAAAGTCAGTGTCTCAGAAGGTTTCTGTGCAAAAAAAGAAAAAATGATAACATCTTTATTCTGTTGAAGTAAGGAACCCAGCCTTCCAAGAAGGGCAGTAAGAAATTAAATCATTTATACAACAGAAATGCTTTGGTTGCAGAATGAAACCAGGGATGTTTCCTGTGTCAGGACAACTGAGGCAGAATCTGTGAGAGGTCCACAGGGGTTACTGGCTTGGTTTAACTTTTCTTCTCCATCTTTGGTGACCTGAGGAGGTTTGGGGCTTTGCACAGTGAACTCAGTGGTGATTGGGATCCAGGTCACATTTTATCTGAACCACCTGCATTTGGAGTCACAGGAAGAATGTGGTTAATGGATCAGTTTAATGGCATCAGTTCTGATCCATCTCTAATTAAAGGCTCTGCCAGGAATACAGTCAAGCAATTCTAATGGCCCAGAGGAAAAATTGTGAAGTCAGGTAATGAAATTTGCTTATTAGACAAAATGGGAAGGAGGAGTGCAGAGGCACAGAAATCAATATGGAAAGCAGGACAGCAACATTTAGAAAGCCCTGCACATGGAGCAAGCACAGCTAATGAAGTTCAGCACTGAGAAGTGGAATAAGGCCGATAACAAATCCTGCCCTGATAAAAGCCTTGGAGATGTTCACCTGGAAAAAGTCCAGTTCATGTGAACTTCTAAACAATCTATTCCACGATCCAAATCACTCGTCTGGAGAATTTCATCAACTTTGGTTTTGTGTGTCTCAAAGTGCTCCATGTCTCCTTCTAGAACAAGTTCCCTTCCAGTGGTGCCCCCAGTGGGATATTCCCAGCATTCATAACCAGCATGGTGACCTGACCCTTGAGGATGCTGGTGAAGATGGAGAAAGGCAGGATCACTGGAAACTACTTGGATAGAGGCCATAATGGCCCCCATTAGATCCCAATAAATGCATGTCACAAGTATCCCTGCAGAATTAATCACCTCTTATCCAAGGGCCATTTAGATTTGTTCCCACCTTACCCATTGGAATATCCATTCCTGTGGCCCTGCCCATGGCAGGGAGGTTGCAACAAGATGATCTTTAAGGTCCCTTCCAACCTAAACCACTTCGTGATTCTATGATCAGTACAGAGAAAATGCTTGGAAAAAAACCAGAGAGAAACACTGATATCGCTAAAAAATGTTTCAAAACATAGTAATTCTGTGGTGATCTGAAGAGTGTTGGGGAGGGAAATATTTATAGGCGGGATAGTCACAGCCCAAAAACTTTCACTTGTAGGCTGGTAGGAGAGGGGGGGAATGAACCATACTCCTGTCATGAACCATACTTTTGTCAGAAACCCCTCTTTGGTTTGTTTACTTTCCTTTTTTTTTTAAAAAAATATATTTTTAAGGGAAAAAGTTACTTCAAGTTTATAAGCCTTAGCTGTGGAGCTGAGCCTTTTGTGTCTCACTAGCCCACATAATTGCACTCCCCCCTCCTCTCACCCGGTGGCAAAGGAATGTAGGTGGAATGTCTTTACATGGAGACCAGCTCACGCAGGGGCTGCACAATGAGGGGAAAGAAACAGGAGCCAATCTAAGTAAAGGATCAGGCAAGCACTGGAAGGAAAATAATATTGGGCTGTCTGCTACCACATCTAACCCCGTGAAATGCCTCCACGAATCCCTCGCTTCCTTCTGCCTTAAAATGTCCTCCTCCTTCCCAGAGGTTCAAGGGACAGATCTGGTTACAGTCTCCTTTTTAACACTTAACTTTTCTCCCC
>WEKX01023384.1:0-30441 GCA_013390025.1 Pitta sordida
GATCATAGAAGGAAATCAGATTGGTCAATTGTTATTAATTATTATTAATACAACTTGCTCTAGAGCAAGTCTGCAAGTACAGTAAACCCCTGGTTATTCGCCGTTCACATCTTTGCCATTTCAGTGCTTTGCAATTCGTTTCTCACTGAAAAAGTGGGGTATGCGCATGCGCGCATAACGCTGCATGAGTATGTAAATGAGCTAATGAATATATACAGGACCCCCTACCTGTTATACCAGCCCCTCAGCCCTGGCGACTGGGAGCAGTGCGGGCATGGTGGCACCACTCTGTATGCCACATCTACTATGGGGGGCAAGCAGCGCAGCTCCACCCATAACCAGGGAGGCCTCCCTCTCTCCCACAGGTAGCCCAAGATCACCATGGGACCATGAGGGACTGTGCCAAGCCGTGCACTGCCACTGGGACCAAGCTCAGGCCAGCGCAGCCCCTGACAGTCACGCTGGGACTTAATGCCGGTGCCCAGCCCCCGTACGACCAAGCTGGGGCTGGCGCCCCTGGTCCTGTATGCTACGGTGCTTTGTCGGGGCTGCTGCGCTGGCCTGGGGCAGGTGGGAGGGTGGCAGGGCTGCCATCAGTGGGGGGCCATTCAGCCCGCCCAGCTCCTTCCTTTTGGAGCTGTCGCCTCACTTTTACGAGAGTAGGTGCCATACGAGCTTGCTTGTGAATGGAAGCGGCACAAGGCTGGACGATTCTGTCTGCCTGATATGAAATATTGGCTCGACTGGGTTCGGGTTCCTTTGCTAGCACTTGGCTCAGTTGGATTCCCAGCCACCTTGCCCATGCTCCCTTTGTTCCTTGCTGTATCCTGGGCAGTGGGGGCTCCAGGGAAGGGGCTGTGTGTGATAGGTGGCAGTCGCTTCTCCGGCAGGGGGGTGGGGATCAAAAATTCCAGGCACGAGCTGTTACAGGCAGCGAGACTGCTGCCAGGACTACAGATAGCAGTGCCATGACTCCTGCTTCAGTGTCTGTGGAGGCATTGCCTCACACTCTGCCACTATCACCTCGACAAGCAATCTGGCTAAAGAGACCTTTGCCGCTGGAGACCACGGGGCTAACAAAGCCTCTGCCATGATGGGTGAAAGCCTTGATCCTGCCCCACTGCTGGGCTAGCTAGTCTGCTCCCATTCTAGGGGTGTGGTCTGAAGGGGAAACTTCTGCTGTGCCAAGCCATTTCCTCTTGGCATGGCAGGGGTTTCCCCTACTGCCCTACCTTTCAAGGTTTGCCGAACACCAGCCTCACCTGATGTCACAGCAAAGGAGGGGATGAAGCTGCTAACCATGTCTACTTTGGGGGAAACTGAGTGCATTTGCTAAGAAAGGGAGGTCAGATCTGCCAGCAATGCTGGGGGGGCAACCAGCACTGTTCGCGCATATGTGGTGAAGGTCACTGTAGCCCTTGGATCTGTGAACACAGCTGTGTGTACGGTTGCTGTGAGACATGTTGAGTGACAGCAGGAATGCCCTATGGGAGGGCACTGAAGGTTTGGGGATGCTGATACATGCACCACACAGCTAAACCAAGGGGAGTGGAAAAGGTTTTTGTATGCACTGTTACAAGAGAGCACTTATCCTCCCCAGGGACACTGCCCAGCCCCATCAACCCCTGCATGCCCCAGGTTGAAATGCTTTTTGGCACCGTGCTTCCACCTACTCGGGGAGCCTGTGAGGAACACCTCCCACCACTCCCAGCACACATGGGTGGTCTTGCCAACATAAATGAGTTTAAACACACAGAGACCACCAACAAACAACCAATAAACCCACCGTAGACACAACAGGGAATAAACAGTGGCAGGAGGCTCTGCTCCACTGGGCGGGCAGTCGCCAGCTCCAGGACTCCTGGCCAGTGCTGGCTCTTGTGGGGTTTCTGTACTCGGAAAAGGAGTGCTGGGGCAAAAACCAGAATTCTGCATCTGGGAAGGGGCAAAAGGCATTTCCTTCATTTTCCTGAGGCAGAACAGGGAGCAAGGCGGTCCCAGGAATGTCCTCCAGAGCTCCGGATCTGAGAGGGGCAGGACGACAGGCAGGGTTTAATCGCATAGTCATGAATTAGCTATCTTAGCAAATTGCGGCCCTTGCGGCCGGGTCTCAGAGCTGTGTACCAGTGAAACCTGGCGACTGACTGTATTGACTAGACTCCTTGATGATCACAGGTCTTTGTTAAAGTTTCAGTAATTTTCCTTGTTTATCTTGGAGGGTGAAAAGTGCTGATGTTGGATTCATGAACATTTTGTCTCTGTGCTTGCTTCTTGCTATGAAGAGAATGTGTTGGAAAAAGAAATGTGGAGTAAGAATCCTGGTTCATGCTTCAGTGGTGCCACTTTCTCATGTGTTGCCCTTATTCTCTGGTACAGGTAAAATGAATTCCTGTTCTGCTGTTCTTAATGGGTTTTTTCCACCAGTGATGAATGGAGACATTGCTGCCTTCGGGAGAGTGGGCAAATAATGACATATAGGGAAGGCTTCCAGAGAAAATTTCTGTTTTTAACTGTCTTTTCCACAGTTAATCAAGTGGACTTCTCCTTGACTTCTACAGTATCTTCACTAGTCGCAGGATCTATCCCTAACCCTCAGCCTGCAAAGTATTGTCGTCCCCCAGAACTCGCAGGGGCTCAGTTCTACACAGGTCCCCGTGAATTCTGGAATCCATGAAGATGGCAAAGCCATGGGTATTCAATTAGGCCGCACCCTCTCTGCTAATAAGGTCTGGAGGGTGATCCTGGGAGCATGGCTTGCACTGTAGCGCCTCATTAAAGCAGAGGAAATGCCTTTTACAGCTTCCCAGTCGTGGAATCCCGGCTCCTGGATGGGAGCTGCGTTTCTGAGTACAGAAGCTGCGCAGCAGCCGGCACCCGCCCCCTCCACAGCGCCAAGTGCGCGTGGAACCTCCTACCACTGTCCTTTCCCTGCCGGGTTTTATCAGGGTTTCTGGTTGCTCTTGTGTTCAAACAGAGCAGAGGTGGCATGCTGCTCCAGAGCAGGACCCTGGGGGAGGCATGGGGATTTGGGTTGCTGCTGGGCACGGTGGCAGCAGGAGTACCCTGGCGCTCTGCAATGGCAGTGACAGCTGCACAGGCTGGGACGGTCCCTGCTGTTCAAAGGGGCTGCGGTGCACCCAACCAGCACTCAGGAGAGGACTGTGATGCAAGCAAGGCTGCGGCACATGCACTGCTGCTTTGTTTGGGGCAGGTGTTTTGTTTGGGTTTTCTTTTTCCGGGACTGCAACAGCCCCAAGCAAAGCTTTCGACTTTCTGGCAGGGGCGGCGGTGCGAGCAGCCAGAGCTGAGCCAGGGTGCAGAGCCAGGGCAGCTGCAGAGGTTCGCTCCCAGTTCACTGCCTAGCAACATCCTGCTCAGCCATGTTTGCAGATGTGAGAGCTACAGTCACCTTCACGACGGCTACATCCCTGGCCGTGCTGGTGGCTCTGACCTACCCTTTAACCCGTAACAGCAGAAGGGAGGGCAGAAGGTGAAATGGCTTGGCACAGGAGGGGTTTCCCCTTCAGAGCAACCCACTGCAACAGGAGCAAACCAGCAGCATGGCAGTATCCAGGCTTTCAGGATGGAAACCATCTCCACCCATCATGTCACAGGCTTTGTTAGCCCCCCAGTCAACCAAAGTGGATAAACATGACAGCAAGGCTGACACGGCAGAGGTGGAGTGGCCATCCCATCTCAGAGACCGTAGCCATAGCTGAGCGAGCCAGTGGTGGAACCAGGACCTATCTGGGCACCTGCACCCGCCCATCCATCCCTGCAATGGACAACCTGTCTTAGGCATGGTAATCATGGTAACCCGTCACTGCCCAACTTGTGCCTAATTTATGTATCTGTTAGCACCATCGCTGGGCATCGTCAAGCCACAAAGGATTTTTTGTTCCCGAGAAGCACGGTGCTAAGGACGGTGATGATTGCCATGGTGGTCCCAGCACCAGCACTCAGCGCTGTGGCTGCTCCCCGTGCCGGGCGAGGTGGATTTTTTTGGTTTTTTGGTTGATTCCCTTTGCCTCGCCCACCCATCAGCATGGTCGAGCTTGTGGCAGTGAGCCCTTTGTAGCCGAGAGCTGCGTGCAACCGGACCAACACTGAGGGCCGAGGGACGCTGACCATTGCTACTTCTCCCTCTCTCTTCTGCCCCATCCCTGTCAGGTGGCAACTGGGGTCCACCTCCCACCAGGGCTGTCCGCAGGAGTATGGACAGGGAAGAAGAGACCTCCCAGGCCTGTCCAGTACCAGCTGTTCTAAGTGTTTCTGACATGGTAATAAACATCTACAAAAATGCCAAAGTACACGTACATACTGGTGCTGTCCAGAAGGAACTTTTTATTTTGGGCAGCACAGAGAGTTCCACTACCAGCACTAGGGGTCAGATTCTGACATAAGGAGCTTGCGACGATGATGCAAGTATACACCAGGCTATGTTGCTGATGTCGCAGCTCTCCGGGCAGAGCTGAGGTGCGATGCCGAGTCGGTGGCTCAGCTCCTGCCCACCTCGGAGCACTTGGGGAGTAAAACTCCCATCTGCCACCACCCTGGGGTCACCTTGGTGGCAGCCATTGTTCCCTGCCATCCCCGGGTTCCAAACAGCACCATGCCCGGAAGCACCAGCAGGGCCCCGTTGCCTCTGCGGCGGCACTCCTGGCTTCACGGAGATGGTGGCAATTCCCCTTCCCCCTAAACGATGAAAATGAAGGATGGATGGCAAGTCTGGTGTACGGAGATGGTCAGTGGGATCAATTTACTTATTCATGAGCTCATTATATAGTCACGATCTGACTGAGTTCGCAGCTCGTTCTGCGTGCACACGAGGTCGCACAACTCGCGGGAAAATGGGCAGAGAGAGGTGGAATCTGTGAATACATGGACCGTGAATATGGGGGGATTACTGCATTTGCAAATGCCAATGCTTCCAGCATTGCAGCAAACCATTGCCACACCAAACAACAGCTAGAGGTTTGAGATTAGCTGTGCTAGGAATGAGCTGGGTAGATCTGTGTTTATTCCTAGATTTTATTGCTCGTTACTTTTTTTAGTCTTAGGGGCATTTTTCCCTTCACTTGTGATTCCACAACAAGGTCTCAAAATGGTCTCATGTAAAGGATCATTACCCAACAGGTATTTGGGGAGTTTCATGGCCAGTCCATAAAAGGTGTGAGTTCTGTTATTTCCTAAAGTGACTTAAATGAGACCATTATAATTTTGAAAGGTGGGCCCTTGGCTACATCTGTAATTTCTATAATTCTGGCATTTGCAAAAGCAGGCCTGATGTCACCCTCTGTGCCATGTAGGGGGCAGGATGGATGTGGTGTTCTGTGTAACAGTGGTCCAGTACAGTGCAGCTACAGGTACCAAGGCTCCCTTGGGGAAAGAACAGGCTGCAGTTGGGAATCCTTCAGGAGCTACTCCTTGAATCCTGGGAGGCAGCCTTGCTGCCTTCTTGTAGCTGGGTGCGGGGGCGCAGAAATATCCTGAAAGCACTGGGCAAATGGCTTCTCAGGTTTCAGTTAGATGTCAATGCAACAGTTGTAGAAGAGAAATCATTATTATAGTAATTTATGTTACTTCTTAATGGCTTTTTAAAACTATGCCTTCCATTGTTGCTCAGTAGAATGGAGGCCCTTGCAGGACAGAGCCCTATACAAAATGCAGTGAAGCTCCTGAGTCATTGCTGCTGCAGTTGACCTCAGAGCTGCTGTGTAGCCAAGGAGAATGTTTTGAAGGGAATGCTTCTGAACTCTTTTGTCCTTGGTTTGGTTTTTGGACCCTTGCAGCAAGGGGAGGATGTTGTTGCTGACAGAGTAAGGACCAAAGGACATGTAGTGGAATCATCAGGAAGCATTGCATTACTGTCATGAGAGCCATGGAAGTGGTCCCATGCGGCCGGTACAGCCCTTGGTGCCCCCTGGGCTCTGGCTGTCTGCTGTGAGACATGTGTTGTACCTGCTCTTCAGTCAGTCTCTCAGTGCTTGGTTTGTTTACAGATTGTAATATGGAAGCATAACATGGTCTTGCATAATTTAGAGGTGTTACGTGGCATTGTAGTTTCCTGAGCAGACTAAAGCTCTCAGTACATATTAGCTGTCTAGTGTTCTCCAGCAAGTGATTTCAGTGTGTTAAACCCTGGTGTGTCTCAGCTGCTCTTTGGTTACATGTTGTAAGAGAACATCAAGTTGAGAATGCAGAGCTGGTTTCTGTGTTCTGCTCTCTAAATATTCCTTTTTTTTTTAATAGGCTCGAAATGTCAACACGGGTGAACTAGCAGCAATTAAAGTAATAAAACTAGAACCAGGTAAGTGTTTCTTAACTGAAATAGGTCACAAAACTAAATATTTTTGTGCTTAAGATGACAATCATACAAAATCGAGTTCACTTACTAAATGAATGGATAATTGCCTTTTACTGTAGGAAAAATACTCTCTTTCGAAAAATAGCAATCATGACAAGCAAGATGTGAAAGGACAAATGAAGAATAGTTAAATGGAAGCTGATTAAAATTTCAGTGAGAGCTGTGGGGGTTTTTTGTTTTAAGTACTATATTTTCAGTCCATGTGATACAAAAACCTGTAGAACAGCAGAAATGAGGAAGACATTAAGGCAGAAAAAAGGAAAAGAGTATAGGAAGAAATAAAAAGAAGGGTGAAATAATAGCTGAATGTTATTATCCAGGAGTGGAGTACATTTCTTGACATTCTCTTGGAGAATGATTAGAACTTCACTGTCTGCTACATTTATACTTGAACTGTGCTTCCATTGTGATTTCGCAATCTACATGTGCCCTGCAGATTAGTGCTCAGCCTGGGAGTGGTCTTCTTTTAATAAGACTAGGCTTCTTGAACAGGGAGACAGTAACCTGGGAAGTAAAACACCTAGACTTCTTGTTCAACTTCTAACTTTTGGTGTGACATTTCCAGATTTAATGGGGGGGGGCAGCATGGAGGTGTGGTTTGTCTATGTGTCTGTAATATTTTAATTACTTGGTCTGATCCTGTAAGTATATGTGGGCAAGAAGGGAGAGAAAGTACAGTTTTCTTCCTTTTTTTTTTCCTTAAAATTCTGGAAGTGATTAGAAATGTTATTTTCGCAATGTATGCGCATTTAAAAATTCAAGATGGGGCAGTGTGTTACTAGGTATATAGTTACAAGAGGGTGTGTTCATCACACTGAAAGTGTGGTGTGAGATGCTTTTGTCTAGTTCTGCTTCTTTGGTTTTTTGCATCAGTTCCCATTGCCGGAGTCCTTGGCTTTGCATGATGTGGGTCCAGCTAAGCCAAGTGTGGGAATCATGCTGTGGGCAGAGCCCGGGGATGTGCAGCAGCTGGGGTAACTTGCCCTCCTGCTGTGGTGAGACGGCAAAGGGCTGGCATCTTGCAGTTAAATGTTTTTGGGAGCCTTTGGACACCTGAGTGGTGTGCAGAGAATGTGCTCTAGCTGCCCTCTGTTTGCTTCCACAGCTTGGTTTCTTTCTGAAGTTGTCACTTCCAGTTGCAGTGGAGGCTTGACTGAGCTTCAGACAGGCAGAGATGAAATTCCAGAACTGTGGCACTGTCTTTCTTTGAAAGTTTTGCAGACTGGGGGAGAGTGTGAACAATTTTGGTTAATATGTTTAGGTAGTTGCTCTAAGGCTTTTTGCTACTTTTATTTTGAATGCAGTGAAAACACTGGTCAAATACTGAAGGAATTGTGTCCTTCGGTGGAGATACCTGTCTATGAAAATAATTCCTCTTTAGTGTCCGTGTGTTTAAAACTCTAGCCGGGATACAGAAAGCTGTCTGCAGACCACTACAGATAGATGTTAACTTGCAGCTCGTGATTTGAAATTTGCTGTCAGTTAAATAAAATACATGGGAATATCATATTTCTGATTATAAATAACCAAATGGATAGGTCATTAGTATGTTAATGTACTGGGAGAAATTTAAAATGTATTTTCTTACCTAATAGCTTGGCTTGTTCTATTGGAATTTAATTGTTTTTCTTTTGAAATTTATAAAAGTCATATTTTAAAATTTCGTTTTGGACTGTGATGATACATAGGAACGTAGTATCTATATTCAGCTTTTTAGACAATCACTTTGTCTTCTAGTCTGTTATGCTCAAGTGTTCTACAGCAGTGTGCTAAGAGGAAAATTGAGAACGACTTTAAATTTTCCTGGTTTTAGAACTTAAGTGTCTGTTAAGTTATCCATCACGTTAAATCGTTAATTTAGGCCCTCAGGCTTGTTTTGCCAGTGAAGGCCTTGAGGTTAGTAAAAATGAATTGTTTTTTGGGTACTATATAGGTCTATCAACTAAAGAAACTTCAGAATAACTGATTTGGAAATAAAATACCAGACTGGCTCTAGTTTGCACTTGTGGCTACAGAAATTTCAGGGGAGTCCCAGTGTAAAAGACTGACGTACAGAGAGCATTTGACGTACATTTATTTAAAAAAATTAAAAGGCTGTCAAATATCTGTTACCATAATTCTCTTACTTTTGATATTCTTCTTGCCTTTCCCTTTTTAATTTACATAGGAAACAATGCTTCTGAAAAAAACATCTCAGTTGAGTTTTCAGTTTTATACATTATTTTCGCAGTGCACACATCCACAAAGAACCTTCTGTAGAAAGCCATGGTACCAAATAGTGAGACTCGAGTGAATGCCACACCTATGTCAGTATTTTATTTGGACATAAGTTGTGCACAATCTGCTGAAAAGCTGCAGCAGCAGCCTTCTAGTGACTGGGGTTTTTTGCTCAGCGAGATGAGCTAATGGGCATTGGCCTGTGGCCAAAAATAGCAAAGTTTTGTTGTGTTGTTAAGAACCCAGGCTATTGTCAAGGCATGTGCAGATGGACACAGAGGGGTCTCAGGGAAAATAAGGACTGTAGAAAGAGCTATTGCCAATGTTATAAGAGATATCAGACAGCAGATACGAGGTCCATCTGACCCAGAATGAAACTGAGGAATATAGTTACTTACTGCTAAGCCCTTGCTAGTAAATATTGATTTACAGCTAATTTATAGGTCTGTGAAACTTGTAGATAATTAGTCTTAATTACTGAGAATGTTTGTTTTATAAACATGTGCTGAAAGTTAAGATATGAGTGTAATGCAGGCCAATGAAAACATTCATTCTTCTGGTTTTCAGGAGAAGATTTTGCTGTTGTGCAGCAGGAAATCATTATGATGAAAGACTGTAAACATCCGAACATTGTTGCTTATTTTGGCAGCTATCTCAGGTACAGTTTGTTTCTTTTGCTTACGTAAAAATTGGTGTCTCTCCTTGTAAAGGCCAGGTCTATAAGGTGACTTAGGGAAAATATAATTTACCAAAGCAGTATTATTCACTTGTATATTATTTTTTAAATTTACCTTAAAATCTGTTCTGTTTGCTACAGTGCCTCTCTGTAAATAATCATTCTCTTAGCAAATTTGTTCAGTGACCGCATAGTCATGTTTCCTTGTAAATATAATGGCTCAGTGGAAAATTGAGCAGAAGTATGGCAAGTATGAAGAGTCTGTGTATATAGTATCTTTTAAATTGGTTTCAGTAGAATGTCTGTTTTCCTGACACATGAACTTCTGACCAGAATGTGATGATTCCGTTTGTGTTTGTTTCTGGAGGTGAGATTATTTGCATTGTAGAAATATTGATAAATGTATCCGGTTGTCTTACAACTGCTTCTTTTAACTAGTCATAGGAGAAACAGATGCTTAGTATAACTAATAAAAAGCTGTTTCTGATTTTTTCTAAAATTTCATGCAAAACCAGATTTTGAACAAACATTATTGTCGCATTCAACTTCTTTTAACATTTTTATATTGAAATGACGTCTGTTCTCCTGATGTTGTATTCAGACTGGGCATGCTTTTCCTTTAAAAAAGGTTTACCTTGTCTCAGAGTACCAAAATATACCTTTGTAGACCCAGAATTAAATTTTGGCAAATATGCTACAGTCGGCCCTCGTCCACTTCGCGCCCCCCATATTGTGGCTTCACATCTCAGCGGCATGATTTTTCAGTGATTACAGAGGCCCCTTTTCGCAACTGCGCATGCGCGACCTGGCACACATGAATATTCAATTAGGCAGTCATGAATATGCAAATCAACTGGGGCAGTGGCTCCACCACCTCCCCCCTGCCCCCGGCGCGGTGGTGGCTCTACTGCTTCTCTCCAGGCACGGCAGTGGCCATGGCTCTGCCGCTTCACCCCCTCACCCCGGCACGGCGGCAGCTCCACCGCTTCCCCCCCACTCCTGGCATGGCCGTGGCTCCACCACCCCCCCCCCACCCCGGCACAGCCGCCACGGCAACCAATGCATAGCAGTACAGTGCTGAAACAGCGTCAGGGAGCCATCTGAGGGTGTGGGGCAAATTTGCATATTAATGAGCTGCCTTTCTGCGTGGAAGGTGGGCTTCATGAGATACAAATAAGAATGCGTACAGTTGTGTAGGAGACCCAACTGTATATATTTTGTCACTGTTATTCTCTTGCTTGGTTCCCTCCTATTTCTTTGGCAGAGTACTTCTCTTTTTTTCTGGGCAATCAAGTCGCTGTCTTTGAGACCTTTTTGTGTCTGGCCTTTTGCTTTCGAAGCATATGTCAATGCTAAGGACAACAGAAAATACCATCATCCTTTACTTATCACATAGCAGCATATTGTTCCCCATGGATTTCTTCTGTTTATGTAGGGATTTTTCACAATTGGATTTCTGTCTTCCTGTTAGGCTAGGTGTTAAGTTGCAGATGCGAAATGGTACTGTTGATCCTGTCTTGGTTTTGTTTGCTGCAGAAACAGACAGCTGTGTACACTTTTACTGGTGGATGTTACATGGATCTTCACCTGTCCCTGAGTGCTTAGGCACAGTAATAAAAGGCTGGATTAAAAATTAGAAATTAAATTGTCTTTTCTGATCCACTTAACGTTCTTTTTTTCTTTTTGTAGGGCTTTTGCGCACTGGGAAGTTAATGCCCAGTAAGCGAAAGCATGAATTTACAGCACTTACCTGCTTCATAGCTCTTACTTTGTGGGTGCTCTGCTATTGTCCTTAGGCTGCTGAGATTGTTTGGCTTCTTTCCTCTTCCACATTGCTGTTGCTGTTGGCATCAAAGAGGATGAAGCCACATGAGGAAAGTGGCTTTCATGAGCCCAATGCCCCCAGAAGTATTCCTGTCTGAGTCCTGCATTATTGTGGAGAACAAACAAGGGACTTGGAGGTGGACATCTTTTCAGTGCTTCTTTCTCATTCGTTCTCCTGCTAACAGGAATGTGGCAGCACTGCCAGTGGTGGGGGACCCCATGATCTCAGCCCCTGGGGTGGCACAGAGAGGAGCACAGGCACTGCCCTGTGGGTGCAGGAGGCGGGAGCTGTGGGGCCAGCCTTCCCTTCGCCACCCCGGCAACAAAGGGTGCTGTGAGAGGATCCACGGGGATTGGGGAAAGGTGCCTCCCCCTCCCACTCTCATGCACTAGACACACACAGTGGTGCCCCCTCCTGCAGCCTGACAGAAAACAATTCCAGCCACGCAAACACACACATTTACATTAAACTCATCTTGTGTGGCGGCTCCTGGCTCCCTCCCCTTGCCGCCCCTGTGGCTCCCAGGCATGGCTTATTTACATATTCATGAGCTCATTTACATATTCATGAGCTGTCTGCCTTCGTGCCATTTTCTGCACCTGCGCACACCCCCACATTTGCTGAAAAATGAAGAGCAAAGAATTGAAACCGTGGAGAGGTGGACTGCGGACAAGCAGGGGTCTTCTGTATTATTTCAAGCAGTGCTTTAATTAACCCCTAAAAATGTATGGAGTTAACAGTCAGGGAATTCTGTTGCTTCTGTAATGTAATGTTTGAGCAGTATCTTTCCCATCTCTAGAGGAAGCAGCTGGGTTGGTGCTTTGGGGGCCATGTGGACTATGGGCATAGAAGGCAGCCTTATGGATGCAAGAAATCCAAGACCAGGGTTCCTAACAACTCAGTTTCTCCTTTGGTTGTCATGTGTCTCAGTCTACTCTATGATGGTTGTATGTGATGCCCCCCCTAAACCCCAAATGTTCTGATAGCTAGGAACGATTAGGCAAGTCCTAGATTTTCTGCTCTCAAAAATGCCTTTCTGTGGCCACATGTCTTATCAGTGAAAATTACTTAATGGAAATAGAAGATTCTCTGCTCTCTCCTGATGCATCACAGGCCGTGGAGCAGACCAGGGAATGCCCTGCAGCTGCTCTGGAGCTGCGTGGGTGGCGTGATGGGCAGGGTTTAATTGAATATTCATTAGCTCATTACCTTCGCAGATGGAGACCTGCAGCTATGCAAAGGTCGGGGGATGACTATACTGGTTTTATTAATTTGTTAAAGTAGAAGAGTTTTGGATATTTTATTAGTTACTATTTGGACAGTGGAATTATGTAAAGATTAAATAATACTCATTATTTTACTCGTACTTTTCATACTAGAGCTTGCTATAATCTGCTTTTATAATGTTTGAGTCCCCAACTTATCTCTTACAGGTGCCGTTTTCAAATCTGACAGTTAATGAACTATTTTGTTCACTTTTTAGACGAGACAAGCTATGGATTTGCATGGAATTTTGTGGAGGTGGCTCTCTACAGGATATTTATCATGGTATGTAAAGACTTCCATTCCTTAAAATCTAAGTAAATCTTACTTCCAAAAATCAAAATTATTACAGTGTTTTAGAATTACAGGTGAGGAATCCAAAATTTGGTATCCATAATAATTCATTGAAGGTCAATTTTTGGTTATGTTTTTTTGTTTTGTAAGCAAAATTATAGGTATAGTGAGGTTTTTTTTCAGCAGAAGTTATTTCCATCTTTCAGTAGCTCATATACCCATCACTACTTTTCAAAGACTGTAAAACTAGACAATATGATGTTGTAAAAATAAAATAAATGGTCTGTTGATGTGCTGTTTTACTTCACAGCCATTTTGTTTCTGAGCTTTTGGACTTTGTTTTAGTATAACATGTGCCACTGCCTACAGAAGCCTAAGTAAGTGAATTGATTAGCATGGTTGCTCTTGTCCTTTGTAAACAGTGATTGTTTGTGTAGCAGTAGTTCCACAAGGGTCTTTTTTATTTGTATTTTTTACAGTGGATGTGTGTCATGTGCAAAACAAACATGGTCTATATATTTGCTTTAGGCTTGGCTGCAGTGAGTGGTCAAAGGAACAAAGGCTGTGTGTGAGTCTCTTGGATAACAAGGCGATGAATCAATTGATTGCTAGTATTCAAGGAACAAAATCAGTTTTGAGGGATTTTATTGCCCTGGAATTGAGACTTCCTTAGGAAAGGAGTATGCTGAGCGTGGGTAGTGGCTTTGTGGTTCCCAGACGATGTTTTTCAGAGGAATTGTGAAGATTCCACATGTGAGAATCTTCTCCTAAACAGCGTTTTACATTTAAGTTGGATGAAACTAAAACAAGCACCAATTCACAAGTTCAAACCATGCTCATGGCATAGTGATTTGAATGTGGCCTTGTTGATCCTTTACCTCTTTGCTAATTTTGAGAAAAGTGTCATATTTAATAGGCTTTGTTATGTGGAACACCTGTACAGTAGGAAATTGCATCATGCCACATAAGTTCCTGGACGGATGTCATACAGGAGTAGTTTCCTGTTGCAGCTGGTTTTTGGCTTCTCTACTGGTATTTAGAGTGGAAGGTTCTTTTCTGATTTTTATTATGTTCTAAAGAGTCGTATTCCAGTTGAAGTACAGACCACTGTAGTCTTAGTTATTTAATTATTTGTTTAGTTATTTATTTAGTTAATTATTTTAGTTATTTAAGCTAATCAGAATAACCATAGATGCCTATATACGCATACTCTGGGTGGCAATATATATACTTCTGTGTGGATATGGAGGGTTTTTTCAGAAAAGAGAAGTTGGCTGTAGACTTGTTTTGAAGTTGTGTATGTTGCATGATACTAGTACTATGGTTTTGTAGAAGTTAAGCAGTTAGATTCTTTAATCTAGGTGCATTCTTGACTCCCTACTCCTTTAAGTGTCCTTTGAGAAACTCCTTCCAACTTCTCTGTTTTCTCTGCAAAACCTGAGAAGCTCCCAGTGAGGACTGTTTCCTAGTCTTAAACCCCCTTAATTTCAGGATCAAAGTTCAGTGATTAAAGGCAAGTCACAGGCCATTCATTGTTTGGTTTTTGTATTCGTTCAGAATTTAATTCTTTTCCTTTAAGAGACTTGAGTGAAGTTTGACCTTGTGGGGAGAGGAAGACTCCTCCTTCCCTTTTGAAACTGCTGAACCTGCTCACAGGGAGAGTTTGAGTATGTGCTTGATGTGATAGACTCAGGAACAGCAGTGCTGAAAGCTAATTTCAGTTGGAGAGAGCAAGTTGAATGGCAGTGGGAAGGACAGGAGGGAGCAGGTCACAAACGGTACCAAGAACTGCCTGAAGCTCAAAGGGAATTGAACAGAGTTTGCTGCAGATCTGAGTCACCAGATTGGAAGTCTGGCCTTCCGTAGAAGGACACAACAAGTTTGTGCACAGGAAAGAGTTGTGCTTGAATTATTGCTTTTCTTGCTTTTTCCTCTTAATGAAATTTATATAAGGAAGGAATTAGTACTTTCCATTCCAATGGGACTGGACATCTTCAAGTTTAAACAAGTTTGGTGACCTTTGGAATGCTTGATCTGGGGTAAAGACTACGCACACTTACGTAGAGACCTACAGTGTAAGATCCTATCAATGTGAATGGAAGTAATTGAGGTATTAATTTGGAATGGGCAATATCTTACCTGATTTTGAGACTTTTTTCTTTTTCCCTTCCATTTCAGTGACTGGACCGCTGTCAGAACAGCAGATTGCCTATGTTAGCAGAGAAACACTACAGGTAGTGTGTTCTCAGGTTCTTGTTGTTGACTTTTAATGTAGAAGTCTGAAAAGCTAAAAATAAAAACTACAAATAATATGTGATGCCATGGTAATTGGATGACATAGTATTTTTCACAGACTTTTAAGCAAATCCTGTATTACAAGCTAGAAACTTCTATAACTATGTAACTACATGTATAACTACATAGCCTCATTCATTTGAAGAAAGCTTGCCATCTTTCTGCTGTTAATTTTGTATTTGTTTTAAAGAAGGGAGAAGCAGCATATATTCTTAATTCGTATTTGCAGTATAAATTAGTTATCATAGATTTGAGGAAAAATTTAAGCACTCAGTTTTGCATATCTAATAGCTGATCTATGCTAATAAGAAAAAACCTGCCTATGTACTTGAGATGTTCAAGTTAAGCTCATTAGCCTCTCCTGATGGGTATGCTAGCTTTCATTTTTCTTTCCTAAATTATCGGTTAAATACACCAGTAAAATTTATTCAGGGACTACTTTTTTTGATGGATGTCTTGCTTCCATGTCGGAGAGCAGTTCTTACCGTCTAGTGAATGCAAACCTGTTGAGTGCCATCAGTTGAGAACTGCTGCCTCTCTCAAACACTCTTTCAAGATAGCTCTGTGCCTGGGTCATCTCTCTTCATTGCCACTTACCATCTCCCTATGCTGTGCCAGAGATTACTGACTTCTGTCTTGCAGGACATGTCTTGTTTCTCCTTACTGTGAAGGTTTGTGTGGCATCTGAGAGTGTTAAGGTTTTTGAACCTTTAAACTCTTTTGTTCTTACAGAGTTGTAGAGTGATTCGAGTTGGAAGGGGCCTTCCTGCAATGAACAGGGACATCTTCAGCTGGATCAGGTTGCTCAGAGCCCTGTCCAGCCTTACCTTTTAGGTTTCCAGGGATGGAGCATCTACCACCTCTCTGTGCAACCTGTTCCAGTGGTTCACTACCCTCTTTATAAAAGAATTCTTGCTTATATTTTGTCTGAATCTACCCTCTTTTAGTTCAAAACCATTACTCTCTGTCCTATTGGAAGAGGCGCTACTAAAAAGTTTGTCCCCATCTTTCTCATAAGATCCCATTAGTTATTAAAAGACCACAGTAAGGTCTCCCTGGAGTCTTCTCTTTTCCAGACTGAAAACCCCCAAGTCTTTCAGCTGTTCCTTACAGGAGAGGTGCTCCAGCCATCTGCTCATTTTTATGGCCCTCTTCTGGACTCTCTCCAACAGATCTTTGTCTTTCCTGTGGTGAGGACTTCAGAGCAGGGTGCAGCACTCCAGGTGGGGTCTCATAAGAGCCAGGCTGAGGGACAGATTCCTCTCCCTTGATGTGCTGGCCACGCTGCTTTTGATGAGGCCCAGGGTGTGGTTTGCTTTCTGGGCTGCAAGTGCACATGGCTGGGTCATGTCCAGTCTCTCATCCATCAGCACCCCTAAGCCCTTCTTGGCAGGGCTACTCTTGATCCCACCATCCCCCAACCTGGTTTGACACTGGGCATTGTCCCAGCCCTGGTGCCCCAGGTGGTATTTGGCCCTGTTGAACCTGAGGCTCACATGAGGTTGTGAGATGACCTGACTTCTCAAGCTTTTCCAGGTACTTCTGGTTGGCATCTTGTCCCTCAGGTGTGTCAGCTGCACCACTCAGCTTGATGTCATCTGCATATTTGCTGAGGATGTACTCAATCCCACTGTCTATATAATTGATGAAGATACTAAAGAGTCTAGTTTACAGGACCCCCAAGGGACATCACTTGTCATTCATCTCCGTCTGGATGTTGAGCTGTTGACCACTACTCTGAGTTATCAGTCTAGCCAATTTCTTTATCCACCAGATAGTCCATCAATCAAATCCATAATCTTCTCAGCATGTGGAGGAGTGTTTCTGTAGTCTAGAATGGAATTTATGAAATCATTTATTGTGTGGGAAGATATCTTGATTAATATGTATGAAGTATGTGTGAGAAATAAGCATGCTATTTTATATGTATTTTCTAAGTGCTATTCATAGACCCATTTTTGTATATTTTGTCTGTAAATACATGCTTCTAGTACTCTAGTACTCTGACTAATGTCTGTAGTTTCTGATATCTTGTTGCAGCTTATATTGCAATGTCACTTTTCCTATAAAGCAAAAGTAATTTATCCAATATTAATTTTACCACCAATTTCCATGAATCTAGAGTTTAACTTGGATGCCTAAAGTTAGCATTCAGTCTTCATATTTAGAAGCAGATTGAATTGTCCATTTTCAAAAAAAATCAATTGCTATCAATTTGGTTGGAATCAGAGAGATTGAGAAATACAGATATTTTAAGTATGACCTTTAAAATACTTGTATCCAGGCATTCAGTTTTGAAAATGGTGACCTCTGATTCTTCCAGGATTGTAGTAAGTGTGAGTTGATGGACATTATGTGCCAGTACCATCCAGAGATTTAAGGAGTGTACATGGGACTCTTCTAGCTAATGCCTGTTGTTGCAATCGTCTGGTAGATGCTTTGATTAATTACACCCTGCAGATAGACCTGGACAGACTGGAGAGATGAGCAGATTCCAGTAGAAAGAAATCTAGTAAGTCTAAATGTCGAGTTCTGCATTTTGGTCATAATAACCTCAATCAGAACTATAGGCTGGGAACGGAATGCTTGGAGAGTGGTGAGGTGGAAAGAGATTTGCGGGTATTAGTTGACAGCGAACTGAACATGAGCCAGCAGTGTGCCCAGGCAGCCAAAAGGGCCAACGGCATCCTGGCCTGCATCAAGAATGGAGTGGCTCGTAGGTCAAGAGAGGTTATCCTTCCACTGTATTCAGCACTGGTTAGACCGCACCTTGAGTATTGCGTTCAGTTCTGGGCCCCTCAGTTCAAGAAAGATGTCGAGGTGCTGGAACAAGTTCAGAGAAGGGCAACTAGGATGGTAAAGGGGCTGGAAGATAAGCCCTGCGAGGAGAGGTTGAAGGAGCTGGGTCTGTTTAGCCTGGAAAAGAGGAGGCTCAGGGGTGACCTTATTGCTGTCTATAACTATCTAAAAAGAGGTTGTAGCCAGGCAGGGGTTGGTCTTTTCTCCTTGGTCTCTGGGGACAGGACGAGAGGTCATAGTCTTAAGCTTCAACAGGGAAAGTTTAGGCTTGATATTAGGAAAAGGTTTTTTACTGAAAGAGTGATCCGGATGTGGAATGGGTTGCCTGCAGAGGTGGCTGAGTCGCCAACCCTGGACGTGTTCAGGGCGAGGCTGGATGAGGTGCTGAGTGATATGATCTAGATGTAGATGATGGGTTAGTTGGACTATAGGTTGGACTAGATGATCTTCAAGGTCCTTTCCAGCCTTATCTATACTGTGATACTGTGATACTGTGATACATTTTACAAAAAGCAAATCAAGTGCAATTTTCGGGTCTGCATGCGTGCCTGCAGTGAGGACTGAAAAGCTGTTGGACCAACTGATTATTGCTAGTTGTATCTTCAAGAGAAAGAGGTTAAAGCATCTGTAAGTGGAACTTTTTGCTTCTATAGTTTAAGGAATTGAATTTCATAACTGAGTAGCACATCAACTACATTGCATACAGGTTTTCACGAACCGCCAAAAACTCTATCTTTGGTGGTACTGTTGTCTACCTGTACAATGTTGTTGGCTTTAAATCTCAAGTACCAAGCTGTGTAAGTAATTGTTTCCTCGTTTTCCCTGTTGGTACATTTTGACTATCTATGAAAATGCTGATAATTGAAAACAATCCTGATTTATTTTTGCAATCATCTCCATGATGTCTTGTATGAACTGGCAAAAAAAAAAATCCTCTCTTGAAATGGAGTTCTCCTGTACATACAGCTTTATGGAGATCCATGGTCATAGACCGAGGAAGATGTTTGTATGTAATTTACCCCTGGAAGGGAATTTTAGAGATAAACCTGGAACGTCAAAAGTGACAGGATCTATGATTTGTCATGCAAGGATTTGGTTTTATAGAGTTCTTCCAGAATTTAAGCTAACTTGTATAAAGTCTCAAATATATTTTGGTACTATCATCAAGACCCAAAAATTACAGCCTAAAGCTTCTGCAGAAATCCATGAAAGAGAATTGAACCCTAAAGCACTGCCTGTTAACATGTTTCTAGGCTTGATTGAGGTGTGTAATGATATAGGAGATAACTTCACCAGCTGTCCTGTGATCTGGCTGCTGAATAGAAGACTGTCAGACAATTTAACAGTAATTAGCTTGGTCTAAAAAGGTGACAGTAACCATCTCCTGAGGAAAACGTGGCTGGGGAATACTCTTCTTCCAACAGATGTGTGATGACGGGTATTATTTCCCACTACCTTGTCTTTTAGGTATTAGATAAATATATAATATATCAGTATCTTTATAGATTTAGATACACTACTGCGTATGCTGAATTTGCAATTTTGCAGCAGGATACACTGAAATGTAAAAACGTTCTTCAGCCAGGGAGTCATAAAGATGATTGATTTGGATCCTAAACATATCTGGTAATTAAGTAGGAAATGTATATAAAATGAAAAATGTTGGACTAAATTATTATCTAAATATTTTATGCAGGGACTGTATTATCTTCACAGTAAAGGAAAAATGCACAGAGATATTAAGGTAAGTAAAAATTGAAAGGAATTTTGTTGTTTTTAAAATAAACTACATCACCTCCAATAGGTCTTTACTGTTATGTTTCAATTTGGAGTATATTTTTGAATATATAGGGATTTTTAAGCTATTAGAATGAAATAAAGGTTTCTGGCCAAGGGAAGGAAAAAAAAATCTTTCTTTAAAATACATGCATGGAAGTATTTCTTTCTTTTCATTGGAGCCACACATATTTAGACCAATGTTGTAAAATTGAGAGATCAGCTAGTGTCCAGAGCAGTATGTTCAAGTGGCTGTAAGGGTGTGCTCTGTGCAAAAGAAAGATTTGCTCTTTCCCATAGCTTTTCCGAGAAGCTCAGCAGACCCTTCTTTTTGAACCAGCTGGTGAATGAGCAGAGCTGTTGCTTTGGCTTCTTGTTTCTCTCCTTGGTGAGCAGATTGCAGGGCAGTGCCTGCTGTTGTGTGCTTCTTGGAGACTGCTTCTCTCCCCTCCCTCTGCTAAAATAGAGAGGGTGCTGCAAATCAGGCTATTTGTGTTGGTAGTAGGATGGCAACAGGTTAGGTAACAGGTTTGGCTAGACTAGGTAATAGGTGATAGGTTGGACTTGATGATCTCTGTGGTCTTTTCCAACTTTACTGATTCTGTGATTCTGTGATTAGACCTATTACTTACATCTCAACAAAGCTGTATCGAAAGGAGCTTGTTCAGACTCGTATACTCTGTTATAGTTTCCTTCTGGTGCTTCCTGGTGACGTTCTGTTTCTGGGGTTTTACTGCTTAGCCTTTCCAAACTCTGCCTTGCTCAGACTGCAACTTAAACCTGGCAAGCTTCCTTCTGGAAATCTGGCAGTAAATTGTCATAGTCCTTTGTGTTGTTGCACACTGTCGGTTTTGGTTTGCTTTTTTCCAGACTAGAAATGCAATGTACATAGCAGCTTCAGCTGCAGTTGCTTTCATGCCACCTAATTCCAAGTTCTCACTGTCTGCAGAAGAATATTTGGAGTTTGAGCAACCATAAAAGTAATTTCTGAATGAAAAATTACTTTGGACACCAAAATTAAATATTTGCCATTATACTTCATAGAGTGCAAAATTATACTGGAAGTATACAGTGCACAGATACTTTTCTAAGCAGAATTATACTGATAACAAATGCTTACGTTAAGAATTATTTCTTTTTTAAAAAGTTGTTTTCTTGAGCATGGAAAAGTACTGTCTTCATCTGCAAATCTCCGAACTGTTGGATTGTGTTTGCTGCCCTGAATAGCTAAGTTACATGTTCGGAGTACCTGTCCTGTTAGTCTTGAAAGGTGAACTAGGTCAAGAGCATGTAAACTGGGCTGTCACACTGTTTACCCAGCTCCATTTATAAGGCTTATTAACTGTACTTGTGCAACATGTGCCAAGTTTGTTGTGTTTTACTGCAGGCCTGACTTTTCCTTCTCTGGGAAAAGTCATAATCTGTAAAATCATGTTTTTGGAGGTTCATCTCTGCTGCCTTTCCAGCTAGTTGATGGACAGTGTTTGTTTGGAGCTGTCTTTAGTCAGCTCTAGTCTTCACTTGACTCAACCTGTACATGATTTCAGTCTTCAAATTGGGTTTGTTCTCAGTCCTCTTATCTTGTAATTTTATTATACAAACCTCTGCATTGGGTTAATTTTGATTATTGAACTGAAGTGAGTGGTACATACAGCCACACAAAACTGAACTTTTCAAATCTAGCCCTAGCAGAGTCTCTATTGCGTAAGGATGGAAACAGTTTTGCTAAACACTTGAATACTGGGGCAGGTCCTTAAGGCTATAAGTATAAAAAGCATAGCTTTCAAACAAGATAAAACCAGTTTCTACTTATGAAAAGAAAATAAAATTGTTTCTGCTTTGACCTTTAGAGTTCCTATTTCCTTTCAGTCACTAAATAGAAAAAAGTAGGAATCAATACGCATAGGCAAATCGTCATACTCCGTTTTTTAAGGGTGGTTTTGTGCACAATGTGAACTCTGTAGTACCACAGGCTAAACTAAAAATTACTGAAAACCTCTCTATATCCAAGGGTGTTTTTTATATAACAGGATGTCAATTTGCTGATTTCACAAACATTTCCTTGGTAAAGCTGCATATTTTTGAACACAATTCTTGCTTTGTCTTTGACTTGTAATTTGCCATAAGATGCCATGTATTTTTTTTTTAATATGATATTGGAGGAATCTGCATGTTTTAATTCAAATATACTTGCTTCTTTTTAAAGGGAGCAAACATTCTTTTAACGGATAATGGACATGTAAAATTAGGTGAGTTAATACACCTTAGAGCATACTGCTTCTTAGAGCACAGAAATATATCAATGGCACTATTTTGTTTAGTCAAGTGATGATTCATGTAAGGAATTAGTGAATATCAGAATTCTTTTTAGCTTACTGGTAATATCTAAACCATCCATTGAGTATCTGAGGATTAGTTTGAGTGGTTTTGGAACAGTGAGCTGGAAGATCTTCTGATAGTGTAAGGGGGAGATAAAAATCAAATCACAGGGTTTTATTAAGTTTTTAATAAAGTGTGCCATGCAGAGTGCTTAAATGTGAAATGTACCTTGAAAGGTTGTCTGAAAGAATCTCTTGGAAAACACAAAATTATATATTCTGTCATATTAAAACACTGCGTGGAGCTGTTAGGTCTTTTGTGCTAACCTGTTCTTCCTTGTGTGATGTTTGTGTGCGTGTTTGGCAAGTGATTGAGGGGAGCTGACCCATGGTATCTGGGATACACCAAGTTTCTAGTATTTACTTTTGTTATTTATTTTTTGTTAAATATTTCCAGTATACTTGAGTACCAAATGTGTGTTAATTAAAAATTAATTGCATCAAATCAGTTGTTAATTGTCTCTTTGTTTTTGCTCTTTTTTTTTAATAGCTGATTTTGGAGTATCTGCACAAATCACAGCTACAATTGCCAAAAGGAAATCATTCATTGGCACCCCGTATTGGTAACTGTGTTTTACTCCCACTTATAGAGTGGCTGCATATATAATACTGTTGAAAAATTGTAGTAAAAGCATGCTCTGGCACTTCCTGGGTAGAATAATCACTAAATGCTTTGTCAGACTTTCCGATGATCATTTCTGTGTTACTTGTATCAAATCCTGAATTAGCTGAGAATCAGAGAAAATGGTTTAATGCTCTGAAAAATGGAAAGGCTGTGTACTGCCCTCATCAATTAATTTCTTTTAATTAGTAAAACTTAAAACTGTCAGCAATTTTGCTTGCTTTTCACTTGGATCCTAAATATTTTCCCGTGATTTTCCATGTTCGTTTCTTCCCCTCCAGCCTAGATACAGCTTTCCTGCAACTTTTCAGCTGATAATGAATTTAATTTGTTCGTCTCCATAGATTCTTTTGTGACTTGTGAACTGTTCTGTTAAGCCGTTTCCCCCCTTATTTGCTTAAGCTGATTGAATTCTGCAATGTGTTTCTGTCCTCTCTGTATTGCATCTTTATTCTATGTATAATTTTTGTTTGTATTTTCTGTTAAGTTTGTGTAATTTATCTTATCTGAAGTTTAACCTTTTTGTTTTATCGTCTTTATACTGGAAGTGGTTGTTCCCTTTCCCCTTGAAGTAAATGGGACACATTCTTGGCTGTAAAACAGCACTTTTGTTTTGTTTCTCAGCCAGACAGTAAAAATTCTGTGGTCTGGCAGCATACTAGGTTCAAGATTAAAATGTATATACTGTCAGTCATGATTGTGTGATTGGTTTGTGTCTTTTTCCCAAGACGTCTGGGTGACCTCAGTCCTTGTCTGTAACTTTCAAATTGTGCCAGGCTTCACAAAGAGCTTTAATAACTTTGAAAGCATTACATGGGTTAATGCTGATGAAAAGCATCAGTCTTTGCAAAGCATCTCAGATTTGAGAGCAGAAGCGAGGAAGCAAAATTTTGAGATCGTGGAGAAGAAAGTTTAGTGGAAAACAGGTACTGTGAAGGTTTTGGTGATCATTAGAGGTGTCAGGGCAGGTAAACTGCTGTGCAGTGTCTTTAGTGCTATAACCCTCGTATTTGCTGTGTTTAACTCATGTTCCCCCTCTACCTTGGTAACTCCCTCCTTTTTGATTTAGTGATTGGGGTCTTTAGTGACTTATCGAGGTACAGCTTAGCTATGCAAACTTGAAATAAGTTCTACCACCAAACCTGTAGCTGTTTTCAGATCTACAGTTAAGAATCACAGAATATGCTGTGTTGGTAGGGACCCACAAGGATCAATGAGTACAACTCAGCACTGCATGGGTCATGCCCAGGAGTCATGCCATGTGCCTGAGAGCATTGTCCAAACACATCTTGAGCTCTCAGGCTTGGTACTGTGACCACACCATTAAATAATACATCATTTAATTTGCTGCTTGCTGATTTACTGGAGGACTTGCTAAGTGGCATTCATCTGTCTTGCCGTATTAAGTCGTGTCTTCAGATTGACTGCTGCTTTTCAGGTGGTCTGGACTGATAAAGTTCTAAGGTAAAAAATACTAACATGTTAGCCACATGATAGGATTACATAGGACAATCAAATTCATAATTCACATTGGCTGTTCAAAGCAAGTGACAATGCCTAGTTAATAATTTCCTTTAGATACTCCTATTTATGCACTGGTTATGTTTGTTAAATTTTGCCTCCTGAGAATGTGAAACCACTTTTTTAACTTAAATGAGATCACCTGACATGAGTGAGACAGACTTTACAAACAAGGAGTGCTCTGTACAGAGGTAACAAAGTCTCATGCATTCAGGATACAAGAAAGCTGACATTTTGTTACTTTTCTTTTCTTAAAATTCTTCTATCCAAAGTCAGTTGATCACATTCTGGGGCCATGTGTGAATTTGGATTTTGTTGTAGTTGAATAATTATACTTTAGGCTCTTTGAGTAGTGCTTTGTTGTGTACCTGCATAAAAAGTTTGAGACAGATTGATTTCATCCACTTGCTCTTAAATGACCATTTTAGAAACTGCCTATTAGTTACTGGAAGATGATTGAATAAAGCTTCAGGTATACATTATGTAACATTTTGCACACACACTTATGTATATCTGCACACATGTATACGCTATAAGGTTGCAGACAAAGAACTTCAGGGAAGAGAACACTAAAATCCTGTGTAGAGAAGAATTTGTGGTGAGAAGCTTACCTAAAAATGTCTTTATCATTTAGGATGGCACCAGAAGTTGCTGCGGTAGAAAGAAAAGGTGGCTATAACCAACTCTGTGATCTGTGGGCAGTTGGAATAACTGCTATAGAGCTTGCTGAACTTCAGCCTCCAATGTTTGACCTACATCCAATGAGGTTAGTAAGGGGTTAGAGCTTGGTGTGTAAATACAGCTTGTTAAATAATCCATTGTAAAAGGGGGCTATATGTGCTTGGGTGTTCAGGTATGGACTGTTCAGGTATGGTGTTCTGAATGAACAGGGTGGAAATTAGCAGTTGGGTAGAAAAGTAACAACTCTTTTGTTGCATGATGTGTAATGGTGTCCTGGTTGTATCCCTTAGTGATGGGACTTCTTACTGCCAATGAAACAATGTACATATTCATCTCCTATATGTATTGCAATCTAACCACAGTAATCTGTTGTTCTATTTTTCAGAGCACTTTTTCTAATGACAAAAAGCAACTTCCAGCCTCCTAAATTAAAGGATAAAATGAAATGGTAAGAACTTCTGTTTCAGTAGATAATGAATGTATTTTTCTAGGCAATTGATTTTAATGTGTAGCGCTTCATTTTACAGGTCCAATAGTTTCCATCATTTTGTGAAAATGGCGCTTACGAAAAATCCTAAAAAAAGACCTACAGCTGAAAAGCTGCTACAGGTATAAATTTTTGTATGGGATTTTTTTAAAGTTATACAGTTGAAATATGCTTAATATGAGTGGCTGGAATTTTAATCTGTGTGTTTCCTTCTGTCCTTCAGCATCCCTTTGTTACCCAACCATTAAATCGAAGTCTTGCCATTGAACTTTTGGATAAAATGAATAATCCTGATCATTCCACTTACCATGATTTTGATGATGATGATCCAGAGGTAGGAATATGTTTTAATCATGTACAGTCAACCCTCTCTGGTTCGCAGTTCCCCATTTGCGGATTCACTTCTTTATGGGCTGATGTTTTCACAATTGAGGAGGTCTGTTTTGCGGGGTATTCGCGACTGTGTCTGCGCGAACTGGTATGCATGAATATTCGAAGTAGGCAGTCATGAATATTCAAATTAGCCCCACCCACTGCACCACACGAACCGCCAGTACACTGCTCTGCCCATGCCGCCCACCCCATGCCATGGCGTTTGTAGCGGAAAAGGAGCACTCAGCCCACGGAGCCCACCCTGCTCCGTGCAGAGAGACTGCGCTATGCCCGAGCTGCCTGCCCCGAGTCGTGGTGCTTGTTGCAGAAAGCGAGCACTCTGCCTGTGCAGCCTGCCCCGCGTGGGTAGTCGTGGAACTGCAGCAGGGAATGCAGCTGAGATAGCCCCTGTCCCACCTGGCCAGTCCCTGGAAACCTGGACAGAGGCTCCCTAAAAGCATGTGTAAGCTGCAGCAGCGACTCCAGCCCAGGGCTGTACTTCTGACCTTTCACCACCATGGTCCCTTCCTCGGCACGGGTGGCCATGCAAGGCACAGCAGCAGGGAATGCAGGGGGACAAAGGCACCGCCACTTGTAAGATTTGTTTTCCTTTAAATCCCCAGTCTGCTCTCTTTCTCTGTGGTGCAGTTACCAAGTCAAAACATCACAGCAGTATGTACAAACTGTATGTACCTTTCTTGGCTTTTCTTAACATATGCTAAGACAAGTACCCTGATTACCATGTGAATCTACAAGCTGCTGGCTGCTTTGTTATTGAGTCACATCATCATGGTAACGGTTCTACCAAGAGCACACTCTCTGAGCAAGGTCACACCAGCCCCTCTCCCCAGTTAAAGTTTACAGGCTTTGGGACCCCACAACTCCAGCAGGGCTGGGACTGGCACTGCCAGTGGACAGAGCGCTGCCTCTCATCCATTGCCTTGCCAATGGGACCAGGCTGTTCTGTAGCCAGCACCAGCATGAGCCCAGGTGTGGAGTACAGCCTTTGAAACTCCACGTTAAACATGTGGGCTGCAGCAGCACACGTAAAAGCGAGGCAGCAGCTCCAAAGGGAAGGAGCTGGGCAGAATGTCCCCCCAGTGATCGCTGCGCTGCCACCCTTCCCCCACCTCCAGGACCAGCGCTAAGTCCC
Source organism: Pitta sordida (assembly GCA_013390025.1). Classification (NCBI taxonomy): domain Eukaryota; kingdom Metazoa; phylum Chordata; class Aves; order Passeriformes; family Pittidae; genus Pitta; species Pitta sordida. The sequence goes on from WEKX01023384.1 coordinate 26,727, forward strand.
AGAGCATCTGTCAGGTGCTGTGCCGGCCTGAGCTTGGTTCCAGTGGCACTGCATAACTTGGCACGATCCTCACGGTCCCACGACAGCCTTGGGCTGCCTGCAGGAGAGAGAGCCCTCCCCGCTTGCAGATGAAGCAGTGCTGCTTGCCCCGCATGGTGTAAACGCTGCATACAGTGCACGTAAAGGATGGTCCTCAGAGTCCCAAGCACGGCTCCCGCAGCCCTGCTTCTCCCTGCTTACCCCTCCACAGCTCTGACTGCTGTCCCTGCCTGCCCCATTCAGAGCTCCCTTGTCCCCTTCCCTCCCCTCGCCAACCCCCACATCCCAGAGGAGATACTTACACAAACAATAACTCCTTTATTAAAAAAAAATCCCGGATTTGAACAAATTTCTTTTTATCCGGAGGCGCTCGGCATTGAAACGTGCAAGCGGGACAGCAGCAGAAGCTGCCAGTGCTGACGGTCTGGCACAGCTCTGCGCCACCAATCCCAGCTGCTGCTGTGCCATGTCACACGTGTCCTGTGGGATGGAACATGGCGGGGAGGGCTCAGAAGTACATACAGCCCTGTGGTGCCTCCTCTGCCTGCTACAGCTGCTGGAGTGGTGCCAGCTGAAGCCCAGGACTTGCTGGAATGGTTGCATGGGCTCAGGGACCCCTTTGTCACAATTCTGGGAGACTCCCCAGGTGGGAACAGGGCAGAGAAGACTCCCTTTGCTCCTCTGACTGCTCACATTGCGCAAGGAGCTTCCAGGAACACCCTGCACCCATTCCAGAGCTGAGGGGAAATAAGCAGGGGAAATTTGCATATTAATGAGCTGTCTATGTTCTCTGTGGGGGGACCAGACCTGTGGTACCATGATAAAAGATGGTCGACTAATTAGATTAAGTTTTTGTTTGCCAGAAAAACTAAATTACAGTCATACTTCCATTTTTCCGGGTTTCGGGTCTCCTTGGGATCCTGCGAATCGTTTAATCCGCAAACATGAGTGGGTCATTAATATGCATATAGGCCACANGCATTGGCGTCGTGGACATGTACCTCCGCTGCCCCATCCCAGCACGCAGTGCTTGGCCCAGTGCCACTGCGGCCAGCCCATCCCCATTTTTGTGGGTCACTTCTCCCTGGGACTACGTTTATCACCAGGTTCACCANTGCTCTGCCCCCTGCCACTCCAGAGCGCTGTGGAGCGACTTTTGCAGCTCCCCACGGGCCCTCACAGCACAGGGGAGCAAAGGGAACCATTTCTGAGCCCTCTCTGCCTGGGGAGACCCCCCAGGGAATCCCTTCAGCCATGCTGCTGCTTTTGCTGCCACCATTGCTGGGCTGCTGCCATCACGCATGCTTGCAGTGCCACCGTGGTGGGGAAGGGGGTCGGCAGGCCCATGCCGCCAGTGCTCTTGGAGCTTGGGAAACCTTAACTTTGCAACACTGTAACACCCAAGGCCTCTTACGGTGGCGGGGGGCATCGATGTCGGATGTTTTTTCCCTTTACCTGTAGTGGCTACAATACATCCACCAGTCCCGAGTGTGGGAGCGGCAGCGGTGGCTGTATGGACCCAGAAGAACACTGCCTCCCCCTGCCGCAACAGGGGAGGGCATGGGGGAACAGAAGTCTCCTCCTGGTGTGGCATTGGCGTCGTGGACATGTACCTCCGCTGCCCCATCCCAGCACACAGTACTTGGCCCAGTGCCACTGTGGCCAGCCCATCCCCATTTTTGTGGGTCACTTTTCCCTGGGACTACGTCTATCACCAGGTTCACCGGTCGTGCACCACCTGGGTGCACACCATGCTTGGCTTCCACTGCTATCGGTATCGCCTCCTGCACCTATAGCCATGGAAACATTAGCACACAGACATGCACACGCACACAGGCAGTCCCCGCTTGCAGTTTGCAGATGCTCCCCGGAAAGGTGCTGATGGGGACAAAGGGACAAACCCTTGAGAGCACACATGGCTGGGTGGGGCAGCTGGGACAGCTGGCACTGATGCATCCCCATGTGGGGCCCTGTGTGCCCTGAGGCATGCTGCAGCAGCGTGTTAGACTGCGTAAAACCCTTCCCTGATAGGGTCCAGTCACAGAGACACACAGGAGCGGGGACCGCGGCATGGCGCCGCGCTATCTCACAGCGCCATGGGAATATAAATGCCATGTAACCTGCATAACACTCATAAGGCAGTTATCTGTGGCTGTCCCCAGCGAGCGAGAGGTGCAGCCTGCCCGCCCCATGGGGACGTGCCAGTCCTGCCCTACAGGGAGTGCCGGCACCACCTCTCGGCGAAGCAGAGGCACTGTGCATGCACCAACTGGGAAGCTTCGTGAATCACTGAGGTGGATTCACGGAAAAAATCCGTGACTCACAGAGGCCGCAAATATGACAGCACTAATTACTGAGGTATGACTGTATTATAATTTGTTGAGCCCCAGAATGTTTTGTTATCTAGGAATGGTTACTTTTACTTTTGGTTGTGCTTCTGTGTTGCCCGTACAAGCACCTGCCAAAAGTCATTATACCTGGGAAAGGGAAGCTTAAAAAGAAAGATGTAAACACAGTCGGCCCTCAAATATTGCGGTACTGCGGGTCTTGACCCCCCACCCTGAAGCCCTCTGTGTGCGTTGATAGCTCATTAATATGCAAATTTGTCCCCATAGCCCTCACCCCCCCCAGCTCTGGGGTGCCTGCGGGGTGTTCCTGGGAGCTCTTCTGGCGATCTAAGCGGTTGGGGGTCTCTTCTGCCCTGTCGCTGCCTGAGGAGTCCCCAGGAATCATGACGAAAGGGTCCCTGAGCCCTGAGCAGCAGCACCAGTGGCTGCCTCATCACCGTGGTGATGCTGCTGGTGGCACACTGGCAGAGCAGCGTCCCGGTGCTGGGGAGATGTGCTGAGGGCATGCTGCATTCTCCAGGATTTTACAGGCTCTGGGATACACCGTGCAGGGACCAGACTCACAGAGTTTAAAACCATGTTTGACTCCAGCACTAAACTTACTTAGCAAGAGTCAAGCCTCAAGTGAGCGAACTTCTTCCAGAAATTGAAGTTGAAAAATAAATTTCAAACTCCTGCTTTCAAGAAAACCAACCAAACGGAAAAAACAAAACCTGCTAATAAAAGCAAAGGCTTTGTAGAAAGGCCCAGGTGACAGAATAGGTGATTAAGGTGGAATGAGTGTGGCAAATTGGGCATACAGGGTGGTGCATTTATATGTGCTATGGATATTTATTGTTCTGCATAGTTCTGTATATGTTAATGTTTTCTGTATATGTACTGTTCTCTATAGCGTTTAAGAGGATTTAAAATGCTTTTTGAGTGTTTTAAGGATTACCAAAAGCTGTAGAAGCTCTATACACACTTTCTGTGCAACCCCTGGCCAATTTGCATCTGTAAAGGACACACGCATTCCAACTCAATTGCCTATTTTATCACCTGGCTTTTCCACAAAGCGTTGTTACTTCTAGCAGGAGGTTTGTTTTCTTGGGTTTTTTGCAAGCAGAAATTTGAAGTTGTTTTCTTTAGCTCAATGTCCTAGTTTGGACAGTAATGGGGTTATTGTCAAAGAAAAATGGACAAGAGATCGTTAGAGAAATACCAACTTTATTGAAAGATATATATATAATTATATATATGTAATATATATATGTATATATATTGAAATGTATAAAAAGGTATGTGGATGAATTAAATTGACACTGGCAAATAACAGGAAATCACCCCAA
>WEKX01023386.1:0-38337 GCA_013390025.1 Pitta sordida
AGAGAAGGCTCGTGTGTGACCTTATTGTTGTCTATCTAAAGGGAGGTTGTAGTCAGGCGGGGGCTGGTCTTTTCTCCTTGGTCTCTGGGGACAGGACGAGAGGTCATAGTCTTAAGCTACAGCAGGGAAAGTTTAGACTTGATATTAGGAAAAGGTTTTTTACTGAAAGAGTGATCTGGATGTGGAATGGGTTGCCCACAGAGGTGGTTGAGTCACCAACTCTGGAGTTGTTTAAGGGTAGGCTGGATGAGGTGTTGAGTGATATGATCTAGATGTAGAGGATAGGTTAGTTGGATTATAGGTTGGACTAGATGATCTTCAAGGTCCTTTCCAGCCTTATCTATACTGTGATACTGTGATACTGTGATCCACTCCAGTGGATCAGTCCCCAGCTATGTGTAGGCCAAGTGCCTAAGGGTCTAGATGACTCCTTCCCACCCACATGTGCTACCATATGGCACAAGGATGAAATAAAACAAGAATAAAAAATTCCAAGCATGCATTAAAGCCACCTGTAGTCTATATGTACCTAGAAGGTACTGGAATACAAGCATAGATGAAGACGCAGTAGTGTGGTCCGTAATCTAAATCACATAAATCTTAGCTCAAAAGTTGGCCAACTAATTAGGGAATAGGGCATGAATCACTTAATCCAGGCAGTTTTACACATCTTAGCAGTACAAAATGAAAAAGTCAAGGCTAGATCCAAACTGTATCAATTCATGCTGTCAGTGTTCTATCACCACACTCTTGCTTAGCAAAGACTCATCCTCAGATCCATTTTTCTCTTGGTGTGTCATATTTGCATACACTGTATATGTACACAGACATAAATACAGTTCCAACACTGGATTAAAAACAAGTTTTCCAGCTCCCATGGGGTTACAAACAGGGCTGTCTTGGTCCTTGATATGACAGCCCTGACTTGAATGCAGAAGAAACTTGACCTGGGCTATTCCATTCCCTCACACTGCTCTTGTGGGAGAAAAATCATTTACCCTTCTTTTTCTCCAAATGGAAAAACTTTCCAGCCACTTCTTTTGCTTATTTTATCTTTTTCGGCTATGTATGTGATCCTGAAAAGAGGGACAGTGCACTGCATGTAGCCACAGTCACTTGGTATTCAGGTGAAGTTCTGAGTTAGTGAGGCGCCTCTAGAGCAGCTGCAAAGGGCCTAATATAAATATGAAGAGCTGCCGAGATTCATGATTGCACCTGGCTGTCCTGCTGCTTTACAGCCACTGCAAATTAATTCTTTCTGCATGTGAGCAACTAAGTCAAGTCACTTAAACTAGTGGCCTCCTGCTGTCCTCTCAGGAAAAGAAATAGATGATTTGCTCTGTGGGGACCTAGACCATGCCAAGGGAGCCACCAGCTACTCTGCTGTGCCTTTCCGTGACTGTTGAGCAAGACAGGGAAGAAATTTCAGTTTAAAGTTCAGTTCCTGCATAACCCTTGATAAGGTTCAGTTGCACTCTCTGCGCCAGCATTCTCTGGGCACCTGGAGGTAGCATGTGGATCTGCTCCCTTGTCCTGGTAGAGTTCCAAGCTCAGGAATGCAGAGGAGACAACTATATATTTTTCCATTGGCTTCACTGGAGCATGCAGCATGCAGCTGGAATGGTAGGGAAAAGCGAACATAACCTGTTTGGGGGGGGTGGCACATTGTTCAAAATGGCAAAAGCTGCTGAAGAAGTTTCTGCTGAATGCCTGGTGATGCAGTGATGTCCTTGAGGCCCCACTGCAGGAGGTGCAAACTCCAGCTCTCCCAGGCAGCTCTCAGCAACATAGCCTTGCTGCCATCACACAGTGAACCATGTAGTATTGATGGAGACATCACCCTCTTTTCCTTTCTGGAGGCACCTGATTTATAGACACATACATCCAGAGCACTGCAGAGGCCCTGTGCAGCCCGGCAGTATTTGTGATGCAGTATAAATAATTCCTGTAATGTATGCAAAGCTCTCAAAATGCTAGCTTTTTATTTCAGTCTGTGAAAGAGAAATATATTCTCTTGGGCTGGAGACATTATTATCAGAGTTAATATTGTCATAGAGAAATGTCTCGTGTGTTTTTCTCCTGTGCCATACTCTAGGGTATTCTGTTGTGGAGGGAAGATTCTTCAGCCTCCCTGAGGCTCATCTGAGCCCTGTTGCCTGCATGAGCATCACTGAAAAATTAACCCCTCTGCAAAGCGTGCCAAGTGTGGTGTCTTCTAGGTCGGTTTGCAGCAATGCACCATACAATTCTGCTCCTTCAAACACATCTTCAGAGAACATCAGTGGCAAGCAATCAAGGCGAATTAAGAAAGAGGAATATAAGGTTGGGTGGCCTCACTGAGCTCTAGGCTAGAGAGTCAGGACTCAGTGACTCATCTGACATGATCTGTGAATTGAATTCCTTACTTAGAAAAAGAGGCAGAGTCCAGGCTGGCATCTGAGGCATTCAGTCCTTCTCCCTTGACAAGACAGAATCAGGTCCAGGATCTCCCACTTCCTGTGGGGCAAGACTGATGAACCAAATAGAACCATTATCTGAGCTTTGTGTTCTGCTGAGAAGAGGACTAGAGAGGCAGGTGGAAGTCCCCCAGACTTCACATTGGTTGTCTACATCCTTGGAGAAAAGCAGTGTTAGGTGTCCTGCATCTCCCTCTGGAGTAACTTTGTTTCTTTCAAAAGCCAAGGGGAGACAGAGAAGTGTCTAGATCAACAGACTTGTGCACTTAAACGGCCTTAAAAAGCCTGCAACCTTCTCCACCCAGCTCTAGGGTCTAGCTGCTTCTTCGCCTGCCTCTGGGTTCCAGCAGAGCAGATCTCACCTGAAGGAAATAAGTGAAATTGAATATTAGCAGAAAATTTGATGAAATACTAATCCAAGCATTATGGACCTGGTTGAGTACACAATACCACACATATATATGTGTGCGCATTTCTTTTTAATGTCCATGGCAATCATATTTCTGCTTGACCCAAGTTTCCTGTATTTGCAAAAGTAAAAATGCTATTATTGCCGACCATAAAATTATTCAGCCTTTTTATACATAGCTGTAAGACTTGAAGTGGTCCACTGATTTTCAGTGATACAATCAAAGATTTGTGTTCCAACAGTGTGTAAATATGTACTTCTGTTACTCAGATGCAGTTTGTCAAATCTGAATGAATTTGCTGTTTTTGCAGAAGTGGCCTCTGCAGAATCTTTCCCAAGACTCCTTAGCAGTAAAAAAATCCACATTCTGTCTACTGTCTGAATGATTTTTTCATATCTTAATCTTCTTGAACGGAATTGCATAAAAAACCCCAGGCTGTAGTGAATTTTTCTGTGATGTAAAGATATCTCAATTTCATTAAAAAATTCTTTGTAATTTTCAAATAAGAATCATCCTATTTCAACTCCTTCATCTAACTAAGACCAGTCTCTGACATCTGCATAAAAATAGCTTCTGTGTGTTGATTTAATGAACTTATTATGATACAAAACTGAAGAGAATTAGGATAAAGACTAGAATCTGTATATATTGATACTAGAATCAGCATATTGAAAGCACACCTCAAATCCACAGATTCACAGTCGTCCTTGATTTTTCTGGCACCAGTTTAGCTATGGGGAAAAATTTAAACTGGACTCGATACATCTAGCATAGATGGAGCACTGTATATAGCACAATACACAGCATAGAAATGTATTCACATTTGCATGATGTAAACATGACAATAAAGGGTTGAACAGCTTAATCTTGTTGGAATTTTTCAGTTATGGCATTTCACCAGGGACAATTTTTTTTTCTCATCTGTGTTATTAATAGGAAAATTCCTAATATTAACATGGTACAGCTGTTTCTATATCATAGGGAAAAGCAGTTGGAGGTTTTTCCTCACTTTTCACTAGGCTGTAATGTTACTGCTCCATATAAATTTGATGTTCAGTTTGTATGACTGTAGAGGGGGAAAAAGAGAAATCTCATTAAGTTGTGTACTTGGACCTTAACAAAGCTTTTGATACGGTTTCCCATGATAAGCTTCAGGAGAAACTCTTAGAGCATGGACTGGATAGAAGCATCTTATGTTGGGTTAGGAATTGGTTGGATGGACGAGCTCAGAGAGTGTTGGTGAACGGTGTCACATCCAGCTGATGGCCAGTCACTATTGGAATCCCACAGGGATCAGTGCTTGGCCTAGCATTGTTTAAAGTCTTTACTGATGATATGGACGAGGGAATTGAGTCCACCATTAGCAAGTATGCAGATGATACCAAGTTGGCTGCAAATATTGAATTTCCAGAGGGCAGGAGGGCCCTTCAGGGGGACCTTGATAGGCTAGAGAAATGGGCAGACTCCAATAATATGAGATTTATCAAGTCTAAGTGCCGGATTCTTCACTTTGGACATAACAACCCCATGCATCAATATCGACTGGGGGATGAGTGGATGGAGAGTGGTGAAATGGAGAGGGATTTTGGAGTAATGGTTGACAGAAAACTTAATATGAGCCAGCAGTGTGCCCAGGTGGCTAACAAGGCCAATGGCATCCTGGCCTGTATTAGGAACAGTGTGGTCAGTCAGACTAGGGAAGTTATCCTTCCCTTGTACTCGGCGCAGGTGAGACCTCATCTTGAGTACTGTGCGCAGTTCTGGTCTCCCCAGTTTAAGAAGGATGTTGAACTGCTTGAGAGGGTCCAGAAAAAATCGACAAGGATGGTGAAAAGACTGGAGAACAAGCCCTGTGGGGAGCGGCTACATGAACTGGGTTTGTTCATCCTGGAGAAGAGGAGGTTCAGAGGTGACCTGGTTGCTGTTTACAACTACCTGAAGGGACGTTCCATTCGCTTGGGAGTTGGACTAGATTGGTCCCTTCCAACTTGGAATAACCTGTGAACCTGTGAAAAGATTGATGGGCAAGGCACAAAGATGAAACACAAACTTCTAAAACTAATTAATTAATTTTCTTAACCTAACCCTGCAAACAGCTGGATCAATTGCAGCCTAGTTCCTAATGGCTGGGACAAAAAGTTGACATGTATCCTTGGTAGAGCTGAGGAACAGAACTTCATGTGTTCCACTAACCGAGTATTCTGGCTCAGAAGGCAGAACTGAGCAGCAAAATCCAACACAGTGCTTTTGAGCAGCAGCAGTAAGATTTTTTCTTGAGTTAGCCAATGACCTTTTCTGTTCACTTCTCAGCCTTCAGAGCATGAAAATGAGTTCAACACACATGACATTTGTATAATACTTCTCACTGAATAAACATACTGTCAAGCATGTTGCTCAAGATTCCAGGAATAACTTTGTAAAAGCCATTCCTTGCCTGTGAAAAGTAGTCTGTCTTCACCCAGATGTGCAAGCCATGCATAGGAAACATCACCAGTGCCACTCATTTGATGTAGTGACCACACAAGTACCCAAGGATCTGCAGCACATTGGGTGCCCTGCTACACCACAGCTCCCCACATAAGAAGAACATGTCTTGGGACCTTGGGCATATGCAATGCCTCTGAAGAGTAAGGAAGAAAAATCTGACAGTTTTCTGGGACAAACCCAGCACAGAAAGGATCCAAACATGATAACTGAAATTTGCAGCTAAGCAGGCAGAAGTAGGTCAGACCTGATGCTATTTGCAGACTGTTTTCCAAGGAGTGGGGAAAAGGCTAATCAGTGACAGGGCCAAGGTTAATGTAGATAGCTATGATACCAACTTGTCCATTCCCAAGCAGAGGTTTGTATTTCACCTCCTTCAGTGATACCTACGTGCTCTCAGAGCTTATTCGAACATGAAGGGCTAATAAGCCATTATTCCCCTATGTATTTCACCTAGGTGGCTGTCGCAAAGCCTTGGCCCTTGCATTACATATTTTTGCCCCTTTACATGCAGGGAAGCCCCACATAGTCTGTATCTATTAGGAAACCAAAGTAATGTTTTATATTTTACATTCAGCAGCTATGTAAAAATCATGTTTGGGCTCAAGTCTGATTTGATATAAGACTTGATTTGTCTTCATAAAAGAAAGTTTATGGTTGTGCTTTTCTATTTGACATATAAGCAAAAGAGAGGTGTTAAAACCCTTCAGGAAGAGCCAGGTCCAAAGATGCTAATCTTCAAAAAGGGGGCCGAGGAATCTTAAAACACAAAATGAAACACAGAAAACTGAAGTGTCCAACCTTTGAAGCTCATCTGTGTAGGCTTATATACAGCACTGAAAGGAATACTACATGTATTAACAAAGAACCATATCCTAACTGTCTTCCTGAGGACCTCAGTGTGAGGACTGCAATATATTATATCTCAAGAGAGCAGTGAGTGTTTTGAACTGCTGCCCCATCCCAACTGCCTGTAGGCATGGCAGGAAAGCAGTGAGGCCTATCCGAGCAGACATACTGTGTGGTAGTCTCAAGGCACTGCTTGTGCTGTGGGTATAGCAGTAGCTTCCTGAAACATAGCTCAGTCTGAATCAGAGATCACTCCTGTTTTCACCAGCAAGTTCCTGTTGCCCTTAGGAGACATGATTTTGATGAGCCTGGATTCATTTGGAGCTGAATGAACTAAAAATGGATAATGTGCAAATACATTGGTATTGATTCCGGTGTTACAAGGAGGTTATTGGGATTTTGGAAAGAAGTAGAACCAAAATACCAAAGCCATAACTCATGATCTGCTTGGTTGTATTATGCCTTTCTCAGATGTCACTACAGTGTGTGCTTAAATAAAATTCCCATTCCAGAAAGTTCATTTATGTGGTATTTATATGGCAGAGACATCTGCCTCTTTCTTCTGTGAGCCTGTATTCTGGTTTTGATTTACTGTATTGGATCACTTTAGTGCCAAGAAAACACTCTATTCCTCTCTGGCTGATAAATTCTGATGATTGCTCTCATTCTGTTTTCTTATGAGAGGAGACATTTTAATATTGCCTTCTCATCCATCAAACTTCTTCTTCATCTCAGGGACACAGGCAACTATCTGTTTGGGAAGTGATTTCTTGTAATTTTCTAAAGGTGAACTCCTCTTGGACACCACTTTTAATCATATTTTAATGGCCAAGGGCTTGCAGAGACATTGTGTAATCAAAAAGATAGCTTTGCACATCCTCCCAAGGATTTTGCCGCAGTTGGACTCCTACTGCTTTCCCCCTCCATTGTCTAGCAATCATGGAAAGGAAGGGAAGGATGCTCTTCAAGCTGTATGTTTTCCAAGCTCAGAGTTGGCTACTCACTTAAAATGTAAAGCAGGAAGCAGTTCCTAGAATCTGTGAGTCTCATCTCAAGAAGAGACTGTTTTTACATTCATAACCACCAAAGGCATTTAATTTCTTACAAGGAGTCTGCAGTTCACAGTAAAGACCTATTTGTCCACATGTCTAGGGTACAATAAGATTGCAAGTGCTTTCTGCTGGCAGGTATCAAGTATTTTGCTTTTGTCAGTATGTCTTTGATATGCAGAACCAGCCATGCAGATGGTGAAAGCAGGTTTATACCACTCTTCTGCACCTGGGCCACTTCACGGGTGAGCAACAGCAGCTCTGAATCAGCAGCCTGCAGACACCGGTGACACCAAACACTGCTGTTCTTAAACATATGAAAAATAATGAGGCTAGAGACAACCAGAAATGTGCTTCAGCACAGTTTGCGTCTGGCTAGCATCTATTTTTCTTCTGTCAGCCTCCATTTCAGTCACTCAAGAGCAAAGCATATTTTTGAGTATTGTATTTTCAAGACGATGGTGTGTCTGACTCATGAACCAGAGCTAGCGCTGGCTCTGAGCCAGGAATTACAGAGAATACAGTTTGTGGATAATCAGTCCTTAAACAACAGTGAAAAAGAACTATCTTTGTTTCTGAATCTCAATGCTTTGTGTGTTGGCCGGTGCTAAGAAAGAGCACCTAGCCCTTGGGAGGTGTTTTTCTTTATCTGGAGTCATTACTGGATGTAGAGATGCACCTAAGCAGTGTACTACCTCACTAGTATGTGGTAGGGATCAGTGTGACAGATGAACTCAAAATATTTTGCTGCTGCATCCTTTGATCCCTTTTTTGTTGCTCATTTCCAGTCCCACTGCAAATAAATCTCTTTGTTCTTCTCTTAACCCTAAACCTGATATTAACCCTTGTGAAGATTTGGGGTGAATTAGGGGCTGAGCCAAAAAAACACAAACCACCAGAAACTCTCCCAGGGCTGGAGCCCTTCTCAAGCTTTATATACTGCAGCTGTGGGAGAGTGTCATAACAAGCCCAAAGGCTCTGCAGCTGTGACCTGCGTATTCCGAGGGTATTGCTTGAAATTTCCTCGTAGACCAGAGCCAAAGCACAAAGATATGAAATACACAGTGATCCTCCATTACTCACGGGCTGTTGGGTTTGGTCCTCCTCACACGAGTTGCGGAATCCGCAAAGATAGCGAACCCACTATGTAGTCAAGTGCACCACGCCCTTAGCCACACCCCCTCCCCTGATAAGGTCTGGAGGAGGGTCCTGAGAGCGGGGCTTGTTTCAGATATCTGGCTGTGCTCCGCCGTGGCGAGCAAGTGCTGGGGCTGGGGAGGTGGGCAATCGCCGAGGACAGGACCAGCACGGGGTGGGGGCGTGAGCACTGGCACGGCGTGGCAAGCAAGTGATGGGGACAGGGACTGGGATGGAGTGGGGGGCGCTGAGAGCCCTGCTAGCGGGGTGGGGGGGAGTGGGGATGGGGCTGGCTGTGCGAGCCGTGCGAGCGGGGAGTTGCGGGGAGGGGCAGGGCTGAGGTCGCAGTAGGTTCTGTGCACGCGCCAGGTCCCGCAACTGGCTGGAAAATCAACAGCGAGTTTGGGATCCCGCAAATTACGGACCGTGACTATGTGGAGGATCACTGTATATACACAATAGAATCACCCTAGGACCACCCTAAATTAACTAGGGCTGAAACAGTAACAGTTTTCCTCTGGCCATTACCCATGCAAAATGCTTCTCACAGATACCATCTCTGAAGACTCTGCTACCTTTTTGCAACCCCATTCCAGGCACATTGCCAAGAAAGTACTGGCATTTCTTCCTTTCAGCTCTGACCCTGACATGACATGAGTTCTCTCACCTTGCATTTGTAAAAAAAAATCCAGTCTTTCTTTTTCTCTAGCAATATGGCTAGAGAGCAGTTAGGATTAGGGATATATGCAGAGTCAGGGGCAGAAATGCGTAAGGGTTTGAATTACGGCTGATGCAAGAAGAGAGCTCTTGCTTTGCCTAGGGAACTACAGCTTTGGAACGGTTCCTAGTGGTTTCCTCACTACCAAGGTCCCTCAGGAAAACCTCCTTCTCGTACCCTACAAGGAGATGATTATTTCATAAGAAAACGAGGTAGTGTATTCCCATAAAAAAAACCTTGTTTCCTGGTTTTCTTCCAAGTCCAGATGAAGCATAGATAGATTTATTACTCTTCCTTGTGAGCCTCCATCTGAACTCTGATCACTTCATCTTATGACATTTTTCTTTCTACAGTGCCCCTTTCCTGGCCCCAGGCATGGAGAGTTGTGGAGGGCACCTGAAGAGAGAACTTGTGCACAGCAGTGCAAGGTCAGCGGAGCAAAACAGGTCTAGTATGATTATGCTGGGCTGAATGCTCACAAGAATGGTAATCCAAATACAGCAGTGACTGAGGTGCTTATGTTGTAGCATCCCTGGAGGTGTAAGTATTTGGGGAATGAATGTTTGTCTTATAACACAAACCCCTTCTCTGAATGCAGTGACTGAGAAAACAGCAAATGGAAATGTGAATAGTGTATTAACAGAAGCACAGCAGGCTGCTTCTCCTCCCCTCTAGATGCTAGAGAAAGGAAATCTGAATGGAAAGGTCTGGATGTCTTCCATCTGCACTGAAGAACAAGTGCATAGCCCCGCCCAGCATGATGACATGCTGTAGGCAGAGTTGGAAAGCCAGGTATTTCTGTGTCATATCTGTTCTTATAGGTGATCGGACTCTGGATTTTGCAAACAGGCTCCCTCGTTTTCTTTTTATTTTTGTTGTTTTCATAATAACCCATATGAGCTCTTTGGTAAATTGCCACTCTGATTTTTTCCACTTACTTCATAGTTTTTTGATACTTCATCTCTGAAGTACTATAAAACCTAGATTAATAGTATAATGAGAATTTGGAGAGCTGTGACATACAAGCAGTAGGTGTCCATGAAGCACAATTATACTACTGAGCTAATCAGCACTGCATTCAGTTGACTGAATTCTGACCTTTTAAATGACAGTAAAAAATTAAGAACGATGCAAATTCAGGGAAAAGTCAAGGCAAGTTCATCTGTTTTACTGGGCAATGTGTCAGCACTGTCCCGTTGATTTAAGCTAATATTACTATTGTACACCATGCTTCCCAGCTCCCACAGGTTTAAAGGCACAGGAAGGTAACACACGGCTTCTAGTGGATGGGTTTAGGATTGGATGGGGGGAAATAGTGCATGGGACTTGGCAGGGATGCTGGATACTGGAAACCTCAACATCACCACAGGCAAAATTGCTTTGTTTGAGACCTACTTCATCCGTCTCCATGCAAGATATGGATGATGCATATCTTGCATTTCCACGGATAATCTCTAAAGATTTTAGGCTTTTTATCACAGGCTCCCTTAACCTTTCATGTTAGATCAGTACATGCTTAGCAAATCTGAAGGCAGAATGCATATCAGATAGGTCAGACTAGTCTTGGTTGACCTCAAAGAATAAATTCTATTTAAAAGGAAAAAATATTGCCTTCTTGATTTATTCCTTACAGGGTTTTTTCATTTTAATTTTAAATTTTGTGTTGAAACAGAGTAACTCCCAGGAAATGCCCCCTGCACCTGTCTTTCTTCCAAATATGGTCTGTATTCAAGACACAAGGGTGGAGAGTGACCCTAATGAAGTTTTTCTCTTGTTAAATAGGCACTTTATCCATGCTAAGACCCAGTGGTTGTGGCCAAGCCAGACATACCAGCTTCTCTTTGGTTATTGCACTGATCCTGCTCTGGTGACCAGCCCCTGCTCCAGCTCTGCTGCTGTCAACTATTTGGGACCTTATTAGCAGGTCATCACTCATTTATATATACTTCTTTTCTAACTTTCCTTCTCTGTGCCCATAGAGATCCTTGAAATGCACATTTCCCCCATGATTTTTGATCACAGGTGCATGAGTGAGGTTGCACAGACAAAATAATCCTCAGTAACATGTCCAAACCCTTCATTTCAGCATTTTCTGAACTTTGGTGGCATAGGGCTCTATTGTGAAAGTGGACTAAGAAAGGCTTCACTGAGTGGAGCACATCAAGAGAAAATAAAGAATGAGGCTCTGGATTCATCCACAGAAGCTGCCACGATTTATTTGCTGTCACTTGAATCTCCATTAAAAGGCTTGCTGCGACTTCATCAATTTCTTTCCATTCTGATTGTCTCATCCTTTGCTGATATTTGAGGCCTGGCTTGTTATATCTAAATTTGAAAGATATGTAGCCACCCGAGCCTAGCAGCATGCTAGCATTAGCTTCCCCTGCCTGATGGGCTTTTGCTGGTCCTTTATGGAAGATGAAAACAGATGAATCAACTTCAGAGGCTTTCCGGGTTGAGCAAAACCCATCCTTCTTCCTCCCCAAGTAAAACAAAAAGGCCCGCTAATGAACCCATCAGAGGAGGGCTCTGTCTGCTGCTCTGTGGCAACCACATCCAGAGCGGCTGTGAACTTTTTGAGCAGCCATTTCTAATTTGGGACATCTCAGATTTATGTAGCCATTTTCTTGATTTAAAAGAAGAAGTCAATACGTATTCACAGTTTGACCCCCATTAAGAGCCACGTTTCACCAGGAGAACATTAATGCTGTCAATTTTTCAGTGTTCCTACTATATTTTCAGTGTGTCATGTCCCTTCATATTTAGCATGTGCTGAGGAACCACTGGAATTCAATTACTGCCTGTCACTGCTGTTTATATCGATTTATAGATCATCCATTTTGACAAGTTCATTGCCAAGCTTTAATATGCCTTAATAGCTTTATTGTTTATTAATAGTAATGCAGAGGTCCAATCTCCAGCCTGCATTAAATGTCAGCCCTTTCTTTTGATGTTGGGCTGCAGATTGCAGAGGATTGGTGAGCAGGCCAGCCTCCCCCCACCCAAATGTCGCCAGTATCAATTCCTTGGGTTAATGACCTCCACATATTTCCTTCAGCACCTCCAACAAAGAATTAAGAAGACATTGTCTAACAGTTGCTTGTCAGGAGGACTAACATGCCTGGTTGGGCCAGCAGGGTTATGGCAGTGCTGCAGGATACAACATGTGGCACTGAGGGTGCCATGGTGCCTCTGGACATGGGGAGCTCTGGCACACACTATGCCTGACCAGCACACAGGTCACACTGTACCCTAAAAAGGATGTAGACTAACACTGTGACTGGTTAGCATATCTGAACAGAGTAACATAACCAAGACTATTATGGGGAATATAGAGGTGAAAAGTGTATGTGCATCACGAGGCGTTTTTTTATGTCAGGCTATGTAGAGTTTTATAATGAGGGCAGAGTTCACTGGCAGTTATTGCTTAGGAACGTTTCTATGCATAGCTATTTTTCTTTCTTTTCTTGCCAACTGTCTATTTGAAATATCAATTTACTATAGGAAAAATCTTCCTCAAAGCAGGAGTCCCCAGGCACCATGGGTCAGGGCCATTTCAATGCAGCTGTGCTGTAAGAAAAAGGAATGTCCTCAGCAGTAATATAACATCTTACATTTCTTAGGCATAAGGTGTCGCACATTGGTAGGATAAGAGATGAACAGCTGCCCATTTCTGATTATTTTCTACCTAGAAATACATAGGCCAAATTTTTCAAATGAAGCTCTGGATGTTCCCCCATGTGTGGGTTTGTGTGTTTTCCCTGCACCACTGTCACCCGCCCGTGCAGTGCCAAGGACAGCAGTTTATTTTTCAGGGATTTTTGCAATCCCAGGATGGTTGCAGAAGAGAGCTGCTGCAGCTCAGAGGTGTGGGGCTGAGCTGTTTACTCAAGTTGCGGAAACATGAGGTGCAAATCCTTTCCCAAAAAGCATCTATCAGCAGCTCAGGTTCTGTCATAAAGCACTGCTCTCCCCTGTGAGCTGCTGACAATGGCAGCCAAGGACTCTGCACTACAGACCATTCCAGAAAGGTTCCTGCTTCCCGATATTTTGCTCAGTGCTGCTGAGAACCTTTAGAGAAATAAAATTTTGTGCTCATTTCTGCCTGGGTCTGCTGCATTTCCCCAGGAGCATTAATTTATATATTCCTCTTTCCTTGACTAAAATGATGAGAAATGGATAGCACTTACATTCTGTCTTTCTCTCACATACACACATAAAAATATATGCATAGATGTATTTAAGGAGACAGCTTAAAACTTAAGTTATAGCCCACAAAACCCAACTATTTGTTTTTATTTTCCTCCCTCAAAATTAGTTTTCAAAGTGAATTCAGAGGGAGTTGCCATTTTGGCTGACGAGATGTGACCTGTTTTAATCACTGCTGTCCACTGTCAGGTATGTCAGGCAATTTAGCTTCAGGTGCATAATGGCAAATTATTATAGAGACAGAATGATTTTAAGTTTCTAGACAGTGGGAACATTCCCAGAATCCATTACTGCCTGATTAAATTACTCAGATTTCTGTATGTGAAGGTTTTGTACAGCAGCATGTAATCCACAAGAGTAACTAATCATATCATATTGATTTAGATGCTGCTAGAAAGGGAAATCTAATTGTAATACTGTGAAAGCTTCTTGGGGAATCTGTACTAATGATTGCATTTGTAATCCCATTTGCAGGTGAAAGTTCTGAAGCGCAGCTGTGATATGAATAGCAATGCAGACAGTTTGGACACAGTCCTGCAAAATCAGATTGCAAAAAATAAGATGAGCAGAGGTTGTCCTTGTGACTTAACACCAAGTTTACATCCTTCTGGTTTTCTTCATTGATGTTTCCTGGGACTTATACAAAAAAAGAATGTGAGCAAAAGGTGAAGGTAAAGATAAGAAAGGAGGCAGGGTTCAACCACCCCTCCTTTTAAACTTCAGAGTCCATCCCAGGAACCAACACTGTCCTCTGGGGTCTGCTGGTGTTTTGCATGGACACCATTTCTTTGCTCTCTCTCTTCTTTTTATCTGAGGAAAAACACATTTGAAAAGCACTTTTCATTCAGGGAAATGAAATGCTCACTTGCTTTTCATTAAAATTCTTTATTGTTTTGTCCTTTTTCTTTAAAAACAAATTTCTACAGTTCTCTTTTTGTGATTGATGATTGCCAGCAACCTGATCTGCCTTGACCTTTCATGTCTGCTCTGGCAGTGTTATCCTCCCTCTTTTTTCCCTTTCTGGAAAATGTGGGTTATTAACATGTGAATTATATGGACTGCTTTTTATCTTTCCTCTTTGTGGTACTGTTGCAGAGCTGTATAAATATAAAAACATAATGATGAATTGCTTAGCTCACTTACTGTCATGGGATTTTTGTTGCTGTTGATTTTTCGTTTTTCTGACCTGTTTATAAAGAAATGTAAATAATCTTATCAAGAGAACCCTTGCACCTCTTGCATACACAAGAGCTTGTTAGGTGGTTTGATCGGCAGGAGAGTACAACTATGTGGTAGAAGAGCTACCCCCTAGGCTTTAACAAGATCTGAAACACTTGTGTAGGTCAGGTGGAGGAAGATAGGTCCCTTCAAGACACTGAAACTTTCTTTCCAGCATGCAACGGGGCTCAGCTCACTTCCCTCTTTGGCTCCTGCTTGCACGTGGTTTTTGATG
The DNA here is from genome assembly GCA_013390025.1 of Pitta sordida. Taxonomy (NCBI): domain Eukaryota; kingdom Metazoa; phylum Chordata; class Aves; order Passeriformes; family Pittidae; genus Pitta; species Pitta sordida. The sequence goes on from WEKX01023386.1 coordinate 14,766, forward strand.
AGCCGCATTTCTCACAGGTGAGATCAGAGTTTGGACTCTGAATTTGTGATCGCTTTTGGAGAATTATGGGAGACACCCTCATCCTTCTCTTGGGAGCTGGCTCTGACAGATTTCATTGCTCTGTGAAGTCGCATCAGGGAGGACTGCAAAACACCAGGGCTACATGTGCTGCCACCACTTTGCTGAGAGCTCCAATAGGATGAAGACCAAGGCCTGGAACAGGGATTTTCTTGAGTAGCCAGCCCAAGTCAGGACTAAAGGATACAGCTTCAGTAGACATATTTCATCTGCATCCTTCCTGGATGCGCTTTGCAAACTCATCAAGTCCTGCTGTGCATCATTGCTTGTGAAAAGAAGGGTAGTGGCCCAGCAGCCCCTCCTAAGGAGGGCTCATCCCTGCTGTAGCAATTTAGTGCTTTCCAGTTTGGGTGAGCAAGTATGAGGCAAAACAAACTGCTGCCCTGGGCAGATGCTACCTGGCTCCAACAAGATTTTAAACTTTTTGCAGTGAAACATTAATTATTTTTATTGCAGTGTATTGTTTTTTGCACAGTTCAGATGTAGTTTAATCTCATTCACAACAGAGATATTCTGAGTAATACAAAAGACATAAGAAAACACTGAGAGTTTAAAATAAGGTCATTTCCAGTCATGAACGCTGCCATTGTATTGGGGAGATCAAGTGAAAATTAGTTAAGCACAATCTAAATAACCTTTAGGATATTTAGTTATGTATAGGGAATGGTTAACAGATGACTCCTATACTGTCTATTAGATGTCATGAAAATCCAGGGGTGTTTACTTAATGCTGAGACCCATCAAAGTTTTACACAGCATTTGTATTTGAGATAAACTACAATTTGCTTTATTGACAGATATGCAAATTCTAAATGCCTTGAAAAGTCATGCTATGGGTGATTATTTCTGGTAACATGGATTTCCAACAGCTGTGGATCATGTTTCTGAAGAGGGTCTGTGACCAGAGTCAGTTCCTGCGGCTGGCATGGTCCCTTCCAGGCAGGTACAGGATGAGATGGAAGGAAGGAAGGAAGGAAGCAAGTATGCAAACATGCAAGAAGTCAAACAAGCCTGGTTCATGTGTTGTGATCCAGTACTCAAGGACCACAGTAAATGTGTCATTATAAGATATTGCACTAAAAATAAATGCAGATTTTTTGCATTACTGAGTTCTTCCTGGGGAACCATGTAGCATTGCCCCAGATATCTGCTGCTGTTTGACAATGGACAGTAATAAGAAGAGCATTTAATGAGATAATTTAAGTTAAATGGCATCTAATAGAAGATGATAAGGTCCTGCTTTACTGTGAAATTGCAGCCTCTTTTCCAATGTTACATGAGATATACTTTCCAAAAGTCTCTGATTTCTCTGACACAGATTCCTTGAGGTCTGAAAAATGCAGAGCAGATACAGACATGCTTTAATGAATGCAATCTCCTTACTCTGTTGTATTACTGTCTCCTCTTTTTCTCGGCTACAAAAAAAAATCAGTAGTGAGACTGGGACTCTCAAAGTCATGCTGCCATCCATCCAACCATTTCAGTTTCTCTGGAGATTGCTCCATGTCTATCAGCATCTAACTGGGTTGAGGTTTTAAGCCCATATGATGCCATCAGCTAGACTGCCTGCCTCTCAGCTAGCAGATCTGTGATCTGAGCTGTCCTCTTTCTGATCTGATTTGGACAATTCACAGCCTTTTGTCTGTAATGCACTCCTGCTAGGTGTCTGAGGACTGTTTTTCAGTGTACACCAGAGCTGAACTGTGCTCTGTGCAGATGCAACATGGTAATGCTTGTTTCAGGAGTATAAGCCACACCATGCCTTGCTGAGCTATCCTTGATTGGACTGTTCTTATACATCCCCACATCGTTGTAGCAATTCCTAGCCTACGAACAGGGCTTTTGGTTTCACAGCACTGAAGGGATTGATAATAACTGTGATTAAGAGTAAACAAATGATTTATATAGTATATGCTTAAAATGATAGCAAATACAGTAAGTATAAGATTGAAGGAAGCATGGAATAAAGGGCCCCAGGAAGTAGGCTTGTTCTTTTGCCCACCTGGCCAGCTGGCATGGTCCCCCAATGCTGTCATTTTTAAAGCTGTTCCTATTTCTTTCTTTCCCTGCCCAGCCTATGACAATGGCAGATTCAAACTGGGAAGGTGCTGACACTGCCCAAAGCTGTTCAAAGACCAAGTGCCATGAACAAAAATATTAAGAATATTTTGAGAGGTGTGTGTATACAGTTGGAGGAGTGGCATCCTCCAAAATGTGTGGACCTGCTTACCCACAAGGCAGCATGGGATCAGCAGAAAAGGCATATGATGGGATCTGATTTCACACCCTAAGGTGAAGGCTAACAGCAAGGCGTGACTTTGTGCCCAAAGCTGAAGGGCGCTATTCACACCAGGATGGAAGTTGCCCAGTTGAAAAGAGAGACACCTTTCCCCTTACCAGCTTTAACTCTGTGGTTTTCATCCCAGCTAATAAAAACTTGAAATCTAAAAGAGATGAAATCTTATGAATAAAATCCTGCTGTGCTTGGCAGAGTTCTTCTTTATCATTGCCAAACCCATAAGGGGCAACCTTGCTGCAGCAGGGTGATGTGCACTGGGTGCTGTGAGGCATCCCTAGCTGTGACATCACTTGGTAAAGACAACCATGTCAACTCTGGAGTTCTCAGACAAAGAGGATTAGTTCCATTTCATGCTCAGCTATCATGTTTAGTTTTTTGCAGAAGGGGAAAGTGAGGGTTTTTTTATGTTATGTGATTCCCTGTAATTAATCTGTAGCACAGATATATGGTTTCTTGTGATATGTCTCTGTTTCCCAGTATATTCAAGTTTTATATCTCAGTCAACATATTACATCCCCTTGAAAAAGAATTATTTCTGTAATCAGATTAGTCTGAATTTATACTGAGTCTGAAGTACAGCTTTACTCACTTGATCATCCAGTTTGCTATAAATGTTGGAAATAAATTCCAAGAGAGCAAATCAAGCAATTTTTTTCAACTACCTCTGTACATATTTCTACTTATTTGCTATGTTACTATATCAGCTCTAGTTGTACAGAGCAGACAAAACCGGATGTTTCACAAGATGGTAAGACCTATCTGAATGCTGAAATAAAAGCCTTAAACAATTTTTGCAGTAGAAAACTCCTTAAGTTTCCATGAACTTTCTTCTGAAGTAAGAAGAGCTGGGAGGGTTTGGGCTTTTTTTTTCCGCACATATATTGCTCATGTGAGATGCTGATGAGATGTTATGATGGACAGTGACTTCCCCACTACTACATTAGTGATAGCACTGGCAACACCTGTGCTCATGGCAACAGAGCCACTTCACCCATTAATGCAACATGATTCACAATGTTTTATGTGTGTGTGAACTATATGGTCAGCCTATGTTGAAGTTATCCAGGTGGAATGGTGTCTGTGTTTTCTGCAAACAGTGCTCACTGTAAGTGGTACTCTTTGTCTTAGTAACTGGTGGTTTAGAACATTTCTAGGACAAATATGCTCAATTTGAGATATGGACATGGCTGTGATATGCACATGAACTAGAAAGATGCACAAATAATATAACTCTTACAAGTTCTAAGAGGTTTCTTTATTTCATAAAATTTAAAAGGGCTGTTTCTTAAGTGTTAGTGAAAGAGTTAATAAAAGTAAAGCCTGAGGTTGCCAAGTTATCAATTTTCCATTCAGGAAGGGGTTGCTCTGAATTCAATTACTCAGCTGCAGAAGTGCTTCCCAGTATTTGATGGCATAGGGTTAAAAGTGTTAATGATGGTGTGCAGATGACTACATGTCAATCAGAAATGGAAGGTTTTGCATGTCACATCAAGGTTGATTGTTGCAGAATGTGCTAATGTCGGGCAGCCTGTCCCCTGCAGGACACCACACCCCTGTCCCTGCCCGTCAAGGAGCAGTGCCCAGTGCAGGCACTCGCTGCCAAGGTGAATTGATAGCGCAACGCAGAGTGCAGCCACTTCCCAGAAACCTACTGCCCTGCCAGCAGTCAAACATGAGCTGAAACAGCCTTCCTGCTTATTGTAACTGCATTGGCACTTGAAAGACAGGGTTGATAGCTGGCTGTAAAGAGCAGAGGCTAATTTTGCAGGAGAAAACTTATGAATCTGCTTCAGAGTACCTTGGTAGAGTATTGGGAGAAGACTTTGGGATTGCCCTGATGGTAAGCTGACTTATTTTGACATACGCATTATGAGTTCAGATGGAAGTATATGAGAACGATACCTTCAGTAATATTTAATTGTTCATGCAGTTCACAATTTTTAAGGGTCTGGCAAACCCCTTTTCACAGAATAAGATCACAGAATAAATTCTGAGTTGGAAGGGACCCACAAGGATCATCGAGTCCAACTCTTAAATGGGACCACTGCCTCCCTGGTGGGAATCGAACCCCTGGTGTCCTGCATGAGAGATGGGGGCACTAACCACTATACTAAAGTGGATTTTCATATGAACTTCCATGAAAAACAATAGTCAGGTTTTCAATGTTTCCCTTTCTTTGGGATGCTGTAGACCTTGAACTAGTTCATCATTATTTCTGAGTTACTAGGAAAAATGTTCTTCACCATATTCTATTTCCTTCTGCTTTATAGTAGCCATAAACGTCACATTAGAATTGAAATAACCCCCTTCAAGCTGAGAAGTGACCTGTGAATGCTGGGGGTCCTTTGGGGAATACAGTTTTCTTGGAAAGTAACCAACGGGCAGTTTCCAGTCCAAAAAAATGCATCTATCACGACTTGATATCTCAGCCTGCCTGGTGATGCACTGGCTGGCAGTGGTCATCTCGGAATGCTGACTCCTCTCCTATCTCAGCTGGTCTCCCACCATGATTCCAGAGAGGCTCAGAACAGGCATATGAGTGCCACTGGCCATCTCTGCCACTGCCCAGGAGGCTTAGATATCATTCCCCAGCAGGAGGGATGCAATGCTTTCCTAGGATTTTTCACTGTCTGGTTTAGTTTTCATTGTCTTGAGGAATGAAGTTGCCTGTGCTCAACATCAGGAGAGAGCCTCAGGGAGATGAACAATCAAATCAGGTCCCTGTGGAAGGAAGTACTCCTTCAGCCTCAGCTTTCCTACCCATAATGTTGTTCTCATTAATTTTGCTCCTAATAATATCCCTGTGTATAAATAATGCTAGTCTCTTCTCTATTTTCACAACCATAAGGGATTCACAGAGTCTGAAACAAGTAAACTATGCTCTGAGAGTATTGTAGACTGGATAAAAATCCACTGCTGGAACCACCACATTATACAGGCATAACACAGGGCCCCTTGCTCACTCAGGAGGGTCACATCTTGGTGCCCTTGCAAACCCAGAAAGACCATAGTGCATGAAAGGTAACATATTTTTTGGTATAGTGTGATATGGCCTTGCCCCTCTTTGCCCCTCTTTTTAATGGTGTATAGTAAGAGATGCTTTAGTCTTCTATTAATTCACATGTTATTTGAACACTAGAGCAACCTGAGATGGTGCTCCACCCTCTTTTGTGTATATGTGTAGAGTTCTGAAATTCTATTAGTAAATAATAATAGTTAAATAGTTTGCACATGATTTACCAATTTTATCATGTCCCAAGAAAAATACAGAGTTGCATGTGCTTTCAGCTGCTCAAAAGAACAAGAGGGAGCAATCCAAATCTCCTGACTGGTTTAGGGCACTCTGTCCTAGGGTGACTCAGTTGCTCAGGCACCAGGGTGCACTTGGTGGATAATGTTGAAAGATGGACCAACATGTTGTGTAGCACTGGGAGATCTGACTGTTGGGTGAAAACCATCTGTAATGTGAAATGTCTGTATATCAGTGCCACTTTTTGTATATTAATGTATATGTATATAAATGTATATGTAGAATTAGAGCATTAGGTTGAAGATATGGAATAAGGGGTGGAATGTCCTAGGGTGACTCAATTGTGTGTATATATATTCCATATCTTTGTGCTTTGCTTCAGTCTGGGAGGGAATTTTGTTGTGGACACTGGTCTTTAGTGACCAAGGTAATTTTCTCTCTCTATCCAGAGGAGTTAAAAACCCCAGAAGCTGCAGTTGGAGGGGGAAAAAAGAAATTCCAGTAGTATACAGGACACAGCTGCAGAGGTTTGGAGCTCATTACTTGCTCTGCCACAGCTGCAATACAATTGGGTCTCCTATATCATGCATCCGTGATGTTAATCAGGGTCCACAAAGTCGTACTGACACGTTGAATGGCGGCCGCGCTGCTGCCTGCGCTGCTGTCCCCGCCCCCACCATGCGTGCTGCCACCGCCACTAAGATCTGAAGTCACAATATGGGGGGGTGCGAAGTGCAAGAGGGCCGACTGTATATAAGACCGGAGAGGGGCTCCTTGGGTGGGTGGTCTCCAGCCCTGGCAGAGCCTTATGTGGTCTTTTCGTTGGACATCTTGCTGCACTCCAGCCACTAGAAGGGAGAGAGGGCCTGCAACTCCCTTCCCCACCCACACCGGGTTCCTCCTGCTTATCTCTTCCTTTTCCCTTGAGGGCTTCCAGTCGTCAGGACCTGGGCTCCAGCTACTCCCTGGGCACCTGAGGGGTTTCTTCTGGGACTGTCTGGTCGAATTTGGCCGAGTCTTGCAGAACTCTTCACATCACAGGGGTTTCACATCACAGGATTTGTGGGATATCTCAGGTTTTTTCTCTTGCTGCTTAAAACTGTTGTGTCGAAATGTGTGTTTACTAAAGTAAGTAGTTTGTGTTTTCCACACTTTCCTTTGGTTTTTTTTCTGGTTTGTTTGTTTGGGGTTTTTTTGGTTTGTTTGTTTTTTTTTTTTTCCTCAGCCCCCAGTTTGCCTCAACCTCGACACACTCCCAGTTATGGAATATTGGCTAGTAAACATACGTGGTGTCAGCAGCAAAATTGCTCTGCGAGGTAATGTCTAGACAGCAAATATTCTTGATCTTAATTTCCGGATGCCTGTTTTACTTTACAGTGAAATTGAAGTCTAGTAAAAATAACATCTTCCTTCCCCCTACAAGTATCTGGAAGCTGTTACAGTCACGCAGACGTTTAGCATCATATGTCAAAAATACTGTCACCTCTACTTCAGAAACAGTGCAACCAGGGCCCAGAGGAACCTCTGAAAGTCTTCCCTGGGTCACAGGCATAGTAGATGGTGACCTGGAAAACCTGGTCCTTTTCCCTGATGAGACAGAGTGTTCCCTAGGGACTTGTCCCTTCTGTATCCATATTGTTCAGGCACCAGGGTCTGGAGGCTAGGGGATTTCCAGCCGTCAGCAACTCCTGCCAATCTCTGCCTCTCACAGCCCTGCAGCCCCAATGTCGCAGAGGAGGATGAAAGTCACTAGTCACCACACAGGTGGTGGCACCTGGGTCACATTTGTCCTGCAGACACATACTCCTGGCAGCTGTGCTTCTTTCAAGTTTTTTTTTCCTATTTTTCACCTGATATAAGAGGAGAAGGTTGACAGCCGTGACACACCGTCTCTTCCTCAGGCTACTCTGCCAGAGCTGCATTTCTCATCTGCAATCTCAAGTAATTTTAAATAACTCCCCAGCACCTCTAGCATACAGTAATATGATTAGGGCACTAACTTCTCTGACCATATTGCTTCATACTGCATTTCAGACAGTAAATGCATTTCTTCCCTTGGAGCCACCTCTTCCAGTTACCCCAGGTGCCTGGGATGTTTGTATCAGCACATGCATTCATCACTGTGCCCCTATGGCAACAACTGCACTTGTGTTCACCCCTTCTTCTACAACAAAAAACACACATTCTGGAAAATTTCAACAAGAGCAACTACCCTGTCATCCTACATCCCTGTTTTGAAAGTGTGGCGATGTTTCAGGACACAATAATACTGTGCTGCGTGCAGCAGGCAACTGGCAGTGGGATGAACAGGGAGCTGACAGCACAATGAACACATTCTGTTTCCTGATACAGATAATATTTTCATAAACTGTAAAATCACTCTTCCTAGCAACCGCTGTCCTCTTTCTTGATTTAGTACCTATGGTGCTGACAATTTAAAGCCATGTTTATTTTACAGATAGCTTAAGCAAATCTCTGGGAGAATGGCTCTTACCCTTTGAGGAAGACGGACTGAGTCTCTTTCTGCAGAGCAATAGCCCTTAAACTGGTGTCTATGGAGCTGTGAAGAATTTTCTCTCTACTAGAATCTGAGGGGAGAAAACCCACTCCTCCTAGAGAACTCATATCTCCCTGGAGAGATCTCTTCTTTCACAACAGATGAGCAAGAAATCAGGGGAAATTCTTCTAAGAAAATAAATGTCAGAGAAATGAGATTTCTTGCAGACAGATGTAGTTCAACCACATCTTCACTTGAAGCAATATGACCCTATGTCACTGACTTTGTTTTCCTTAAGGAAAACCAGTAGGCAATGTCGTGTCACTGAAGGATCCAGCTAATGTGGACCTGGGCAGCCATGCTCTTTGCTGAGGTCTGGGCTCCTGTGATCAGAAAAGCCTGATCAACAAGCAATTCTGTGTTAGACAGAGTATGCTCTAAAATATGCAGTTCTCTCCATGTTAAAATAATGGGTCTCATGTTGATACAGCTGGTTAATTTTTCCAGTGGTCTTTTCCTTCATTGACAATTACGAGCACTATAATGTAAAGACAAGCTAGAGAGCTGGCCTTTATATACTGCAGTATGACATATTTAGTATCAGCTGAGTTTTCCTAAGATTGTAGGATGCTGATAGTCAACTGAATAATACTTCAGCTCTACAGGACAACCAGTGTAGTTTATCAGTCTGAAAAAAGGCTTACTATCATCTTCATATATAACTCTTGTGACAATGTGTCATGTGTGGGTTTTATAGGGAGAAGCTGTCTTCTGAGATTCACTGCTATACATCATTTTTACACAGGTTTATGTTTAGTGGCACTTACAGGTGACTTAGATAGAGTGGTACTCTTTACTGTGAGATGAAGTTGTGTGAAAGCTTGGCTGTACAACCACTGCACTCCTTTAGGTTGGTGTCACTCAGCAAAGTACACCAAATATTGAGATGTGACAGGCCAGAACTAACGTTTGATTAAATAATTACGTATTTCTAATGGGAAGGGGAAATCAGTTCATAAAAATCATAGAATGATCTAGGTTGGAAGGGACTCTCGATGTCTCAGAGGGGGGAAGTGTCAAAGGAGAGCAGGTTGCTCATGACCTTACCCATCTGAGCTTTGAACATCTCCACAAATGGAGACTTCAAACCAGTTTGAACATCCTTTCCCGGTGTGTAACCATTCTCACTGTATCTTTTTCCTTCTGACAATCTGTCATTCCTCATGCTGTAACCTTTCCTAATTGACTGTGTATCACTGGAAAGATCCTGGATTTTTCTCCTCTGTGGTACTGGAAGCCAGCACTTCCACTTCAGGCAGGGGAGAACATCAGTGAAGTCTGCCTTGATCTGCTTTTCTCAAGGCTCAACTAAGCCTTTTTCTTCAGACTCCCCTCACACATCATACGCTTCAGACCCTTAACCCTCTCTGTGGCCCTGTGCTGTACTTCTTCCCATTAGGTCCATACTTATACTCTTCCAGTTTTTTGGGGATGCTCTGAACGTCCTCCCTGTCCTCCTACCTACTCACCTGCCCCTTAATTCAGTATTACCTTGCTGAAAGCACATCCTTTCCCAGCAGTCAGGTCATTGATGAAGGCACCACAGACCACTAGCGTCAGTATCGATCCCCAAGGAGCACCTCAAGGAGCACCTGCTGCTGGCTCCTGCGTAGACAACGAAACGTAAGCCACTGTCCTTTCAGCTCAATAGTCTGGCCAATTTTTATCTCTCTTCTTGTCCATCCATCTAGTTCATACCCTTCTTACCTGGCTACAAGGTTACCATCTATGGTGCAGAATACTGAAAGCTCTGCTCAAATCAACACCTACTGTCCTCCTCTGCTGCAGAACTAGACATTGCAGCACAGGGACCATCAGGCTGGTCATCAGTGATTTGCCCTTCCTCCTCTGTCTTTTATCAGATGCAGTCTCTTACAGCACATCCTGTGTGCTTCCAGAAAGTACAGACGATGTTGCACTCTATTGTCCTTTGGGAAGGACGTGAAGAGGCACAAATGTGCACTTTGTTCCTCCGAAGACTTTAAGAATGTGAAAACTTTTTACCACAGTGAAGAAATTAAAGCCAAGTCTAGCACCTATGTCCTAGAGACAGGTGATTGCCGAAAACAAGTGCTTGGCTGTAACACTCAGTCTTTGTCACCCCCGATTTTGCATTTTCTGAGAAAAGATGTATCTGATTCAAACAAGACCTTGCTTTGGTTTCACAGTGCCACCCCAAGCAGGAGAAGCACTCTGCCAAACCCTCATGTCTCCATGTAACAGAGACAAGAAATATTCTTATTGTTCCTGTCACCATTATTTACGTATTTGCATTATCATTGCACTCACAGACCAGCCTTCCCAATGCAGGATGCTGCAGAAAGACTAAGATAAAAGCATGGTCCCTTTCCTAAAGCACTTGTATGCTAAACCACTGTTTCCTTTCTGCCAAGCGACTGCCAGGTGCAACTCTATATATGTGAGAATCCTTCGTTTTGGTTTTTGTTTTTTTTTTTTTAACAGAATTTAAATTAAGATTTGCTGCAGTAAAGAGCTATATTTTATGGTTAACAAGTCAGAGGGAGAATAGACTCAGCATGGTTAATTGTGGGCTACTGTGGCCCTGGTGGTGCTGACTCACCCCAGTAACCTGGATAGGGGGGGTGTGTGGGAGTGTCACACTGTCTCTTACCTCCCTGTGCTAATCGGCACCTCTTTTCTTTCAGCAATGAGACCACCAGGCCAGACCTTTGAGTTCTGTTCTGCATGAATGTCTGGACAGGATTTATCAACTGAGTACCTTAATCACATTCCCGTTCCTGTGGAGGTGGCACAGAAATATGCACTCATTTTATTTATCTGATTATTTGTTAGTGTAAACCAACCACTGTAAGGTATAAGCCCAAGTCTTGTCTCAAGGGGACATAATAACGTATGAAAGGAAAGGTTAAATCTGCAAAAAGCTGTGGGAGCAAGTCTTGAAAGAATACAGAGTTTTCAGAATGATGCTGTGATTGTTGTATATTGATCACCATTACCAATAAGTGTAAAGACCAGAGAGTACTACACTGATGGATAACACTGGGGCTGATAGATCAGTGCAACCTAGCAAGGATGAAATAGAGTAGAATCAGATAAGTTAGATAGGGAGGAGACATAATATTCTTGTACTCTGCAAGTTCTATTTCTCTATAGTATTGTTCCCTGCAAAAGATCCTCTCTGCTGCCTCTAAAAGTGGAAATTGAGTAGATAGAAACTGGATATAAGGGTGGGGACATAAACAAAAATGCATTTGGCTAAACTAGTGCAGAAGAGGGTCCCAGCTTGAAGAAAGGGTCTTCCTTTAAAGTGCTACTTAGTTCAATACAAAGGTATGCCACAAAAGTAGAGAAGCACCCCATATTTCCATTACGTACTGCCTTACTAAAATTCATTATTCGAGTGCTGTGACTTACATCTGATACACAAATGCTTGCTCTTCCATTAGGATACAAAGCTTTCACTTCCTTTAAGAAACATTGTGCTTACCCGAGTCTCCTGAAATCCCAACACAATGCGTGCTGTTTGGCTCTCTCCTGCAGACCACCCTGGTGGGATGTGCCTTTGACAGCCTGCTGTCAGAGGATTTCCCTGCAGGCAAATTCTCTTTTTAAGATTCCTGACAGAAATGTCTTTTGAAAGGTTTCATTTTGTAAGTGCCTTTCATTTGCTCCCATACTGAAACCTCCTGGAAACTGGATTACTTTCCCCTGGATGTCTCTGGTGGGTGTTCTTGTACCCAGTAGAAGGATGAAGGTTTTCTGGCCTGATTAAATTCAGCATATATCCAGAAAGCATGTCTGAAGATCTACAGTACGTGACATCTAGAAATAACTGGAGTAGACTCTACAGTGTTAATTAGAAATTACGTACATGTCCAAAAATATGTAAATAAAGCATAACAAGCTAGCAATGCTAAAGATCACAAAGACTGAAGGTACTCAGCAACACCTAATTAAAGAGACTGCCAGTGTAGCTAATTAATGACTCTTCTTTTTCAAGATGATGCTTCTAAACCACAAGGCTGTAAAATGTGAATTTTCCATATTTATTAGAGATCAGGCACCTAAAACCCCTTTCCAATTAGAGAAAAAAAGTAATGATACTTGCACCATGACTAATGTCCTGTGAGGTGGGCACAATCAGGGTGCAGGGGTCCAGCCACGCTGAAGAGCAGGTGGCTGTGGACCAGCTTTATGGTACATGTACAGCTGCTGTCGCCAAAAAGATTACAAAACTGGGATAAGTTCTGTCCTGAGAAAAAGCTTTCCAGAAGCTTCAACCTTTTTCCTTTCTATTACCCTATTTTTCTCAATTTGAATAAATAAATCTAATACAGACAGCATGGAGTGGAAGAAAAGGGGTTTGTAAAGTGAAACCACATGCAGTAGGTTTGTTTTGCTTTACAAAGTGAAAAAGTGCAGTAAAGGGACCTTTGTGTTGAAGTTGCTGCAGTGCCTTTGAACTGATGCTTCATTTCCCAAATAAATCACAGTTACTAAAGGAGGAGGCAGCTTAAAGGCTGGTTGTAAAGACCTTCTGTTAAGAAGCAGAAACTGGCCATGATTAAAGGAACACAAATTATTTTGAAGGGAGCTGCACCATAAGTGGGACTGTGAAGCCACTCATCACCTTACCAATCATGAAGAAAATTCAGGGGAGGAGAATGTCTCAAAATGAGGTTGATTTCCTCAAGGATTTAAAAATAGGGTTCTTTTTTCTTGGGGTTTTAAAAATGGTGGACACAGTTGCCCAGCTATGTCAGTAGCAGATGAAAACACACACAAATATATAAAATATATACATATATGCATCTGAGTGACGTGTACCACTCATTTGAAGTATCAAAGGAAAAGATGCAGACCCACTTCCCTTGCTGCCAAACCGGGCATTGATTTTTGCCCATTGCTGTAGAGGTTGGACTGAACGTAGATGTGTTATCAGCATACAGAGATATAATTAACTGAGTCAAAGTTCATAGTTCTGTATTGCAAGGACTGTGGTTACTTGAAGGTATTTGGAGGCTGTTATAAGAGGAATTTCAGTCTTCTTTTTGGTAGGTTTTTGTTGTTGTTGTTGTTTTCCCAGCAGGGAAAGGGAGGAATCATACCCTACATTTGTTTATCATACTCAAGCACTATCACAAGATTTGTGTTCAGCGTTTCTGCCAGAGAAGCTTAGGAAGTAAAACTGTTGAATGCCTGAGTCTGTAACTTTGCCAGTAAGTGGTGCTAGCTGCACAGTTTTGTAATCTTTCCACAAAAAATAGTGGTAAAGCTAAAGCAGGTCCCATTTTAAACGATGACGGTTTTTGAGGAAAATATGCAAATACAAACTGTTTGAACAAAACAACTTGGGAAATCATCCTCTGATCATTTCAGGGCTTTAATAGGCACATTTGATGGAGCAGTGTCCAATTCCTTAGCCATTTTTATGGTTTCTGGACACAACATATGTGCAAACTCTGCACATCAAGGGGGGTCCCAGCATTTACCTGCGTTGGGGACATACTGTATTAGCTGAGCAAGTACAAATTAATTTTGTGTATACTTATGCACATGTCAACCCTGATGCTGAATATGTGCCTATATTGAACACCGCAGCACTCCAACCTGCTGCAGTTCCAGATTCATGCGTACATTCCCCGTTACTATGGGGATTACCTCCACTGAGTCCTGTGACAGTAAAATCCCGGGTTTGCTTCTAGTCATCCAGGGAGGGTTAAAAGGCAGAGAGCCCTTCGGAGAGGGAAAGCATATTTATACTGCTCAAAATCATGCTAAATGGGCATATATTCACCTGCACGCTTGAGTGCCTCCAAAATAGGGAAAATATAAATCCCATCATCTGAATAGCACTTATCAGCAGAGGATTTGCTTAAGAAGATTTTCTATCTTGGCCTTTTCAAGGAGGGGTGACACTGCTCCAGCATCTAGTGGGTAGCTTGGAAAGTCTGCGTCAAAAGAGATAAAAATGGAGGCTCAATTAGAGAGAAGGCACCAGCAGATGTGAGTGGACATGTGAGGCTGTGGCTTGGGGTGGTGGAGGGGCTGGAGGGATAGCATTTTACTGATACTGCCACTTCCTCATCTGCGCTTAGGGGGACCCTCAGAGGCAAAGACCCAGCATCTATAGACTACAACTAAAGCAAACCCATGCCTGATTTTGATTTGAATATGAGAGAAAAAGGCCTGATGGGCATGGAGGGATTTATGGATTGATGTCCCTGTGTTCTCTGACTCAGGATAAATACCCATTTATTTCATCAAGAGGGGTAGGACATGTATATCTGTTCATTTGTCCATCAGAGCTGTGGGGCTCTGCAAGAGGGAAGACCTGGACCTTGTCTTCCTGACAGTGTCAGAGCAGGCAAGCCCCTAAAATTGCAAGAGCAGCCTGAGTTTGGTACCAGCAAACTTTGCACCTAGGTTGTCTGCCTCCCTTGCTCTCAAGCTACATTTTGCCGCCCTCCACACAGAACAGTCCCTCCACTAAGAATCAGCCCCAAAGGAGCCAGTAGAGTTAGACCTTGGTCTCTGAAGAATCCCACCTGAGTACGGGGCTTTGCTGTGAGCTGGGGACTGACACGAAGTCTGCACTCTGGTGAGCCAGACTGCATGCCGGGTGAGGAAGTGTTGTGGGGTTCCAGGCTTCTCCCTACATTCTGAGAGCATTTCCAGAGGATGGTGACTTCTGAAAAGACCTAGAACAGGTGCTATCCAAGGGGTGGGGAGTTCTGAACAGTGGTCAGTGCTGGTAGGAGAGCCTTGGGAAGGAGCTCTCTTGTTCTGCACTGCCCAGATTTCAAGTCCCCTAAATTTTGATTTCCACTGCAGGGAAGAAAAAAAAAAAAGGGAGAGGAGTTAGCCTCTGCCAAGCAGTTCTAAGGGGTGTCTATACAACACTTGCTTCTGGAAAGGTGAGGGAGGAGTCCTCACAGCAGGAAGGAATTTTTAATTAGAACTACTCTTGCCCACAGCGAGGAGCTTGCAGGGAGCAGGTGGAAAAGGCTTTTAAACACTGCAGTTGAACTACCTTAATCAGAACATCTGGTAAATCTCTTGAGGAGGGGGTGGCACTTTTGAAGGCATTGGAAGGAATTCTCTTTTCTTGGCTGCTGCAGGCAGCTGTTGCTTTTCCAAGCAGCTAATACTGAAAGGTAGCCAGCATCCTCATCACCTATGTCTGTTCCCCTACTCGGGAAAGGGAAAAGACTTAGCTTGCAGATTGGAGTGAGAAAAAGGGGCAGCTAATCACCAACAGAGAAAACCTGAAAGCTTGCTCAAGGAAAAGAAAGACTGTGAGAAAATTCAGTCAAACGTTTAAGGGCTCTGACCACAGAAATTTCATCTCTTCTAGTGCCTGTGATAGGAATTGCTTTCTCAGAGTTACATGTCTGCTTTGGTGGCAGCAGCTCCTCTGGCACAGTGCTCTGGCCATGCCAGAACAAGGCAAGTCTGGGGTTTGTCCTGTGGAAATAGATCTTTGGTATTTTAAAGACAATCTTTTCTCCTCCATGCATTCCTAGTATAATGTGGATTTGCAAAGGTAGCTGAAAAATGGGCTGTGCAAAGTCATTAGCAACATTGATTCTCATTATTGTAGCATATGCCAGTGTAAAAACATCCAGCATTTGTAAGATGGATGTGTTGCACTGGCTGGGCTGTGAGTGCCTAATTAGTTAAAATACACAGCATCATAAATGCCAGCATTGACAGCTGAGGCCTTGCAATGTCAGTATGGTGAGCAGTGTTAATTTGTGCTGACATCAGACCACTACCTTGGTGCGGATGCCAAATCCCTGCTCTGTTCTGCAGCTGGAGTTCTGTACCCAAATGCAGGACAGTGTGTGCATCATGTGAACTGGCCCAGGGTACAGCAGCAGTTGATGTGGGAGGCAACAGCTGCAGCAGAAGGGGCAACACAATGCAAAATAGGCTCTGTGGGACTCCAGTTAAATGCTGTTATGTCCTTTTGCTCAACCCCTATAATCCAAATTGCTGCAGGGGTGTGCAGGAAGGGACTCCCCATTGCTCAGTGTGCAGCTGTCTCAGAGAGGGGAAAGTCACCTCTACCCCGTGGTTTCAGTTCAAAATCAGAACCGGGATTCTCTGAATCTGTATCTGTCTCTACAAAACTGCCTCACTAATTTGAACTCACCCCCTGTCATGCGCCCTGACTTTAATCCAGCAGTTTGGGCACCTCACACTGGAGCAGTACCTGAGGATGCTCAGCAGCATGTCTGAAAGGATCGCATCCTGCATGGCTGGTGCAGGGTTTCTCTTTTCTCACCTCACCCAGGAAAAGTCACAGCCTTCGGCAAAATGACCCAATTCCTCTCTCTGCTTCCACAGTACAGTTAATGTAACCTTTGCCAGGGAGAGCATCCCATGAATCAGAGGGCACCGTGCCAGTTGATCTGTGAACAATTTAACCGATTTTTCATTAACCAGCAGCTTATGGAGAAGTTGCTAAATTTTATGGGCCATTAGCAGCTTCTGACGCTGCAAATGACTATGAAATTCAGGGTCTTGCAGTTTTGAATCTTGTAGGCTTGATAAATAGCCCTTGTTGGGAGCATAGAGATTTGAACAAATGCACTCAGTCAGCATGGCCCCATATGAACAAGCAGTTGGTGGTGTGGGCGACCAGGGGGATGTGGCGAAGCAAGTGACTGCAACCACCCCCAAGTCTGTCTGCGCCTCCCACAAAAGCAGGGAGCTTTCTTTAGGAAAGGTGATTTTGAAGAATGTTATCCTGAAGATGATCCATGGAAACATTGGACAGTGAGAGTGAAGCAGTGAACAGGTGTTAACGCCGCCTTTAAAATACGTGCTAATTGAGTGCAGGAGAGGGCAAAAGTGTCAACTACTGGTTTTGCATGTGTAGCGGGACGTCTGCAAAAATGTCATTTATCCTCATTTTATGGCTGGGAAAACTCTATTGCAAAACAACAAAAGAAAGATCCCTCAGACCACTGGCTGAGCAGGTTTGGGTACAGGTTCATCCTGGCCCCATCCATGGGCTGTGCTCTTCTGTTCTCACAGGTCCCACAGCAACCTGCTGCCTCCAGCTGGCCCCTGCACAGGGGACCGCCCTGACTGTCACAATTTCCCAGCCCCTGGAAGTGTTCCAGAAACTTTGCAACAGAAAAAAAAAGTTATTGCCTCTGCCTGGATGGAACTATCTTGTGTGGGAGAAGATTAAAACACAAAATTTAAACCCGAGGTAAATAGTGAGACTTTGAAGAAACTTTGGGTTTTCTTTCTGTCTAACGTTCACCTTCTAAGTCTAACAAGGCTGCTGCTGGGAAGAATGCCCCAGTACACCCCTGAGCTCAGCTGGGAACTGGACTTGAAATCTCTTCATTCCCCAACAGACTGAGTATGGAGATGGTAGGCTGTCGTTGCTCTGGCAGAAAGGTGCAGTCCCTGCTCTCACATGGATGAAGACAAGGGCAAATCCAGTGCCATACCAGGCTGGGCTGCAGCCATGCAAAGAACATTTAGCCTAGAAGTATGCTAAATAGCAGATGATTTGGCCAACAAGCCAAGTGGTTAGCCTTAGACTGACAACCCACGTATCCCAGAAACAACTACTATGGCCACCTGAACACAGGAGCCTTTCCAGTAATGCTCGTTTTGTTTTTGATGAGAGGAGATGAGTACAGACTTGGGTACAAGGCTTGGGCCATATGCTGAACAAATTCTCAAGTGAAATTTCTGATCCTTTGCAAAGGGAGCTGTGATTCAAAGGAACCACCAAAGCCCCAGGCATGCTGGGGAAACTCCCTGCCGGGGAGGTTGCCCAGGCTCAAAGGAGCACCATCAGCAACAATTACTGGCACAGCTTTTCTGGCAATGGGGAGATACCAGGATTCAAAGAGTCAGATTTTGGCACCTTGCTGTGAGAGGATGGCAAAGAGATGCTGTTTTTCCTCTGGAGAGGATATGGAAAGCCATGGCTGACCCTGCTAATCAAGGAGAAAACTGAGCTTCCCCTCATGTGTTAAATCTGCTGAGTGCATCCTGGAAGTGTCCCACCTGCTGCTCACTGTTAGGCGAAAGCAAATGTGATTTTTACACCTGGGTGTCATGGGTTTGCTTTTGGTCATGTTTTTTCTGCCCACACCAGAGCTGGAGGATGCTGGAGGAAGGTTGCAGACATGTTGGAGCCCACATTTGGAGCAGAGATCCTAGGAAAGACATTGTAGCCTGTGAAGGAGGAGTCCACGCTGCGCAGCAGAACTGTGCCTGGTAGGATCTGTGTGCTTTGGGATGGGGCCCATGAATGAAGCAGCACAGCCAGTCCTTAAAGGACTGCACCTTGTGGAGTGACCCTCGGGCAGCAGAGTATGGAAGAGCTGTTGCCTCTGGGTTTGGACTCATGCTGGGAAGGGTCATGAAAAACTTTCTCTCGTGGGGGAGGGGACCCTATGAAAGGCAGGGATATTGCTTCCTACCCTGAGCCAGTCAGAAAACCCCAACTGCCTGGTTTTCCCCTACTCCTGTTCCCCCTTTGTCTCTTGGAGGAAAAAAAGGGAATGTAATGTCTATTGTAAGAAGAAGGAGGGGTGGGGAAGAAGGTTGCCTTTAAGATGGTACTTCTCACATTAAGCTCTGATCTTGTTAGAAATAAGTCCTTAATGTTCGCCATCTTGGAGCCTGTTTTTGCCTATGACAGTAAAGATTTTGAATAGTCCTCATTTCTGTGGTAACAAAAAACCCTTCAGTTTTTTTTCTTTTCCTCCCTCCTCTTGTTTGTATGTGGGGAGGGAATGAAGTGAGAGAGAGGTTGTGGATGAATCTCTGGTAACTAGCCAGGGGCAAACGACACTGGAGTTGAGTTTGCTTTTATTTCTCAATATCACACAGAGGTTCCCATTTGGAAGCCCAAGTTTATTTATTAGAGCATTGCAGAGGGATGTAACAATGAAGCAAGTCACACTCTCCACTGAGCTGTGGGCCAGACCTAGAGCATGGCACCCCAGGACCTGCCCAGCTAGGACAACAAGTCAATGCTGGATAGCCACCACAGCTTTGAACCATGGCTGATACCAGAGTTCATATAAAATTGAAAAAAGGAAGATCTGTAAAAGCAGAGAACTGGCTGCAAGGACAGAATGATGGTCAGCTGCTTACAGGCAGGTCAGACACAAAGAAGTGGTACAGAAATGAACTGGCATTTAAAAATTGAAAGAAGATTTGAAAATAGGGAAAACATGAATCAGCAATGTGGAGTCACTGGTAACAGATGACAGCACGTAATTTGCAAGCGAAAATTAACACCCACTCCACATCACTGTTGCTACCTGATGCCTCATACCCAAAGAAAGGTAATGCATTAATGCATATATCATCCACAATCTCCCTCAAATATAAAGATTCTGAATTGTAGCAATTCCAGTTAGGACTTAAATGGTTGAATGGTTGAATGATGAACTCACTCCTCTCCACTGTCAAGTGTGGGGAGGTTTAAACTTAATGTTAGGAAGCGGTTTTTCACAGAGAGAGTGATTGCACACTGGAATGGACGGCCCAGGGAGGTGGTGGAGTCACCGTCCCTAGAGGTGTTTAAGAGAAGACTCGATGAGGAGCTCAGTGACATGGTCTAGCTGGGGGCTGTAGGGCTGGATGATCCTGGGTCCCTTCCAGCTTGGAGTGGCCTGCTAGACTGTGAGGGAACTAGGTTTGTGTTTACCGCTCTGGGATGTGCTTTCGTTTCTGTACAGGTGTTAGATGGTGCATTGGACTAGATGATCCTTGTGGGTCCCTTCCAACTCATTCTGTGATTCTGTGATTCTGTGATTCTGTGTGTGTGCAGAATGGGCACCAGGGCAAATGTCATTTGCTACATGCAATGCAGTCAACGCTATTCAGTCCCTAGTTCTCTTGATCTGGGGTTCTTTCCAGAACAGTGCATGCAATTCAATATCAGTTGGGAGAAAGTATGTATTTAATGAAAAAAGACTAGAGAAAAATCATATTTGAAAATCTGGAAGTATGCACGAATATATATTAGGTCTACTCAAGGCAGAGGGTGCACTCAGATACCACATAAGGTGCATGTTGGCAATTCAGAAGATCAGTCAGGGTAATATTAGAGAAATTTATCTGTGCTGCTTTGATCAGGTTTTCTTTTGAAGTTTTCTGAGTCAAAAATATTCAAACAAACGATTTCTCTCTGCATTTTGATACTTGTTCTTCTAAAGAGTCATTAAATGAGCAGGCCCAAGAAATGTGAGGAACAAACCTCAGCATCTATAAATACCTGTGTATGAGCCATCCAGTGTTTGCTATGTCCACCCTTTCCTGGTTCTTCTCTAGTGTGAATTTAAGCACTGAAAAATTTTATCTCATCAGAATTTTAATTATTTCACTATTGTCTGTGTAGGCCAACCAATAGCAATCTCTTCAGGCACACGTGTTTTGATGGCCTGGCATCTAGGACAGTTACAGCAGTTTGGAATTATGCATGATCCTGGAGAACAGCACCACTAATTTAAAAAAAAAAANCTGGGATGTGCTTTCGTTTCTGTACAGGTGTTAGATGGTGCATTGGACTAGATGATCCTTGTGGGTCCCTTCCAACTCATTCTGTGATTCTGTGATTCTGTGATTCTGTGTGTGTGCAGAATGGGCACCAGGGCAAATGTCATTTGCTACATGCAATGCAGTCAACGCTATTCAGTCCCTAGTTCTCTTGATCTGGGGTTCTTTCCAGAACAGTGCATGCAATTCAATATCAGTTGGGAGAAAGTATGTATTTAATGAAAAAAGACTAGAGAAAAATCATATTTGAAAATCTGGAAGTATGCACGAATATATATTAGGTCTACTCAAGGCAGAGGGTGCACTCAGATACCACATAAGGTGCATGTTGGCAATTCAGAAGATCAGTCAGGGTAATATTAGAGAAATTTATCTGTGCTGCTTTGATCAGGTTTTCTTTTGAAGTTTTCTGAGTCAAAAATATTCAAACAAACGATTTCTCTCTGCATTTTGATACTTGTTCTTCTAAAGAGTCATTAAATGAGCAGGCCCAAGAAATGTGAGGAACAAACCTCAGCATCTATAAATACCTGTGTATGAGCCATCCAGTGTTTGCTATGTCCACCCTTTCCTGGTTCTTCTCTAGTGTGAATTTAAGCACTGAAAAATTTTATCTCATCAGAATTTTAATTATTTCACTATTGTCTGTGTAGGCCAACCAATAGCAATCTCTTCAGGCACACGTGTTTTGATGGCCTGGCATCTAGGACAGTTACAGCAGTTTGGAATTATGCATGATCCTGGAGAACAGCACCACTAATTTAAAAAAAAAAAGCAAACCGCAAATCTTTTTTAGATGTCAGTGGAGGAGCCTTTTAGAGAAGTACATGCCTGGAGAGTCCACAGCACCACAGTAAGTGTATCACAGAATCACAGAATTAGTAAGGATGGAAAAGACCATAGAGATCATCAAGTCCAGCCTATCACCTGTTACCTAACCTGTTGCCATCCTGCTACCAACACACCATCCTACCAATAACACACTATCCTATTATCTAGGACATGCTGCTAAGTACAGCATCCAGCCTATTCTTAAACACATCTAGGGACGGTGACTCCACCACCTCCTTGGGCAGCCCATTCCACTGAGAGATCACCCTCTCTGTGAAAAAGTTCCTCTTAATGTCCAGTCTAAATCTCCCCGACTCACTTTAAGACTGTGTCCTCTCGTTCTATCACTGGTAGCCGAAGTGAAGAGACCGACCCCCACCTGGCTACAACTCCCTTCCAGGTAGTTGTAAAGAGCAATAAGGTCTCCCCTCAGCCTCCTCTTCTCCAGGCTAAACAACTCCAACTCTTTCAGAAGTTCCTCACAGGGTTTGTGTGCCCTTCACCATCCTTGTTGCCCTTCTCTGGACATGTTCGAGGACCTTAACATCCCTCTTAAACTGAGGAGCCCAGAACTGGACACAGTACCCAAGACGTGGCCTCACCAGCGCTGAGTACAGAGGGAGAATAACTTCCCTAGTCCTACTGGCAACACTATTCCTGATGCAGGCCAGGATGCCATTGCCTATTCTGGCCACCTGTGCACACTGCTGCCTCATGTTAAGTTTTCTATAAACCAACACTCCCAGATCCCTTTCCACCTGATCCTCCTGCAGCCACTCCACCCCCAGCCTACAGTTCTGCATGGGATTAATGTAACCGAAGTGTAGGACCCAAGTGAGTCAAGCGTAAACATGACTCTGTATTCCTGACAGTGCTAGATACGTGTGTTTCGCTTCAGAGTTATCAGAAGACTGCCTGGTGTAGCTGTTTTTAAGAAGAAGTCTAAGAACTGGCACCACTAGTGCACATGGATCTGCAGTTGGCAGCAAAACACAGTGGAAGTAAGACAGCATTTGGCTGAGACTTTAGTTGTGACAGGTGCTGTCCCCACATTGCCTCATATCTTTTTCTTACCTACCTACACTTGTTGGGTATCCATTACTTGTCTAGCATTGCAGGGACAGGAATGGTCTGAAGGATATTGCCTGAGGGAATGGCCTGAAGGTGTGTCAGGGAGGGTTTAGGTTAGATATTACAAAACAGTTCTTCACACAGAGGGTGGTTGGGTACTGGAACAGGCTCCCAAGGGAAGTGGTGACAGTACAAAGCCTGACAGATTCCAAGGCGGATTTGGACAATGCATGTGGTGTGACTCTTGAGGATGGTCCTGTGCAGGGCTAAGGGCTGGACTTGATGGTGCTTGTGGGTCCTTTCCTGCTTGGCATATTCTGTGATTCTGTGATATGGCATAGTCAGTGCTGTCTCACAGACACCATAGGTGCCGGTAAGTTGCAGTCATAGCTACACAATGATGT
This sequence comes from Pitta sordida, assembly GCA_013390025.1. Lineage (NCBI taxonomy): Eukaryota > Metazoa > Chordata > Aves > Passeriformes > Pittidae > Pitta > Pitta sordida. The sequence goes on from WEKX01023386.1 coordinate 37,787, forward strand.
GCTTGTTTTAAAACTCACCTATCATCACAGAATCACAGAATATTAATAAACCAGATCCAGCCTAGATACTGGCAACATGAAATGCTAGTGCACGTATCATCAGAGGAATCTGATTTACAAAACAATAATCTCTGAGAAGAGCCTTAGAAGAAAGTGTGCTCTATTTATTTCATATTATTAAAAAAACCCAAACAGTCATGGTATAGAATTTTTATCAATTTAATATCCAGTATTCAACCCTGCTTGAACTCTACTATATTTTCCTTCATTTTAAGTTTCTCTCTATTTGTATTTGTTATAAAACAGTCAGGCAAGTTCAATTCTTCATAAGGAGATTGTATCATTTTGAGTTAATAGGTCTCTACAGGTTGAAAATGCACTTAAATTATGTGCGTAGAGTCCCACAGAAACACATTACTTCATAAAACTGGGAAGGAAACAACTGAAGAAACACTTCTTGCACATTTTTGGGATTATCTGTGCTAACTTGCTTTACCCTTTTTTTTCTTTGAACAACCGAAGAATTAGGGGGTCTAATTCACAGATTCACA
>WEKX01023387.1:14546-35218 GCA_013390025.1 Pitta sordida
CAGGCAGAAAATGGCTGCATGTCTAGAAGGCAGGGAGGGAGGGCAGGGGCTCGGCTGGGCCCGGCTCGACTCCCCCCAGCTCCCGTCACTGGGTGCACTCGCACCCCCCCACCGGGGCCCGTTGCAGGGCAGCTAGGGCACTGTCGCAGGTGATGTGGCACAACCAGAGGGGAGAAACAACAGCTAGACCGCGTGCCCCATCCCGCCCCCACGCCCCGCTCCCCACAGAGCACCGGGGCTGCTGCCACTTCCCTCCCGTGTCGGGAGGAGCTGGTCCTGTGGCAGCTGCCTCACACTCACATAAACTTCTACAGCTCTGATTGGGAACTGGTGGCCGGCATTTGGGGGTGTTTGTTTTTATTTCTTTTAAGGTTTTTCAGTCTGCAAACCTGGATACCCCTTGCGGGCCAGCGCTGGACACTGGGGACAGGGCAGCGCTGCCGGGGCGGCACAGAAAGAGCGTGGGTGCTGCCCAGTCGGTGCGGGAGGCAGGAGCTGTGGGACCACCCTTCCCTTTACCACCCAGTCACAAAGCGCATTGCAGGGGGATCCATGGGGGCCACTGGGGTGGGGAGAATGGTGTCTCTCACTCCCGCACAGACACACACAATGCCAGCACCCCCCTGCAGCCTGGCAGAGAACAATGCCAACCATGCAAAAACCCCAAGGGCCCCCGTTGCCTCCACAGCACCTGCCCGTAACCACTCCAGCAGCTCCCCCAGCTCCAGGGCGATGGCGGCGGTTCTCCTTCCCCTTATACAGTGCAAATGGAGGTTGCGAGGAGACTGTGAGGAGCAGAGGTGGCAGAAGCCAAGCCCGGCCAGGCACCAGTCCGCCAGTCCCCGGGAATGGGGAAAGGTGCCTCCTGCTCTCCCGCACAGACCCACACAATAGCAGCCCTGTCTTCCCGTCCTGCAGCCTGGCGGAGAACAATTCCAACCATGCAAACACTGAATGCATCCTGGCCACATTGCAGTGGCTCCTGGTTGGGACTACTTTACATGTTCATGAGCAGACTGGGTTCGCGGTAGGTTCTGGGCGTTCTGCGCCTGTGTGAGGTCCAACCGCGACTATTCGGATCCCGTAAATTACGGATTGCGAATATGCAGAGGATCACTGTATTATCCTCCCAATATGAAGAAAATCTAAAGCATTTTAAAAAGCAACTCCATTTCATAGATTCCTTGCAAAAGTACCATTCTTGTTCATCATTGTATTTATGTGAAAAATCCTAATTCACATAAAGTAACTGAAAGCACAGTAACAGGTTGCAATAATGCAGTAATGCAGAAATCCAAAACAAGAATATTTTCTGGACCGTAACAAGAAAAAACAGGACTCCTTCCAAAACAGGGAGAAAATATTGAGTAATACATGAATATCATGGCAGTATCACAAGTCTAAACATTGCAATATTGGGATACAACATATTTTAAGGAAGTAATACAGTCATACATTGTAACCCCTCCATTGTGACCTCTCTGGTTTGCAAGAAATTTTTCTTGCAAATCTACCTTGGTGATTTACGGAGCTTCCCGGTCGACACATGTGCAGTGCCTCTGCACTGCCAAGGGGCAGCGCCAGTGCTCCCTGTGGGGCAGGACTAGCCCAGCCCCATGAAGTGGGCGTGTGGTACCTCTCTGTCCCATGGCGCTTATGGTCCTGTAGCACTGTGCCCTGGTCCCTGTCTCGCTCCTGTGTGTCTCCATGCCCTGTCCCAACAGTGGAAGGCTCACATCATGGTATGCCCTGGGACACTGCTGAGACCCAGGGTAGCACCGCCACAAGCCATGCCGTCCCCTGTTACTCTAAGCCCAGCTGGGGGACTGACCCCCCACTGGGCCCGTGTTACTGTTCCAATGGCTCCAGGAGAAGATGTTGCAGTCTGTGCCCAGGGATGGCACGTCTGGCGCACCTGGTGATGATGAAGCCCCAGGGAAAGTGCCCCACAAAAGTGGGACTGGGCTGGCTGCGGCAGGGGTGGGGTAAGCACTATGTGCTGGGACGGGGCAGCAGTGGGATGTGCCCACAAGTTAAGGTTTCCCAGGCTCCACGAGTGCTGACCTGAGCCCTGGGACACCCCTTCCCCACCATGGAGGCAGTGCAAGCATGCGCAGTGACAGAAGCCTGGCAGCAGATGTGGAAGCAGCAGCATGGCCGAAGAGAAGCCCAGGGATTCTCTGGGGGGTCTCCAGAGGCAGAGAGGGCTCAGAAACTCTTCCCTTTGCTCCCCTGTGTTGGGAGAGCCCATGGGGAGGAGCCGAAAACACTCCCCAGCGCTCCTGGTTGGCTGGGGGTGGAGCAATGGGCATGACCTGTATGCATATTAATGACCAGCACATGCTTGCGAATTGGATGTTTCGCAAGAACCTGACAAGACCCGTACCTTGCAAAGGGTGAGGTATTACTGTACTACTATAAGTAATACAGTAATGCCTCGATTTCCGTGGGGTTTCACAGTATCACAGCATAGATAAGGCTGGAAAGGACCTTGAAGATCATCTTGTCCAACCTATAATCCGACTAACCTATCATCTACATCTCGATCATATCACTCAGCACCTCGTCCAGCCTCCCCTTGAATACGCCCAGGGTTGGCGACTCAACCACCTCTGCGGGCAGCCCATTCCACATCCGAATCACTCTTTCAGTAAAAAACCTTTTCCTAATATCAANTCATCTGCAAATTTACTCATGATGGACTCAATCTCATCATCTATATCATCAATGAAAATGTTGAACAGGACCGAACCCAACACCGACCCCTGGGGGACACCACTAGTAAGCGGTTTAGGGTCTTACCAGATGCCACAAATCCCCAGATCCATGAACACAGGCAACACATGAATGTGCAAATATATTACCCCATCTCCCCCACCCCCTGCCACCCTGGAGCACTGAGAAGTGTTCTCAGCACCTCCCCATGGCTTCTCACAGCACAGGGGAGCAAAGGGAACTGTTTCTGAGCCCTCTCTGACTGTGGAGACCCTTGGAGAATCAGTTTCTCTTTGGCCACACCACCATGGTGGGGAAGCTTTTTAACATAGTGCCAAGCCTGCCCTGGGGCTGCAAGGGGGCAGGAGCTCGGCAGCTGCTTGGCCTGTGGCTCTAGGCACTCAGTGGCTGCTCGCCCCAGGACCGTGGGGGCGTAGGGGTTCAGTGTCTGTTCACCTGGCCCCAGAGGAGGCTGCAGTCCTCTTGGGAGGAGCCCCGTGTCCCCGGGCATGGGTCAGCACAGGTCTGTCCCGCCAGCACTCTTGGAGCTCTGCAATCCTCAAGTTTGCAACACTGTGCAACACACCAGGGCCCCTCGTGGTGGCAGGTGGTGGCGGTGTTGGAGATTTTTTCCCTTTTACTGTGGTAGCTATGATATGTCTGTTGGTCCCAGGTGTGGGAGTGGCAGCAGCGGCCATATGGACCACTCCACTAGAATGCCGCCACCCCCTGCTTTGCCGGGGAAGGGCATGGGGGAACAAAAGCCTCGTCCCAGAGCAGTGGCAGGGACATGTCCTGCCGTCGCCCTGTCCCAGCAGACAGCACTTGCCCTGCCACCGCCACGGTGATCCCAGGGATGCTGTCCCCACCATGGCCTGTGCCGTATGCCGAGCCGGAGTAGGCAGCTGGTACAGAATCCCACCTCCTTGCCATGCTGAGTGTCGGGATGGGGCAGTGGCAGGATTTGTCCCCCCTGCTGCACCGCGGGGGACTTCTTTTGCCCCGTGCCTTCCCCAGCGCGGCAGGGGGAGATTAGGCTCTCATTCCCCCATGCCCTCCCTTGCTGGGGTGGGGGAGGTGGCGTTCTGCTGCAGATGTCCTTATGGCCACTGCCGCCGCTCCCGGACCTGGGACCAGCAGATGTATCATAGCCACTGTAGCTAAACGGAAAAAAACTCCCAACACTGACACCACCCACCGCCATGAAGCCACTCAGGGTGTTGCAGAGTGTTGCAAACTTAAGGGTTCCTGAGCTCCAAGAGCACTGGCAGCACAGACCCACTCAAACCCGAGCCTAGGGACACTGGTGTCCTCCCTGGAGTCCCTCCCAGGGCTGCAGGGCAAACAGCTGTCAAGTCCCCACCCCACCACAGTGCCAGGATAAGCAGCTGCCGAGCACCCTGCCCCCCCTGCAGGCCCAGAGCAAGCTTGACACTGTGTTAAAGTGTTATAAAGTTTCCCCATCACAGCAGCAGTGCAAGTGAGTGTGGCAGGAGCAGCCCAGTAAGAGCAAAGCCACTTTGTTCCCAGCATGTACGGGTCAGGGGAAGCCCTGCTGCGACCCCACCACCACGGCCACATTCTGGCTAGGAAATGTCCTTGCTCATGTACACCCTGGATCATGCTGGCAAGGCTGTGAGAAACCCTAGCAAGAGCTTTTTCTGAGTGTCACAGCAGCCTGCAGGGTGAAACCGGAGTTTAAAAGTGGGGGGATACAGGGTTGATGGCAAGGCTCAAGTGCTCCAGTGAAAGCAGTGGCACTCGGAAAAAGCCTTTGCTAGGATTTCATCAGAGCACCCCACCCTCACTGCTGCTGTGCCTAGCTCCGCTGCCATCCCCCAACCCTCTTGCTGCAGGGTCCTACTACAGAGCGGGCACAGGATGGCAGCACAGGTTGCCTGCTGCCACAGAACGGGACCATGCTGTGTCATGGCACTACGGGACTATAAATCGCATGTTATAAACCGTCCTCGCTACAGAGTGGGCAGGCAACCATGCCCTGGGCTGCCTGCCACCATGGAACAGGACCATGCTGTGCCGCAGGACTGTAAACCACGTGTTATAAATCTTCCCCACTACGGAGTGGGCACGGGACCACGATACGGGCTGCCTGCCGCCACAGAACAGGACTGTGCTCTGCCGCACCATGGGACTATAAACACTCCCCGCCACATAACCTCCACAACACTCCTAAGGGAGTGAACCGTGAGCAGCTCCCAGCAAGTGAGAGGCATCGCCCTCCGTCTTGTGGGGACATGCCAGTCCCACCCCACGGAGATTTACAGCACTGCCACTTGGCATGGCAGAGGTACAGCACAGGTGCAGATGTGGAAATGCCACAAGGAAAAACATGGTGAAGATCCAAGGCAGCAGAAGTTGAAGTGTGAATAACTGAGGTATCGCTGTAGTTGTTTTGTTCTCTGTTATCATAGTATCACAGTATTGATAAGGTCGGAAAAGACCTTGAAGATCATCTAGTCCAACCTATAATCCAACTAAATGTTACCATCTCTAACATTTATATCATGGTCCTCAGCACCTCATCCAGTCTACCCTTAAACACCTCCAGGGACGGCAAATCAACCACCTACATGGGCAAACCATTCCAATGCTGGATCCCTTGTTCAGTGAAAAACTTTTTCCTAATGTCAAGTCTAAACCTCCCCTGCTGGTGCTTAAGACTATGACCTCTCGTTCTATCTCCAAGGGCCAGGGAGAAAAGACAGACTCTCTCCCACAAACTCCACATTCTTGGTAGATGTACAAGCAAGACAGGCTATGCAGTTTCAGCCAAGAGCCGAAGGTGCCTGCCCCATCTGAAATAAAACATTCAGGCAGAACAGAACACAGATGCTTAGCCTGCAGAGCTTCACTCACATCTGAGCCTCCTGCCTGGGAGATGGGCCATGATGACATCAATAATACCAATGAACACAAGGTCAGCCTTCAGAAACCATTGCTAAATGGCATGCATTGTGCACAATGTACATTTCTGCATCTAAGGGTGTCACATATCAACATCTCCTCTTCGTTCTTCCTCTTCCCAAGTTCATGCTAGTAAGGTTATACATTTATTGTAATTTCAGAATAGCTAGATTAAAGAACTCCTAGTTCAAAAGGACACATTCAAATGTACTGAAGCAGCATGTGAAATAAAATACTGCCCATGTATAATGTTGTGTTTCATACAAGGGTTGATTTTTTTTAGGAAAAACTGAGAAGAGAGAATAACTGAAAATTAATGCATAAGAAATACAGATACACACCTTGAAGGGAGCTCCATAGACTGACTCTCCTCCTGTTCCAGTACCAGTGGGATCACCTCCTTGCACTATAAAGCCAGGGACTACTCTGTGAAATATTGTATTATTGTAATACTCTGAAAAAAAATGAGAAAAAAAGTAAGATATTAAACACAAGTTAGTGGTATCAAAAATCAAGGTTGCACATAGATGATGCAAAGATACCCACAGAGTGAAGTTCCAGAAAGCAAGTTGTTATGGTTTAGGGGGTTTTCTGCTGTTCTGGCAGCGAGGGGGTTAACAGCTCAGTTCTTGCCTGAGCTCTCTGTGATGCCATGGCCTTCAAGGTTATAGAGATAGAGGCGTCTCTGTGAATAACATACTTGGGAGAGAAGAAAAAAAAAAGTTCAGTAGTAAGATGTAGCTCAGAACCTGCGTCGGGAGGCTGAGAGATTTGAAGGCCCCCAGGCCCACGAGAGAAGGGGTAGAGATGTTCTTCCAGGCATCCCGCTGCTGCTTGTGAATTGGACCGACCATGATGAAAACCTATGGACCAGAGAGAGAGAGAACCACGACCGCAGAACCATCTAAGCCACGACTGAAGATGGAGAGGTAACGCTGGACGAACTGCTGATGGTTTTGAAGCCCAGAAACAGAAGCCTGGAGCTAGCTGAGAGCTCGGCAGAGATCCTTGGACAGACTTTTGGTGTATTGTGATAGGATCAGTGTATTTTGGGNGTATCACGGGTTCACTTCTTCGTGGGGTACTTCCTTTGCAAAGACGGCTGTATGTTTCGCGGTGCATTTGCAACTGCACGTGTTTACTGATGGTCATGAATATGCAAAGTTCAACAGTCATGAATATGCAAATTAGCTCCACCCATCACACCACTGCATGGACCTCCAGCACACCACTCTGCTGGCCCACACCACACTGGATTCGTGGCACCCAGTGCCAGGGCATGGCTGCACCTGCCTGCACCGCACCAGACTTGCGGCATGGAGCACTGTGGCACGGCTCCACCCACCCACGCTGGTGCTGGCAAAGCTGTTGCTGTTGAAGCTTTTGTTGAGGGTTCTTGGGGCAGTGGGGGTACTCTGCTCTGATATCAGGGATGAGTAGGGACTAGCTGTTCCTCCCCCCCTCCCAGTTTCTGTTCAACAGCCAGCAGGGAACCCAAGCCTCACGTCCCATTAGGAAACTGGCACTGAGCTTGCAAACTGTCACACTGCTGGTGCATCACCTCATTTTGCTTGTGAGTGGGCTGGCATTCCAGTTCCCCCCAACAAGGTGAGCTCGCGTCAGCAATCTCAGCGCCAATAAGATAGAGCGAGAGGTAGTCTCTGAGGCTGGAGGCTGGCAGGGCTGTGATCAGTGGCTGTGTCTGTTCTCCCCCCGACTTCCATTGGGAGTTGCTGCTGCCACCACCGCCTGCGCCAAATTGGGAGAGACCTGTGCCCTCCTCATTGCAGGAGGGGACAGGGAAGAGCACAGGGGGCAGCCTCATCTTGCTCATGGGTATGGGCTGGCTGTGAGTGGTGGTGACAGCACATACAGCCTGCCCAGATATGGCCAGGAAACACTGGGGACGGTGGGACAGTCCTGCTGGTGACACTCAAGCTGGGACACAGGGGCGCAGTTGGCTCCCCCCAGTGCCAGGACAAGTGGGGCGGCACCGCTGTTACCATGCGGATGAGCTGCAACAGTACCTGGGCAGCCACTGGCACCCCCCCCACCTGTTTCCATAGAAACACTGTAATATGGACCCCCAGCACAGCAGACACACGCACACACACACGCTCCCACAAACTGTGCCGCCCTGCTGGGTCCCACTGCTGGTGCTGGGGCACAAGCCCCATGCTGCAGAAAGGGACTTGGCCAGAGGACGCTCCAAGCACATATGTGGGGCTGCAACATGAACAGGAACACTTGCACTATACATGTTAACATCCCCAGGAGGGATGTGGGGGATCCCGTGCACCTTCAGGATCCCACAAGCACCTCCTCGGCCAGCGCACCCTCAGCAGCACTGTTACCATGGTGATGAGGTGTGGTAGCCATCCTCACATGTTTAAACACAGCTCATGCTGTTCTTGGCACTCGCCACATGCTCTGGATAAAAACAAAACCCAAGTGTGTTCACACGCAGGAACCAGTGGGGGTCAGGCACTGCTCCCAGTCCCAGCACAGCAGCAGGCGTTGCTCCTAGGCTGCAGCAAAGCAGCAGGTGCTGCTCTCAAGCTGCGGCAGACACAGTAGGATGGCTGGGTTTCCCCTCCAGTGGGACAGAGGCTAGGGACAGTAGGGTGTGCACAGGCAAGCAGTGGAGGGAAGTAGGCTTTTTTCCCAGCGCCGTGTGCCTGCGGGCACTGGAAACCTCCTGTCCCTTTGTGCTATAGGGAGCAGAGCAGGGTCAACACACTGCTGGAGTGCACCAGGGTTGAGGGGGGCATTGCGACGGGTGAGGCTAATTTGCATATCCATGAGCTGCCGACCTTTGTGGAGTGAGGGTGTCGCAGGAGCCAGGGAGACCTGCAGCCTCACGATAATTGAAGGTCGACTGTACTTACTATAAGGAGATTCTGCTGTTTCTACTGGTCTCCTTCCTACTCCCCACAGTCTTATTAAAAAGCCCTGTTATGTCATATGATGGAAAACACCCTGCCCATCACTAACGATAATCTTGATGAGCTACTTTCCTCTCACCTTTTATTACTAGAGCAATGTTACAATTACAATGCATCAGTTTAAAGGGAGAGTGAAAACTACTACTCTGAGCCAGACGACACTTCACATACAACATGTAAATGATGTTTAGCATTTCCAAGCACCAGCATGGACAACAGGACCCAGCCTTCCATCATCTACACTGTACCCAAAGTGATCGTTTTCACAGAATGAAATATGTGGTACATTTTGCTCCCTAAATTAATTCTCTATCTACCTATCTGATAAACATTACAAGATCATAAGAAAAAAAAAAGAATGAAAACTTTACTTGACATATATTTTTGGTTCCTTTTTCCTATTATTATTGAACAAAAATAAATCTGCAGTATGCTGCACGACAAACCAGGGTCTGCAAATGTTGCAGCATAACCAAGTATAGTCATGAATGGTTATATGCCACGATACTCACAACAAATACTCAAATGCACTGTACAAAGCATAGGATACTACACAGCAGGTAGAAGAAAATCAAAAAGGCAATCTCAAGGTTAGGTGTAAGAACACAGAACAGGCTGGATCTGTGCTGGAGGTACAAATCCTTGACTGCTATTTTTGCTTAACAGATGAAGGCTGAAAGAACTCTTACACTCTGTAAATGCATAAATGGGATAATAGGAGCAGTTAGAAAGCATATGAAGCCCTCAAGTCCTTCACAAAGGTTTTTGTAGACACTTTCTGAAAGTAAGCTTTTCCAAGACTCTGACAGACGATATTTCAGCAATACTACATCATCTGCTTAATTTGAGAAAACCATCCAAAAATTTCAGTTTTTATTTCCCCACTGGGCTCAGTAATGTCAATAAACATTGTGTGTTGGCTAATAATTTTTAGATAAAAATAAACTTATCGATATGTTACAGTTAAAATATAGTTATGTCCCCTGTTTTACAAAAAAGGCACAAAGATTGTATGTGAACCAGTTTCAACAAGTCCTATCCCATTCAGTCATTACCTTCCATACAAAGTTGGATGAAATTTCTACATGCTTTTGGTGCTTCTTTTGACCATAACTCTATATCTATCTCTCCTGCTGTTGTTCTCAGCAAAACCTGTAAAAATACAGATAAATGCAGCATCAGTTTTATTGTTACTTAGTCACTGATCAAAAATGTAATTGCTTAGTTAAAAAATACACTTGAATTTGGTATGCTGTATTAATAACAGTTATACATTTGTTGGAGAGCTACTGTTAGTTTGAGATGGCACTTCCAGAACTTGAGATACAGGTGTGAACTGATGTGTATATTAAGGATGTATAAAGTAATATAATATCGTGTGGCTGGTACGTGGCACACGATAGAAACTTAGATACCCTTCAGCACTCCCGTAATGAAATAACAGGGGAAAAAAGAAATGCCAAAAATCTTCAAAGGCTTATACGTATCTCTCTTACAAGTAATACCATTACATTCAGTTACAAGTCACAACAAAATCAAGAGGGTCAAGATGTAACCGCGAACAGAGGAAATTAAATGAAACGCTCCGAGGACTGCTCTGTGTTACACATCCACACGAGACACCTCGTGCTGTGACTCTGGTTACGCTCTCAAGAGCGACATCACACCTCAGTAACTTTAACCAAACCACTCCAGGAGGGAAACCCCCACCACAGACACAGAGTCCGTGTGCCTCCACACCCCTGGAACACACAAATTCTCCAAGACCTTCGCCCCAGCTGCCTCACCTTCCCGTTCGTGGGAGGCTCCTGGATGTAGATGTTGCTCATGGCGGGGAAAGGAAGGTCCCTCAAGCGCTCACTACCTCGCGGCCGAGCCCCCACTGCGCTTCCCGCTCAGCACCGGTACGGCACGGAGCCGCCCGCCATCTTGGGCATCTCTGGCAGCCCAGGAAAGGGGGGGTCGAGGTTGCATAAGACTGAAAGAGGGACAGGGAGATGAGTCCCAGGCCGGAGTCAGTACGGGATTCACTGAGCAACGATATCTTTTTGAAAAACTTGGACTCTTCTCTACACACCTGCAGCCCCTCCCCGAGATTTTTACCCCAAGGACCCTGAGGTCCCCCCCGCCTTCCTGCGAGTGGCACAGTCCGGAAGCGCGCCAGGCAAAGCCTTCCGAGGGGCGGGAGNGCGGGGTCTCCGCCCGGGGCCTTGGGTGACCGAGAGCCGCGGTCCTGGCGCCTCCTTCTCTTAACTGAGATCCAAGGAACGCTGTCAGACTTGGTTCTTCTGCTCGGCGCCGTTTTGGATTAATGCCTGGGGCCCCGTAGGTTGTTGAGGACGGTGGTGAGGCAGAAGAGAGAGGGTGTTCAGGTCTGTGGTGGGTAAACGTATCGCCGTCGCTTCCGTAGTCTTTTCTTGGTCCTGAGAAAAAAAAAAGAAAAAGGAGTGGTTGGTTGGAGAACAGCTGAACAGGCCTGCGTTGGGGTGAGCTGCTACTCTGATGAAGCTGCTTCCTACCACTACAGAAGGGCTTCTTCAGGAAGACATCTTATGGTTGTATTCAAAGGTTTACAAAGCTTTTATTTTCAACCTTGTGCTCTACTAAATGAATCAAATCCTTAGCGCTGGAGGGTTGGTAATTTTCTTGAGAATTAACACATAGGAAGAAGAAGGAGCGAGAAGTGTAAGCTTCTAGCAATTTATTGGCTCTTAATCATCTAATATTTAATCTAGTCCAAACCTCTGCTTCAAGCACTATTATTTAAAGCCCCAAAGTAATAATAACATTTCAGTCTTAGGAATTTGGTTGGGAGCATTTGGTGACAATGTTCTTGTCATCTGCTGTTTGTTTCTATTGGAAATACTGACCTATACAGGAGATCGTGCTCTGTGTGCAGGACTGTATTGACCTCCCTTGGATGGAGTACCAAATCTTTCTTCGCCACCAAATCGGCGATGCAGTAGGGCTGAAGTTTACTAAGTGTTTCGGAAAGTTGAGGTCAAGTAGGTACCTCAGGTGATCTTGTTTTCTAGTTGTAGTGAACAAGCAAATGCTGTCCTGAGTGTTTCACTGAAGTGACATTCCAAGGTTTTGGTTTGTATTCTGTGGCACTTTCTTCCATGTTCCCTTATCTCTCATGGGTGTCCTTCAAAAACTAGTCATAAAACAGGCACTTGAACACTGCCGAATAACAGACCTTTAAAGGAATCTGCAAAAACCTCATGTTACAGTGGAATGGATCTATATTTATTGCTTGCCTTCCTGGTACTCCTTACTTCATAGACTAATGAGTTGTCCAAATTTCCAAGTTACTTTTTTCAGCCTGGGATTTGGAGGTTTCTCTGCTATTTTGAGTGATACTTTCTAAAGATAGCGCTTTTCTCAGTAAATCATAGTTTAAATTCATGGGGTCAATGTACTCAATTTCTGGTTCTCTAGTTTCTGCAATAATTTTCTTACTATGTTTAGTTAATTATTTATGTAAATGTATTAATTAGTTATTCAGAAAACAATATATAACTATTTCAGTCAGTGCAGTTTTGTTGGAAGATAGAAGGGCATCCTTTGCTTTTGGAAATTCAGTTATAACATTCGTTACAAACAGACTCAGATGTTTAAAAATAAGATTCATCTATTTGGGGAGGACCAGTTTCTGGTGTTCTCTTCTGAATCATGTCCTCCTATGTCTGTTTAACTTAACTGTGGACTCACATGTTTCTAGACCTAAAATTTACGTCATTCTGGTCCTCCTTCCTGCTTAGCAACTACAGACTTTTCTGTTACTCTCTTCACTTTATTACACATTTGCTTTCTTGCACCCATTACTTCTTTGTATTTGACTCCATGGTGCTTGGATTCAGAATCATGTAACAATTTGTTGACTTTTTTTCCCCATCTATCTTTTTGGGAGTGATTTTTTTGTTGGTTTGGTTTTAAATTGCCTTTTCAAGTCAATTCTTGTAATTAAAGTATAAATCCCTCCAGAGGTTCCTGTCAATGTCTCTCAATATCCATGTGCTGGTGGAATTTACAAACACACCTTGTTACAAATTACTGGAACATCAGGAAACTACTACTGTGTTCATACTGTAACTAAAAAAATGTGTAAGCTTTCAGAAGAGTGGAATAATTATTAAAATTATAATGAAAAGGTCATGACAAATTAAATTAGGATTTGGCAATAAGTTACATGAGACTGTGTGATCTCTAGTGGTTATGGTAGTCAAATTTGTTCTGCTGGATTTACTGCATGGAAGAGTTACCTTAGAAATGCACTGTTTTTCTTTTCTTTAAGTGTTTTTTGAGATCATGTGTACTTAATATTCTGAGCCATCACTTCTGTCCGTGTGTTGACATTATCAAGCCAGATTTGAAAGAAACTTGAAGGTTCTGCTTAGCAAAACTTAATTGGTGAAATTTTCTCTTTCAGGTGGAAATAAGGATATTATCAGAGCAGGATGCAAGAAGTGTGGTTACCGTAAGTCAGTATATATAATAATACAAACAATATGAAATTACAGTGTTTTCTTGGATTTATGATTTTGGAACTGACTTTTGAGGAGGTTGGGGCATGAAAAAGAAGTGTTCCCCCTTCTTGCACAGACATGTGTCAGCTTAAATTACTATATTTTAAAAATTTATTTATTTCATATCCATTCTCTGGGTTCTTAGTCCTACTGCTGCTTTTGAAAACTCATGTTTCTCGAGAAAAAAAAAGTATGCTATTGTATTCAAATATACCACATTTGCAATTGCAATGACTTGAGAAACTTTGAATTGAAGGCATCATCTCTGATGTATGCTGAGGTTAGCGTTTCTGCTTCTTCCAAATCTCACTGCAAATAGGCAGGCATTTCAATTCAAACTAGCTCCAATCTATGTTAAAAGAAGAAATAATTTATAATCTATGATCTTTTATGCCAAGAAAACGTATTTCCTTGTGCAATATTTATTTCAACAAACAGTTACTTTTATTTACATGTTTTGCAGTTTGGGTTTAGCTCATCCTGATCATAAAAGCAGGTCTGTGGCTACTTTCCTGAAGAATGGAGACAGGGCTTAATGAAGATTTTAATCAGTTAATCACTAGCTCTTATTTTTAGAACAGTGGAGGACTGAACACTATTCTGCAGTGAATTGTGTTGAACTTCTAACACAATGATATAAGCTGCTTGAGTTTTTTTATGAATGTTATGTAGGGTGACAGGAAAAAGGCTTGTTTTGTTCTTTCCCTTCAGACTTTCCAATACGTTTTGTCAATGAGTTGCTTTGTGTATCTCTTCTTCAAAAGTATGATGGGTATCAATTTAGATTTAATGCTTTGTTTCTACATGAAGCAAGTATCAGAAGCTTTTTGGAAGAGAAGGGAACTCTTCACAGCATCCATGTTTGTTTCTAAAAGCTCTCTCTTCAAGATACAGGTGTTTCGATGTGAAGAACATGAGTTTATTGCAATTATTGCTTGAATGCCTGTGTCTCCTTAGGCATATCTTCAATTTGTTTTATTTTACTTTATTATTCCAATAGGCATATTCAGTACAAGGTTTCTAACTGGTCATGATTATCAAGATGTGACTTAGAAAACTGAAAATACAGTTAAACCCCCTCGTTCGCAAGGAAGGGGACAGGCCAGGGGTCTCGCAGAAAGCCAAACTTGCTAAGAAGTGCAGGTCGTTAATATGCATGCAGGCCATGCCCTTTGCCCCACCCCCCCGGCACTCCAGAGCGCTGCGGACTATTTTCTGCCTCTCCCCTCAGACTGTCAACACAGGGGGGCAAAGGGAACAGTTTCTGAGCCCCCTCTGACTCAGGAGACAACCTCCCCCCGGGAATCTGTTGGCTTTTCCGGGCTGCTGCGGCCGTGCTCCCACAGCCCAAATCCTGCGCCACGGCTCCCCCACCCCGACCCCGATGNGCCCCAGAAGCTGTACTGCGAAAAAATTGCTTCGCAAATGGGTGGAGTCGTAAAGGAGAGATCGCGATGCAGCGAGGATTCACTGTACTAGTCAGATAGTAACTTAGTCAGTATTAGGTACTGGTTGTTAAAGATTATGTCTCATAAGCAAAATGGATTCCCCAAATTCTTCAAATTTCACTAGTAGGAGTTAAAAAAGAACAATGTAACACTTGCTTTAGTTTTTTTAATTCAGTAATCCCTCACTACTTCGTGCTTCACCATTTGCAGGTTCAATACATCACAGGTTTGTTTCCCACTTATTTACTGGGTTTACCGTATTTACTGCCACTTCGCAGTATATTCGCTTATCACAGCATCTTTCTGGAACTGACCCCCCGTGATACTTGAGGGATTACTGCATTTCACTTTATATTTTTAGGTAACTTCTTCAGAAAGTATGTAAGACCATGTTATGGGTATGGGATAACTTCTCTGGTTCTGGGGATTCCTGTTTTTTCTGTTGAAAATTCTTTTGATTTCTCCGGTTTGGGTTGGGGAGGGAGGCGGCATTTTGTCATGTCCCCTGGGGCCTCCGGGTGGAGGCCAGGGCCACCATGGTGGTGCTGGCTGCAGCCAGGACTGGACGGCGACACGTGATGGGGTCCCTCTGGCTCTGCCCGGCCGCTGCCCTGCGATGCTGGTGGAGACGGTGGGGCCAGGCAGCAGCTGCTCGCACGTGGCGAGGGCAAAGGCTCAACGTTGGGCTGGACCACTGCAGGTCAGCTTGTGTGTGCACAGAAGCCCCTGCCACTCCTGGTGTGTGGCTCTGCACTCTTGGTGGCAGCCCTGATGGAACCTGACCACATGGCCGTGGCTGGAGGATGGCCATGTTGCTGATAACCTCTTCCATTTGTTGCCGGAAGTCAAACTGTTTTGTGTTACTGCAAACTCTTTTGTGTTTCTGGCTGTGACAACTCTACTTGGTTGCTGATTGGTGGAAGGGGGACAGCAGAAGGAAGGGCTGAGTGGTGAAGCTTTTTAAACCTGCATTCACCTACTTCCTCCACATACCCAGCGGGAAAAAGGGCAGTTTTAAAACAAATTTTTTCCATTTCCCCGTTCGGTTTGTTTTCCTCCCTCTGTTTTTTTGTTTGTTTGTTTTCTTTTTCCCGTCTGCTGTTTTCGTCCTTTCCCCTTTCCCCTCAGTCCCCATCCTCTTAGCTGGGAGGAAGTGGGAAATATTTACGTATATATGCAGTCAACCCTCTTTGTTCGCGGTACTGCAGGTCTGGTCCCCCCCGGCAAAGGCCTCCATCCGCATTGATAGGCAGCTCATTAATATGCAAATTTGCCCCACCCCCTCGCACTGCCCCCTCAGCCCTGGCATGTTCCAATTCTGTTTTGACACACCCGCCCCGTGTGTCGGTGTTTGTGTGGGCTCTTCCTGGCACCTGCTGCCCGCCTGTGCCAAGAAAAAGCCCTTTTCCGCTCAGCCGGGGAAGCTGACACTGTCTCGGCATCTCTCTGTGTGGCAAGACCTAGTCTCACCATACTTGAGGTGGATGTGGTGTCCGATCTCGAATGCCACATCTACCCTGAGAAAGTCTCAGACACCATGTCTACCCTGAGAATGTGTAAATCTTTTGTAACTATGAAAGTCATCCCCAAGGGACATGTGGGCAGACTGCAGCCTCTTTGCTTCAAGCTGAGCAGGGTGGAGTGGGCACGAACGGACTGCAGCCTCATCGCTCCGAGCTGGACGGGGCAGACACGGTCAAACCACAGCCTCCTCGCTCGAAGCTGAGTGGAGTGGGCCAGGCACGGACAGATGGCAGCCTCATTACTCTGAGTGAAGCAGGCGCAGTGCAGGTGGAACTGGCACAACGTCCTCGCTCCAAGTGGAGTGGGCTGGGCATGGCGTGGGCAGAACTGCCGCAGCCTCCTTGCTTCAAGCAGAGCGGGGCAGGTGCAGTGTGTGGTTAATTTGCATATTCATTACTGTCTACTTTGAATATTCGTGACTGTCATTTTGCGCAGGTGCAGTCATGAATGCCCTGTGAAATGGACCTCCCCAGTTGCAGAAAAATCATACTGTGAGGAAGTGAATCTGCAAATGGGGAGCTGCGAAGTAGAGAGGGTTGACTGTATATAGGTAGATAAATAAAAGTTTATTTTTTCAATCAATCCATCCTGCCTAGCATTCTATTTTATATAATTTAAAAAACAAACCGTAACTGTCTTCCATAAAACAAAGACAAACCATTAAAAATAGAAAGTAAAATCTCTAGCAGATATAGGAGGGGGGTTATAAGGCACTATTAAATGGAAGAGCATTGCACAGCCTGTCAAAATTCTTAGAGATTTTTTCAAAGTAAGGCCACTCTACCTCATTCACAGATTGTAGCCTACCCTTTTTTCACTTCCGAAAACCGAGCAATACAGAAATGGATGTTCTTTAATTTCTGGTATTTTTTGGTAAACTGTGATTTTTCTTTTTTGGTATTTGTTTCGTCCAGCTGGTCATCTGACATTTGAATGTCGAAACTTTCTCCGAGTAGATCCTCAAAGAGATATTGTTTTAGATGTTAGCAGCACTAGCAGTGAAGACAGTGAGGAAGAAGAACTACAGAGATTGCAAGCCATGCGTGAAAAAAAGAGTAAGGTGGTTTTTGTGTTTGTTTTTTATTTTTTTTTAATGATAGGCAACGTTGAACAATCATCTTCTGAATTATAGGAACTCTCATTTTATCTTTTTTGATAATTACTATTAATTCTTTTAGCCTGTGCTTTAATAGTAGGTCTTTTACTTCATATGTTCAAACTTGAGATTTGATACACCCAAATTTTTTTAGTTGTTATTAATTCTTGTCATAGGAAATTAGTAATGTAGCCATTTGGAACATTTGAAAAAGGACTCCTAAATTCAAAAGATTATCAAACTGTTACTAAGAGACTGCTTAATAGAAAATGATACGGGTGTTCCGAGTTAATATTTTGATTATGATATGTTGTTTAAATATCTTTTAAGTAATAGCAAATGCAACACCTGAATTTCTCCCCTATTTCTAAGAAGTATTTTGACTGAAACAGGTAGTAAATTGGAATTTAAGCATCCTTATTTGGGAAATTGCTCTCTATGTTTGGAAGGCCTGAGTATCATCTGTTTGTCGGAGAGAGAATAGATGGGCTGTTTATCAGATGCTTGAGTTCATTTGGACTCCAAAGTAGTTTTCCCCATAAGTAAAAAGGGAGGTTTCGCCACCATAGCATGTTTAAAATGAATAAGCCTTCTCTTCTGCCCGTTGAAGCATCATGTTTCGTTCTGTTGCTCTCACATTCCGGACATGACATTTAGTTCCTACCGAAGATGTTATTTAGGAAGGAGAAGGGATAGATAGAACTCTGTAGTTTGCTGTACACTTCAAAAGAAATGGATAGTCTACTTGACAAAAGTACTGCAACAGTCCCTTCTTGGTACAAGTCTCATTTTGGAAAAACTAGTTCCTGCTTTTTATGCATTTTTGAATGTAAGGGTTGGGGGTTTTTTGGATCTGACTGATTGAAAACTGATACCTGTAGGGAAAACAGCTGTTTAGTTGGTCTTCTAATACAGTCATATGTCAGTTCTTTGTGCCATCATATTCAGTATTCACGGAAATTTTTCCCGCAGTCTTTACTCCGTTATTCGCGGAGTGGTGTGGTCCCGAACTGGTGCCATAGGCGGCCCCAGCTGGCCTTTCCAGGAGTTAGGAAGTCTTTAACTGTAACACAGGGAACCTATTCTGGGCACAGCAGCCAGCCTGGACTTGCCAGCGCATATTTGCATATGCAGATATTCATAACCTCAGGAAAAGCACTACTGCCAATGCTAGCTGCTGCAGTTAAAGGGAAAAAGCCCTGACTCCCATGCTTCTCGCTGCCATAAGGAGCCCAGGATTGCCATATTTCTGGCAATAATTTGCCATATTAGTGTCTGACCTGTATTCACAAATTAAAGGTTCCGTGGGATCTGTGGGAGACCAGTAATCCGTGAATACAGAGGCATGACTGTATCCCTATTTACTGTATGTTTTTTCTCAAACTGTGGCTGCGAAGTATTTTGTAAAGGGACATGTATGCCTCTTTAGCTGTCAATAATCTTGGCTGGATTTTGCCATTTTCAAGTGGCCTCAACTTGTCAAGATTTTTGCACTATTTTCTTAAAAAAATACTGAGTGTTTGTTCACCCGTTCTTGTTCATGTTTTTCAGTTGCTCCAAAGATAATTTGCTTTTCTAACTATTTCAAATTTTCTAATTTGCTTTTCTAATTCTTTCAAGTTTTGCTCCAGAACATACAGACCAGTAATGTGTATTGTGGTAGCAAAGGAATAACCGCACTAGCATGCAGACTTTATGGAAAGTATGATAGGAATAAGATGAAATGCTCAAAATTGTCTGTCTGTTTTAAAGATAAATTGTAAAGCCAGTGTTTTTGTGTTAGCTGACATTGTTTTTCTGTAGTGGATTTGCATTTTGGAGGATTCAAAAATAATTTTTGAACTGTTATAGAAAAGTCTAAGGTCAGAAATTTTGTCCAGAGTGATAAAAATATTTCTTGTAAGCGAAATATGTCTGTACAGCGTTAGGGCAGGAAACAACCAACCAGATGAGAGGTGACTCTTCTCCAGTCTTTGTTGAGAGTACATTGTCAGTTAACTCAAATTTGTCTTAGAAATAGCATTGCTGTTTGTGAAGTGTGAAAGGAGGATATGTGAATGTAACTTCGGTAAGCCTAAGGGAATATTCTTTTTTTGAGTGTTCTAGTTAAATAACATGTCTTGGGTAATAATATGTTAGATGTTAAGACTGTTAAAATACAAGAAACCAGATATGAAAATCTGCAGCTGATGTAAATGTGTATATTGGGAAAGTCACAACTTTTTGCTACCTTTTACAGGCCTGCCTTCATTCTTAGTGCTTAGATCAGTCATTAGACTGTAAGTTGTGTATACAGAGTCTGTCACTCCACAAATTAATTCTGGAGTTGATATACTAGACCAGAATTTGGAGGAAGGAAAAGAAAACCTTTTAACAAGAATTTTGTAGTACCTTTACATTGCTGTTGAAGCCTCTCTTTTAATACTGATCTTAATTCAGACAAGTGCTTTTTAAACTGTTAACTTTTTACCCATAGATTTAAATGAGGAGGAAGAAAAAAAGAAACAAAAGAGAAAAAGCAAGGAGAAGACAAGATTAAAAAGACCAAAGAAAAGGTAACTCTTATCACACAGCTGTTGTAATTTCTAAACACATCTTTAGAAATTCTGATATTTGGGTTGTTTTTCATTAAAAATTGCTTCTTTTGATGCAATTTTATTTGCAAGTACATATTTGATTTCAAAAGCTGGTTCTTTTCCAGTGGGAACTTGCTTGTTCTTGGATTAGTGGTAAAGTCAGGGGCTTTCAACTATGGAGTTAGGAGCATCGAAGTCTTCACAGCTCTAGCAAGCTGTAGGCTTGCAGGTCTGAGACAGAAATGTTCCCTCTGACTCTCCAACACTAGGCAAGTTGTGGTGGGAAGAGAGAAAGGAGTTAGGAGGATTAAGGCGTTGGTCCCTAGCTGAGGTGGCATGGAGATGGCTCCGTGCAGTTCAGAGATCCTAAGATCTTTTGCGTGCACACATGTATGTTTAGATACACATGCAGGCACACACACTTACTCTGAATAACATATAATTATCAAAAGGGAACCCTCTGCAGTTTTACTTAGTGTGTGTTGAGTTTTAGCGTACCTGCTGGCATAGAAGCCTAAAAGAAATGTTACTCCAGTTTCGGAGGAAAATGTCATAATATCTCAATTTATTGTGAATCTGAATTTTGGCCTGCTGACTGATTTGCCTGTTTTTAACGATGAGATTAATGCTTAGTCATTAGGACTGTTGATAAGGCAATATCCCAGGAACTGCACTGGGACCTCTAAAATGCATTTGGAGATTTAATATACGTTATATTAGTATTTCCTGCCTTCTTTATGTACGTTGTGTAGCTTTAACATCCACTTTTAAAGATTGAACTTACACTTCACAGTATCACAGTATAGATGAGGCTGGAAAGGACCTTGAAGATCATCTAGTCCAACCTATAATCCAACTAACCTATCATCTACATCTAGATCATATCGCTCAACACCTCATGGTTGGTTACTACA
>WEKX01023388.1:0-15514 GCA_013390025.1 Pitta sordida
GTCCACGCGAGCGGGCAGCAAAGGAAAGCACCAGGAGGGAGGGGGGGGAGGGTCCTTCCCCCACCACCTTTTGGTGGCAAAGCGTCCCCAGGGCTGCAGAGCCCAGCCCGGGGGATGAGCAGAGCCGAGTCGAGCCCCGCCGAGCCCGTGCCGACCATGGTGGGGGATTTGGGCAGCAGGAGTCTCGGGACTGGAAGGGTCTGGGGAGAGGAGAGGTTTGGGGACTGGAGGGGTTTTCGAGGGCAGGAGGGGTCTGGGGACACAGGGGTTTAGGAACTGCGCTGGGCTCTGGGGCTGCATAATCCCTGTCCAGAGGCAGCTCCTGGCTGTGAACCCCAATTTCTCACAGAGCCCCAGTGATCCTGACTCGGGTGGAACAGAGCCAGGGCATTAATGTTTAACAACACTGGGGAGTTTTTCCTGGCAGGAATTTCCCTTGGCTTCCTCTGCACCTCTCTGGCCTCCAGGCACCTGAAGCACCTCCTGCAAATGACACAACAGGGTGCAAATAACAGAATCACAGAACCATTTTGATTGGAAAATACCTTAGAATCCTCAAATCCAACCACTCCCTCAGCACTGCCAAGGCCACCACTAAGCCACATCCCCAAGTGCCACATCCATGTGTCATTTAAACCCCCCCAGGGATGTTGGCCTCACCACTACCCTGGGCAGCCTGTTCAGTTTTCAGATTTGCCCCTTGTTCATTCTGAATCCAGCTTCCCCCCTCCTGCTGCCTTCACCTCTTCTCTGCCAAACCCTGGGTTGTCTCTCAGCTGCAAACTGTGGAAGCTGAGGTTGCTGTGCCTGTGAGCCAGCCCTCACCTCACCTCATCACCCATCCCTGAACCCTCCTGTCCCTCTGCCCAGGTATGAATGCCCAGGGCGTCCAGGTGCACCAGCCCCAGGGCAAGGTGCAGGTGGCAGTGGGGAAGACACTCACCCTTCGCTGCACCGTGCCTGAGTTCATTGAGGTTGGCCCTGTGAAGTGGCTGAAGGGCTTGGACAGTGAGAACCAGATAGTCTATGAAGACGGTGTCACCTACCCCCGTGTGACAAGAGAAACTCCTGGGTCTGGCACAGACTTCACCATCCACATCAGGAACTTTCAGCCCGAGGATGTCGGCACCTATTACTGCGTGAAGTACCGCAAGATGCACATGGGTGGGAATGAGGAATTTCAGCGTGGGAGTGGCACAGAAGTATCTCTGCATGGTGAGTGCAGCCCAGGGACCCCATCCCACAGCCCCCACCCTGCCCATGGCCCGCACTGCCCTGCACTCACCCACCCTCTCCTGCTCTGCCTCTGTCTCCACAGAGACAACCGTGGTTCCCGGCATGGTGGCTGCAGCTGTCGTGCTCTGCTTCCTTTTTCTCCTCGGCCTCTTCATCGCTCTTTGCATGTACAGGAGGAAGCGCCAAGGTGGGCTGCGCAGCCTGTGCTCCGCCCAGCCAGCGGCTGGGGGCACCTTCCCATCCATCCCTCTGCAGTGCTGTGCAGGGACTGCCAGCACCCCCAGGTTTGTACCCAACACCTCTTCCTTCTGCACCCTGACATGAGCACACTTATCCACCTGCTTTATCCTGGTTTCCTTTCTGCTCTGAAGCAGTCACTTGCCCCTGAAAAGGTCCTTTGCTATTCTGTGTTGCTTCTCTCTGTTTCATGGGAGCACCTGATGAGGAGCACCCATTATCAGGGAGCTCCCTGCAGCCCCTCGCTGTGGTGTCCGAGCCCAGCCCAGGCACACAGACAGCACATCATCCCTCTCTTCTGCCTTCAGCACAGCCATCCCACTGAAATTTGGGAGGGAAATTAAGGGAGGCTGTGATGGGTGGGAGGGTACCCAGCTTCCTTTCGTTCTAACAATCATCCTTCTCTCCACAGTGTAGCTCTGGATGCAGAGAGCTCCCACCTGCCCAGCCAGGTAAGAGTGAGCTGTGAATAGTGGGAAGCACATCCCATGCCGATGCCTTGGCTTGCAGGAACTCTGCAAGGACCTGGGGCCAGAGGGGACATTGGGTGGGCAGCAGTTGCCTGCATGTGGTCCTGGCACACTCCACACTACGTGAGGCCACTTTCAGCCATAGCTCCGCCAGCCTGGCTTGAACCTGGTTCTTCGGGTTGCCCTATGCAAGGCCAAGAGTTGGGCTGGATTACCCTTTTGAGTCCCTTCCAGCCTGGGATATTCTATGGTTCTACAATTTAGGGTTATTTTTTCTTGTGGCATCATTCCCCTTTTCTGTGCACTTTACAGCAGAGCAGCAAGGAGGAGAGCAACATCCACTACGCCGACCTGCAGCCCTTGCCCACGGCCCCACGGCGCAGCAGGAGCCCAGGCACAGCCTGCACTGAGTATGCCAGCCTCAGGGTACCTGCCAAGTGACATGTGGCACCATGGCCTGCGTGGGCAAGCTGTAGTGAGGAGGAAGCAGGGACGATTCTGCAGGACACAATAAAGAAGTGGAGCTATTTGCATGGCACACCCCGCTCTCAGTTCATCACGGCATTCTCAGAGCCAAGTGTCCCTTGTGCATTCACATCTCAGGGCTGGACTGGCATGAGACCACAGGATCAGACCATGAGGCCAGGCACCTCTGCCTTGTGCAAGCTGTTTGGTGCTGATGACACCAGGAGGGCCTCATGCATGCCTGTGCACACCATTACAGGCTTCCACTGGCCCTTTCCCGACTCACAGGTCCACAGTTTGTGTTATCTTGCCAGGCTGCCCAGTCCTGCTGTGCTCAGAGCAAGAGCAATAGTGCCAGTCCTGCAGGGCCCCAGGGGAATGAGTGCCCCTCACAGCCCACTGTGCTGCTGCTGGGCTGGTGCTGAGCCCCCAAGGCAGCTCCTACCTCCCACCTGCCCTAGGCAGCTGCCCTGACCTATCTGGTTCCCCAAAACCTGCATCTCCTGGCAATGCAAGGGGAAGCTCTCAGGAACAGCCTCTGGTGCCACTTTGCTGCAGCTCCAGGCTGAGGCCCAGCCCTCGCCCACCTTTCCCTGCCCTCCCTAAGGGGCTCATGACCCTGTTAATGCCAGGGCATCTGGCACCAGCCAGTCCTTCTGTCCTCCCTCTGGTCCGTGCACATCTCCAGCTCCAACCCAGGCATTTGCTTGGGGCACATCTTCTGCTCCTGCACATCTGATCCCAGCACATCCTCTGCCCCATTAACATCTGCTCCACGCATCCTGCCCCACGCACATTCCCTGCTCTGTGCCCATGTGCTCGGTGCCCACCTCCAAGGGGAGCGGGGCCAGTGGCAGGAAGCCAGAGGGCAGAGGTGGCGATGGCAGGAAGGTCCAGAGCCCGCTCTATGCCAGGCACCCTGTGCACCCTGTCACCACACTCCCCCGCCCGTGGCCCCCAACAACCTCCCTTGGCGGGAGGGGCTGAGGCCGCAAAAGGTTTTCCAGGCAGAGGAACCTGCTGCCGCTGCTGCCTGTGACCTTGAAAACTGCTGCACGTGTTGGTTTTCAGCTTTATCGACCCTTTTTCTGTGAAATCAGAAAAGAGAAGTAAAACAAGATGGTGCAGCCCAGGGGAGTGAGGCTGCCAGGGAGACTCTCGCAGGGACAGAATTGTCACAGAGGAGAGAAGAGCCACAGCGGAAATTTATTTGCATGAGTGAGTAAGAGTCCTCTGCTCTGGGGGTATGACCTGAGGATAGTTTGGTGTCAATTCTTTCTCAGGGACAGCTCAGGGACACAGCACCCTGTGGGCACAGCGGTAGGGGTGCATTTGCCTGGCCCCCTCACTGGTGGGCTGTGGAGTGAGGGTGCCAGAGTGAAGCCTCCCCCAGTCCCGGATCCTGAGTGAATCCATGGCCGTGCCACGGATCATTTCCCAGCAGAGGCAGCAGTTGTTCTGAGCAGGACAAGGGTTGCCGGGGCTCTCTGAAGGGACGACACAAAACTGGCGGAAATCTCACATCAAGGCTGTGAACAGGAATATGTAAAATATGTGGGTGAGACTGAAACCGGGGATAGACCTCGAGGACCAGGGGAAATGAAATTCAAGGGGATTTAGAGCTTTTTAAGCAGTGGGCTGGATCAGGAGTGGGGAAATCCAGTTTGATAGAAGCATATGCAAAGCAGGGAGCGAGCAGAGCACAGCGGAGCGCTGTGCACCTAGGAAAGGGCCCAGGTCTGAGGCTTACTGCCCAGGGGAGGGATTTGGTGGTTATTAAAGGAAAATCCTTTAAGCCACCAGCCCAGGGTGTGCCGGCAGTGAAAGCACAAACAAGCGCCTGAGCACGGACACAAGGTAGGAGCGTGACAGGGAGCACCTCGCTTGGGGGGACAGAGCCTCACCTGGGGGGCAGAGCCTCACCTGGGGGGCAGTGTCAGGCAATGCTGGGGCAAAGATTCACTGCTCATCCGTGGTGTTTTCCTGGTGCTGCCGGTCATGTCCCACTAAGTCACCCGCTGGGTGCTCAAGCGAGACAGGTGTGTGTGGGAGGTCGGGAGCTGCTGTGGCTGGAGGGGCACAGGGCAATGCTGGGGTTGAGGCTGGCACCCACCAGGCTCCTCCTGCCACACCCAGGGCCAAGTGAGGGTGGCGAAGGCTTCACTTTGGTATGGAGCAGAGGTGGTGCCTGGATGGGTGGTGGGAGAGGCTTGGTGTCGTGGAAGGAGAGGACACACTGGATCCAAAAAGGTTTTGGGCTGTGTCCTGCTGCCAGACCCCGTTCATGGACACTCCAGAGCAGTGCCATGACAGGTTTAGCTGGGCTTTTCCTCTGCATAGTGTGTGAGCTCAGTGCCAGGAGCTCCTGAGATGGCAAAGCCAAGCTGGGCAGGCTGAGCTGGGCTGTGCCATCATGGGTGTCTGGGCAGCCAGGGGGTACTTGGGGGCTGCTCTGGGAGCTGGTGTGCTCCCAGGGCTGCGAGGTGGAAAACATCTCCGGGAGGTGCCAAGGCGAGAGGGCTGGCAGGACCTGCTGGGGCAGTGGTGTGTGCTGTGCCGTGCCGGGGAGCCAGCATGGGAGGCGTGGGCTGTGCCAGGAGCCAAGGGGGAGCATAAGACTCTGACAGAAAACATGGAATAACTGAGAACAATTGGTCTGGAGAGTGCGGCTGATGGAGGAGGCTGGCCCTGGCAGCAAGGGGAAGAGAGCGATGATTTAATTAACACTGAGGAGGTGGGTGGCCTCAGATACAGTGCGTGGACTGGCTGAAACAAGGGGGCTGTAGGCATCTTCCTGGTGTCCTGGGGGACAGGAGAGGGATGGCTGCACTCGTGGGGAGTGAGACAATGCTAAACTATGCTGGAGCCAGGGCTGGGAAAGAAGAAAAGGGGAGAGGCAGGGATAAATGCCTCATGCCCTGCCCCGGGATGCTCTGGCTCCATGATGAGAAGCAGAGATCCGCTACAGTGGCAGTGTCTGTCACAGGGATGGGTGCCCAGGGAACATTGTGTCTCCTGGGTCCAGTGTGGTCCTCTCCAGTGGTTGACTGGGCAGTGGCTCCAGTCAAGGGCCTGGTTTGCGGCTGTCTCTGTTCAAGATGCTTTTGCACTACTGCTCTGTCCCTATCCCTGTTTCCATCCCTATGGTTACCACCACAGTGAGACTGTGCTGGCCACAAGTCCATCCCCAGGGAGAGACAGGCACTGCTGTCCCTTTGCACATCAGCACGACACAAATAGCCACGGGTCCAAGAGCATCTGATGCCACAGGACCCCCACCATGCCACAAGCAGCCGGTGGTGATGCCATAGGGACTCTATCATACCAAGTGGACCAGGCAATGCCATGGGGATGCTGTGCCAGGACTCCACCAGGGAGCAGCAGGATAAGCTAGAGGAGCACCTGGGGGCTTTGAGGGGGTTGGGGAGAGTGAGAGAGTCTCTCAGAGATCCTTTGATTGTCCCCCAAAAAGTGCCCCATAGGTCTTGCTTTTGTGCATTGCCTGCCTCAGGCTGGGTTTCTGCCAAGAGAGTGAACATGAATGAGGAGCCCTGGGATGCTGCACAGTTGGAACTTTCTCCCTCAAATTCCTGACCTGTTAGCTCGCCCCTTTGCAGCTCCATTTCTCAGGCTTTTCCTTGGAAAGGAATGAAGCCGAAGTAAAACGGTGACATGCTTTACATTGGTCCTGATTTATTTCACCTCTTACTATTGAATCTTATTCCCTGGTTTCACGGTTGTGGTGGATTTTCACCAAAGGGGATAAACAGGTCTGGGATTTGGGGTTGTCATAGGAACTGTTCCTGTGCCACAGCCTCATTGCCAGTCTCATCCCCCCCTGGGTTCCTGATGGAGTGAGGGCTCTCTCCAGCATGACAGGGGTTTTCCAGGGCCCTTGGCACAGCCCCAGTGAATCTGGAGTATGGGATGGCCATCCCACAGCACTGGGACCCCCAGGTATTCAGGGAGGGGATGGAATCCTGGGCACTGCTCAGCGGTGCCCACGAAGCAAACAGGGACCCCCAGTCTGCAGTCCAGGGCTCCAACTTGAGAAGAGGTGGAAGTGTTTGGAAGATGCTGCTTGTCCCTGTGAATTCTCTGGTGTCTAGTAGGATGTTGTGCTATTGCACTTATTGCTAGTGGGAGCCTTTCTGCCAGACCTGGAATCACTTCTATTAAATCCCTGCAGCCGAAGAGGTGTGGGGTGTGTGAGGGGCTGCCCTCTGACCATTCCTCATCTCTTGTTTTGCAGGCAGAGGCAGGCAGTGAAAATGAAAATGTCACATCCTTTGTGCCCAACACTCCTTTGGCCCCTGAGGTCCTTCACTGCAGGATGCCATGAGGCCAAGACTCTGGCAGTGATTAAAGAGGGGTTTCCAGGGCCGTGGGACAAACAGGAACATCCAGTGCTTAAGAAAAACTCACTTTGTGCTTTCAGTGTTGGACGGGACATTGCTCAGGGACAATCGCCCTCCGGAGCCAGCACAGGGAAGGTGAATGCAGCTGCAATGCTGGGTCCTGGAGTGCCTGAGTGAGGGTCCCAGGATGGGTGGGAGGGGGCTTCCTGCCTGCACTGTAGTGCCTGTGGCCCTTCCTGCTGGATCAGCTCTTGGTGCCACCCTGACGTGGTCTTGGTCCCTCCCAACATCCATATGTGTGTTGTACTCGGAGTGAGCCGTGCACGCTCCTGGGGATGCTCCAGGTGGGTTTGTCCAGGGAAGAGTGCTTAGGATAGGGAAAAGCTCTGGGGAGCTGCTCATCCCCAGGGCAGGACTTTGTGGGGTCCCTGGAGCTCCCCGCTGCTGCCGGCACTGAGCGACCTTAAAGCGTGGCTGTGCTTGGCCGTGTCCCCAGCGCTGGCAGCACCCCGAGCCCGGCAGAAGTGTCCCTCTGCAGAGGAGTGCAGGGAAAGGGAAAAATATTGAGAGAGGCAGGAGAAGGGGGAAAGCAGGCGCTGCGGGAGGGAGCACAGCACGGGCTGAAAGCTCCCTCTCAGCGGGCTTTTGTTCGCCTCGGACGTGCCCAGTGATGCTGCCAGCCCGGAGGGGCTGTACTGGCGCCGGTGGCTCCAGGCGATCCTGGAGCTCCACAGCCTGCCCGGCGCCTCGGCCCGGCGACGTGCCCGTGGGCAGGATGAGGCTGCCTCTGGCAGGGACCCCCATCACCCTGAGGGGCTCAGCCCTTCGCCGCCGGCCCTGGGGTGGGCAGCGCCCGGACCCACAACGCGCTCCCGAAAATAATTCCTTCTGACAGATCCATTTCTTCCGCATGGTTCAGGCTTAATTTTATAATGGCATCAGTAACTATGGCAACGTGTAAAAATAACGGATCCCCGAGCTCGGCAAATTCTCCGTAAACAGCTCCCATCTCCCAGAGCCCGGCCGGGTGGGCAGCACCCCTTGCCCGCGGCTACCGCGGCCGCCGCGGTTAGTGGTTGGGTTGGGATTCACGCGGACAAAAATTAGCAGCGTTAACTGCTTACGCTTTGGGATGATGATTCCATCCGCTAATCCTTGGGGCTAGGCTGGGCTAATTGGGTGGATATCATTAACCCTGGCGGTTAGAGCGGCTGTTCCGGGGCGGCAGGGAAGGCTGCAGCATCTCTCCGGGGGAATTCCGGGGGGGTTCCCCGCTGGCACCAGACCCAGCATAGGGCTGGCAGCCATGGGAGATGAGCACGGCTCAGACGCCGGGGTGTCACCGGGCCAACAGCCCCATTCACACCTTCAGCCCGTCCCAGAGCCGTGGCTGCTGCACATCCACGCGTGTGCACACGTGCGGACACGCACACGAATGCAAACACACGCACACGCAGAACAGGTTTCCCACATGTAGGATCCCCCCCTCCCCTGCAGACCTCAGCGGATGCCGGCATCTGCCGCGGCTCAGAGGTCTCCGGGCACCACCGTGAGTGGATAATCCCAGGCAATATTTTCTAAACCTGTTAGACATCACACAGACCCTCTAAATCCCTGATCCCCCTCCAAGGCTCCAGTGGGATGGCAGCACTTGGCAGCTCAGATTTGCAGCTCCTTATCAGGGCCAAACCCTTAGAGCAACACAGTCACCGGGAGTGCGGTGGATCCTGCAGAGCCGCAATTAATCCTCCAGCTTTTTGTTGCCTTTGAACTTATTAAAAAAAAAAAAAAAAAGACAAACCGACACAAACCCCTTAGAGAAGTGTTTTTCTCCGCCCAGCTCCAGGCAGCAGGACCAGAGTGGCCCTGGCCCCACCGAGCTGGAAGTGCTGGGTCAGGGAGTATCGATGTGCTTGGTCTCAATGGGCCAAAATAAAGAGCCAAGAGTTCTGGCACACAGCCCCTGAGTCGTGAGGCTGTTGTGGGGACACTATGGGGACAGTCGCCACAGGAAGTGCCCAGCGGCAGGGCTGGGGATGGCACCGGGGACTGGTCAGCACCCCCCTCTAGGACTGGATCCAACCGATTCAGAGGAGACGCATTCCCCTGCATCCCAGTGTAATTGCCATTCCCAGCGTGAGGCATCGGATCCGGCAGTTTCACAAATGACCCCAGTGAAGGCCCTGCTGCCGGACACACTGTAAGTAACGGCAGTAAAGGGTGCTGTGGGGTTGTACCGGGTCTCCTGTAGCCCACGTGCCCTGTCCCAGTACTCCATGGGGCATCTCCCCAGCTCTGGTGGTGCGAGGTCCCGTGTGCCTCCATCCCCACAGCACGATTCCCTGCACTGAGCCCGGACTTTAGCATCTCACAGCGAGGGCTCTGCCGAGCGGGAAGCGATGGGCTGAGGTGGCTGAACATGATCAATCCCCCACGTTAGCAGTTTTATTTCCATCTGCAGCTGCCGCAGGACTCTGAGGCAGCGCAGCCTCGATGAGCTCCAGCCGCCCGGCAGCGTTATCTGCTGCTGCAGCCTCGGATGCGCTTTCATGATAACGATTTGCAATCAACAAAGAACTTGGAGAGGATGCAGAAAAAAAAAAAAGAGAGAGAAAAAAAACCCCAGGCAGAAGAAAACCGAGATGATATCACACTTCCCTTGGCCGGGCTCCTCGCCCCACCACAGCCCTGGTGGTATCGCCAAGGGGAGACCAAGGGCTTCTCCAGCATCGACCCACGGGGCTGCCCGTGCGCTGGGGGATCTGGGTGCTGGCACTGCCACCACATTCCCATGGGCCAGCACAGTGCAGAGCTTCCACCTCTGGAGCAGGAAGGGAGGCTTCGGCTCAAACAGCTCCCAGAAACCCATCAATGATTAACAGCTCTGAAATGTCCCTGCATGGCTGGAGATCTCTGCCTGCCGCCCCCCCCTCCCCCCATCACTTTTTCCTCCATTACCCCACTGCTCCCGAGGCTGGGGAAGAGCCCCAGGGCTGCCCATGTGGCACCACGGCTGCCTGTGGCTCTGGAGCCCACCAGAGCTGAGTCAGTCGTGCCCTCCAAACAGTCCAAATATCCCCCACAGCCTCTGAGGTTTGCAACCACTGGCATGAGGGGTGCAGGGCTGGGGCCACTCTGTGCCCCCAGTGAGCTGTCCTGGGTGGGGGCTGTCTTGTGCCCCTAACTGTCTCAGTTAAGGTTGGAATAGCCCTTTAAGACCCCTAAGTCCAACTGTTCCCTCAGCACTACCAAGCCCACCCACTGAACCATGTCCCCAAGTGTCACATCTACACATTTTTGGACACTTTGAGGGGTGGTGGCTCCACCACTTCCTGGGAAGCACAGTCCCGGTGCTGTGCACGTGTTGCAGACCCACAGAGAGCAAACTCCCCTCTGGAGCAAAGGGCAGGATCCTGCCTATGAGCAAAGGTCGGCACAGCCCTCCCAGGGCTCACAGCACCTCACTGGACACAGGCACTGGCACTGCCAGCTCTGTCCTTCCCAGTCAACCCAGCAGACAGGTTTTCCCGGCCTGTCAGCAGTTTCACCCTAAAACTCTCATCCCGGGTCAGCCAGGGCTGCTTCCAGGCCAGGCACAGGATATAAACCACCTTTCCTGCTCTGACACAGCCATGAGGAATTCCCCCAGAGCCAGAGCATGCTGGGCTGCATTAAGGAAGCCCGGCCAAGTCACCCAGTTTGCATCACCCTGCAGGGCATCGCTGCTGGGTGGGAGCAGTCTGGGAGCACAGCACAGCCCTGGGACGGGTGAGCTACACTTCAGACACAGTTCCCACTGTTGCCCGTGGGCTTCACTTCTTGCTTGGCAGACAACTGTGAATGATCTTCTGTTGGTGGACATTCTGATGGTGGTGGGTGATCTGACACTGTCCAGGCTCTGCTGCCACTGCCGAAGCCCAGGGTGACAGTGTGTGAACGCCAGGAGGGCACTCGTAGCTTTGCTCCACCCCAGTGAGGCCCAGGATGGGCAGGCAGTGCCATATCCCTTCCTCCTTCTCTCTGAAAGCAATTTCAGGGGCTTGGAGGGACACAAAAATGAAGTGGGCTGTGATTTGGAGCCCAGCTCCCTACGGAGGAGGAAGAAATGGAGCAGTGGGTCTGGCCAGTGCGCACTGAAGGGCCCCCCTTGAAAAACCTGCCATGCCAGGGAGCACCTCACCTCCTCCCCACTCACCCCTGCCACCGTCTCCACTGACAGGGGCCCTGAGAGCTCTGACAAGGACTTGAGAGAGCTGAAATAACCCAGCTGCAACTCCTAAATCACCCAATAAAACCTTGAGCAAAACAATTACAGTTTCCATGAGCTGCCCCAAGAGGTGAGGGGCAGAGCCCACACATGGGCTGCTCACACAGCATCCCCCACAGCCTATCCCAACTTTTCTCTTGGCAATCACAGCCTTAACAAAGCCCCTGCAGCTCATCACTCTCCCCAGGGGCTCTCCCATATAAGCAGATGATTGGGTACCCCCCTTCCCCAGCTGCAGGATGTTCATGGTGGTGGGTGCTGTGGCAGGAGTGTGAGGAGACAGGTAGGATGAATCCCCCTGCTTCTTTTTTTAAATCAGTGTTTGGAGGGCTGTGGGTGCTCCTTCCATGGGTCACTTCTTTCCATCCCCACGTTAACATATTGCTTGTTATAAGTTAACATCAGAAAAAACTAATTTAAGCTTCCCCCTGTACTGGATGTCTCGGATTAAATTGGCATGGTACCTAATGAAGCTGAAGCTCCATTTGTCGTGCTGGAAGCCCTAAATATCAGCAGCATAATTGGTGCTCCCCACTTCAGGAGACATTTGTGGTTTTTTTCAGGCAGCTAAAAACCTTCTATGGGCTCTGACTGAAGCCTGGGGGATGGTAAAGAGAGGTGGGAGCCTATGGGATGTGTCTACTTGTCTCTTAAGTTGGAAGGGTCTTGAAATTTGGTTGTGGAGCTGGAGGATGGATGGGGCATCCACGTGGTTCACTGAACCCCATGCATGTGCTGGGGAGGCCACGCTGTGGGCACCAGAACAGACCTTGTGTGGGCTCAGTGCTCTGATGTGGTCCCACAGGGTGTTTTTTTGTGGTGAGCTGTGAAAGCAGCACCTCTTGAGTGGTTGGGGTTGGGTGTTTGGGGCTGGGACTGAGCCAGGATGTGACTGGGTGGCTCTGAGCTTCCCTGGAGCAGTGAGTCCCTGCAGCCTCACATGCCTTGGTTGGGGGGGTGTGCTGTGTTATTTGGATTTATCATGGAATCACTGAGGTTGGAAAGGACTCCCAGGATCATGAAGTCATTACTGTGGAGGGTTCCCATGGATGAGGGCCGCTTGCTGGTGTTTGGGCATGGCTCTGTGCCCACAGCCCCCAAACAGCACTGTTGGATGCTGAGTTTGGGTTGTTTTCCGGGCTGATGTCCAAAGTATTAGTGGGGTTTTTTTCTGTTTGTGCCTAAGCTGGTTTGGGGTTTGAGTCTGAACTGAGCCCTCTGGGACAGTTGCTGCGTGGTCAGTCAGTTTAGCTGTGGGTACCCTTCCCACTGCACCTTCCTGTGGTGGAGCAGGGATCCCAAGGGAGAAAGTCCCAGCCAGGGAAAGACCTGCATTCACTTCCATTGTTAGTGAAATGAGGCTCGTTAACAGGCCCAGGTTTGGCTCTGCAGGGCATTAACTGGAACCTTTCCCACCTCCATCCCTTGTGAATCCCCTCCAGCTGAGTGAGCCATCGCTGTCTCCGGGGGCCACTGGTGCCGTGAGAGGATCAGACTGGCGGCTGATGAAGGGATGAAAGAACAGTCTGGGCAAAACCAGTGCTGCAAGACTTTCCACTGGCATAACCCTGGCGAGGCTGTAATTGTCCCCGTTGGATGCTGCCAGGCTCTCACAAGAGATGAGGTGCTGCAGCCCTGGCTGGGGGTCCCTGTATGGGAAAAGAATCTTTCACAGAGCTGCCCAGCTGGAAATGGAGGAATGCAACAGCACATTTTGCCCCTGGTCCTGTCTGGGAGCAGGGAAGGGGAGCAGAGCCCTGCCTCCCTAGCCACATCCCAGTACCCAAACCTGTGGAGGTGGCTAAGCCAAGCCTAAACCCACTGCACAGAGCACGTGCCTTCCCCAAAGAGGTGCTGGCAGCATGATGCAAGTTCCTCCCTGTGCCTCAAAGCTGTGAAAATCAACTTATTCTTGAAAAGCTCCTCTGAAATGCTGCCCTGTCCCCATGCTGGCTGTTGCCTGGCTGCTGGAGCCAGGGAAAGCCAGACTCCGGAATCCTCTGGGGACTCCGGAATTCTCCGTGCAGGAGCAGTGGTTTTGAGCTGAAGCACGAAGATGCTGCAAAGCGAGCACAGCCTGGGTGCCCGCTGGCAGCACCGAGAGCCTGGCGGTGCTGCTCGCCCTGCCAAGTGGTGCCGTGGGTGTTCAGTGCAGAAGGATGATGATGATGGCAGTGTTGCCCTCCCAAAATCCTGCATTCCCCCCCCTTCTTGGGCACACAAGGAGAAGAATGCTCCTCTAGCCTGGGTTCCCTGCCTGCTACAGGGCAGGTGCTGCCCTACTGGGTAAATCCTCCAAACCCCCCATGTTGGAGCAGGGCCCCTGCCATGCCGAGTAGAAGGGCTGTGGGCAGGAGGGGAGGCAGCTGAGCCTGCCCATATGCTTCCTAATGGGGAGCAATAGCAGCTCTTCCCGGGAAGCTCGCGCCGCACCATCTGCTCTGCGCGGTGCCTTCTCTTGCAGAGCTTTTTTAAGATCTAACTTCCCTTCCCGAGTGTTCTGCAGTGGCTGCTGCCTGTGTGCAGGCTGGCTCTGCTCTGTAATCGCCTCAAAAAAAGGTTGTCTGAACCTTCAACGCCAAGCAGGGGAACAGCCCAGACAGGCTGAAGCCAGCCAGGCCCTGGGAACTGTTCTTCCATGTAAAAATAACCGGGAAAAAGGTGGCTGTGAATGGCTGCAGTATGTCCCTGGAACTTTCATTCCTGCTGGACACCTGCTTGCCCTGAGGGTCCCAGCTTCTGGACTCGGGCTGGGTGGGATGCAACCCATGGTGGGGTAGCTGCCAGGTTTCCACAAACTGCTGCTAATTCCATGGAATATCCTGGAAGATGGGATTAGCATGGAATATCCTGGAAGAGACCCACAAAGCCCAGCTCCTTGCCCTGCACAGGGCAGCCCCAACAATCCTGTGATGTGCCTGAGAGTGTTGTCCAAATGCTCCTTGAGCTCTGTCAGGCTGGTGCTGTGACCATTTCCCTGGGGAGCCTGTTCCAGTGCCCAATCACCCTCTGGATAAAGAACCTTTTCCTAGTATCTGACCTAAACCTCCCCTGACACGGCCTCATGCCATTCCCTCGGGTCCTGCCACTGGTCACCTTAGAGCAGATCTCAGCACATGCCCCTCTGCTTCCTCTCCTGAGGAACCTGTGGACTGTGATGCCACGTTTCCATGTCCCACCCCTGTGCAAGGTGATTATCCCCATGTGCAAAAGGCCAAATCCAAGGGCTCCCCTGGCTCCCTGCTCCTGCTCAGGCCAGCTGTGGGAAGGGAAACAATGCTGGCACTGGGCTTCTGAGGAGCAGTGCTGGCCACTAATGGCTCTCCAATGGGAGCAGCACTGGCCACAGGCCTTGAGTGCAGCATCCAGGTGCCAGGGGGTCCTGGAAGAAGGTGAGTGCAGGTGCCTGAGGAGCTCGTCCTGACTCCCAGCAGTGCTAAATGACGGCTGGATGTGCCCCGTGGGCGTAGCTGGGGCCGAGGGGGAGGCTGGCAGAGCTGGGGACGCGCGGGCGGATGCCGTGCGCAGATTGATGGTGCCAAGTCGCTTCAGATATCTCGGCTGTGTGTTTGTGCGAGGCTCTAAATAAAGACGACAGCCCCAGCGGCTGCCTGGGGAGAGAGAGGGAGGGGCGAGCCGGCAGTCGGTCCCCCAGCACGGCACCCCGCGCTGCCTTCAGGGACCTGGGTCTGTGTGATCTGTGCTGCTGGGGGTGATGCTGGGTGGGCTGGGAGCTCCTGCTCCACAGAGTGTCTGCCCCATGCCTGGGAGTGCAGAGGGGACACGGGGGTGATGCTGGGAGCTGCCAGCATCGCACCTGTCCTGGCCTTGCTGAAGTGCCCACAGGCAGTGGGAGAAGCTGTGAGAGGTGCAGGCAGTAGAGAATGTGTCCTTGTGCCTCCCCTGGGAAGGGTTTTTTGTCAGAGAGAAATAGGGCAGTGCAGGGACATGCATCCCGTGGATGCTGACACTCAAAAACCCTCCTCCTCCTGTCTACCATTCCAGCTGCCTTGTCCTCAGGCTCTTGTCTCGCCCTGCTGCAGGCTCCCGCTGAGGGGACATCACGGGGATGTCCCCATGCTTCCAGTGTGCTGTACGGGAATCTCCTCTCCCTCCCCATCCACCCTCCGACTGTCTGTGCCGCACCAGCGTCTCCTCCTTGTCCTGACCCTCATGGGCCAAACTGATCTGTCCCTGTGGCACCTGCAAAACCCGACCCGTGCCTCTGCCAGGAGCTGTCACAGCTCGGCCTTCGGTGGCCCCTGGACACTTGGGACCCCCAAGGCTGTGCGCTGCTTGTTCCTCTGCCGCAGGCTGTCATGGCTCAGCCCCCGGTGGTCCCTGAATGTTCAGGACNGCGTGTGCGCTGCCCGCCCGCCGCGGGAAGGGGGGGGAAAGGGGGGAGCCCGGCCTCCTTCCTCGTTTTGGGGCTGAGAAGAGCGATTTCCTTCGCCAGCTGCAGTTCTGCTCTTGTTTTTTTT
>WEKX01023388.1:20095-39663 GCA_013390025.1 Pitta sordida
TCCTCCCTTTTTTTTCTCCCACTCTGCTGTGTCCTTTCCCCCCCTTTTCCCACCCTGTTTTCCTCCTTTTGCTTCCACCCTGCCCCTCTGCTCTGTCCTGTTCCCCTTTTTTCCACCGTGCTTCTCTCTGCTTTGCCCTGTTTTCCTCCTTTTTTCCACCTCGCTCCTCTCTCCTCTGCCTTGTTTCCCCTTTTTCCCTCCCACCCACGCTTTGCCCTGTTTTCCCCCTTTTTTCCACCCTACTCCTCTCTGCCCTTTCCCCCACTTCTCTCCCTTCCCTTTCCCCCCCATCCTCGCCTCTCCCCGCTCCCGCACACCTCCGGGACACGACGTGACGCCGTCTCTCCGCGCACGGTTGGTTTGACCTTTCCTGGGATGACCTAGAGCGCGGCGATGGCCGAGGGGCTCCCGCGGGGCCCTGGCTCGGCAGCTCCTCTCCAAACCAAACTTCAGGGCAGGCAGACATTGCCCTTCCCAGCGAGACAGGGAATTCGGCAGGGGCATGAAGAGGCATGTTGTTCCCACCCATTTGAGAGCACCCCCTGCCAGCTACGGGAGAGGCAAATCTCAGCAGGCAGCCCAAATTCCCTCTCGGAGATGGTGCTGGAGCAGGCATGGGGAGGCTCTGGCGAGGGCTGCGTGTCTCCTTTGCCGGGAACTTGTTTTTCTTGCTGCCCCCCCCTGCTTCACCCTCACTGTGGTCTCTTTCGCTACCCAACTGTTGGGCACCGAAATGGTGGGATTGCACCACTCCCGAGCACCCTGTGCCACCTGGCCTTGGGTCACCTTGGGCTCAGTGCCCCAGCCCTCCCCAGGGCTCACGTCTCCACCAGTCCCTTGTAAACGCTGGGGGACACAGCTGGTTGGAGTGTGCCGCTCCCCATCTGTTTCCCTTCCCCTGCCGATAATGGGAAGTCTCTGGTCCCACTAGGAACGAAGCCCTGTGGTGGCGGCTGCTTTCAAGGATATTTCCTTTCTAGGATGTTTCGTTTTGGGCAATGTTGCAAGGGAATTGTTTGCCTCCATGCCAATGGAGGGAGGAGGTTTTGGGGGCAAACTTGGGGCAAAAGCGATGTGCTTTCAGGAGTCTTGCTGCCAAGATTTCTGCCTGGTCTGTCCAAGTCCCACCTTTTCCAGCCAGATCCCACTACAAACAGCCCAGCCCAGGCTCAGTGGGGGAAAACCACCGCCTCCCAAGCCCATTGGAAGTATTTACCATCAAAGCTTTACTTGAGCAAAGAGTTGGATGCAAACTTGGGCAGAAAGCAAATGCTTTCAGCACAACACTCCTTGCTTTGAGTTGCCTGATCACAACTGAGAAGTGTTGGCCCCAAACTGAAAACTCCGGCTGCTGAGAGCCAAGAAGACTTTGGCGGTGAGCGCGGCTTCCCAGAGAGCCGCTGCGATTTCCTGCGCGAAAGAATGGTTCCAGCAAAGCTCCTGAGCTTAATTAAATGTGGTCTTGGAGTAAGAACCCAGTTTTTCCAATGCAGCCATGGGAAAAGAGCCACCCTGGGGTAGAAAGCCTTGGGTTGTGAGCTGGTTTGCATCCTTTATTTCAGGTGCAAGCATGTGGGTCTTTTTTTTTTTTTCCGCGTGGGGAATCCCTCCTGGGCCACAGCTCAAACTGAGATGAACTCCAGCAGAGCTGGCCCATGTTCCTGCTGCTGACTGCTTCAACAGCTTCTGCAGAAGCAAAGGGGAAGGGGAAAGGTCCTGCAGGAGACCTTCCTGTAGGGCAAAGGCATTGAGATCCTGGGAAGCCAAACAGCAAAGTCCTGTTGTGAGACCTGTGCCCTGCAGAGCCCTTCTGTGCCCGTGTGCCTCCACGAGTGGGTCTGGGCTGTGCTTCCCAGAGCCTCTTCCAAAGGGGAATCCTGTTTAGTTCTGAGGCTCTGGCTCTTGGGATGAATTTCTGCTGATGCTGGAGGAGGGGAGCTTGGAAATGGTGGCTGTGTGTGAGCTGAGGCTTCCTCTGATGTCACAGATGTAAAACACAGCCTTTACTACAACCCTCTGTGAGCACCCCAGGGTCTGCCCAGGGCTCAACAGCCATCTCTGGGGCTCTCCTTGGCTTCCCTAAACAGCAGATTCCAGGCCTTTTATAGGCAGCACCTGTTAGTTTCCGCCACTGGCAGCACTGCTGCAGGTGTAATTCCAGCAGGGTTATTTTGGGGGTCTCTTGCCCATAGGCCTGTTCCTTCACTAAGTGACCATGGGGCTTTGGATGCCAGTGACCAGCTGCACGTTGTTTCTGGAGCACACAGTCATCCCGGAGCTCCTTATCCAGCTCCTTTGGGAAAAAAAAAAAAAAAGTCTATTTTTATTCGGAAGCATCTAAGCAGCCTTTCCTGAATTAAACCCTGGCCTCTTGCAATCTGTTCAGTATCGAATATATCAAAAGGTGGAATATAGAAAAAAATGTGTCACCAACATGGAAAACTTGTACTGTGGTGAGGGCTGGGATTATTTTGCTCCCAAATTAAACTGAGTAATGGGAGGGAGGCAGGCTGGCTCTGCCAGATCATGCTCCTGCCTGTGCTCTGGGCCAGCACTGCAAGGGTGCTCCCACCTCCATGGGAATGGTCAGGTTATGCTTTTCGGGGCTCTAAACCCCCTTGGCTAATTCTGGAGTGTAGGATAGAGCAGATTACAGGGTCAGAGCACCTAAATTCCCCATGATCTTGGGGGCAAGAGGATCATGCTCTGATTCCAGATGGTTTGAAACCCAAGTCTTGAAAACCCTGTCTTTGAGTAGCAGGTGGGAAGCAGGTTTGCACTGAAACAGTGAGAAATTGTGGTGTCCCATGTGTTTGTGGCATGGACGCCCCCAGCATCCCACTCCTAGTGCACAAGGATGTCATGAGGTGGCTTGGCTGAGCCCCTGGTCCCATTGCCCTTGGGGTGAGCATCCTGAAAGGGGAAGGAGGAGGGGAAGCATCTGCTGCATGCAAGGAGAAGCTGTGTTCAGGGAGGGGGGTGAGGGGGGAGGTGGGGAAAGAGGAAAGGAGCTCCGGTGGAAACTTTGCATTTTCTAACTTGCGTATTCTGGGGGTTTCTACCAACTTCCCCTTTGTGTTTTCCCATGGGGGCTGGGTGATGGCATTGCTGAGCACTGCTGCAGGGGGTTGAGGTGTTTCTGAGCAGGCAGGGGGGTCAGGTTGGCCCTGCTGTAGGGTGTTGGGTGCAGGCAGGAGGTGGAGAAGCCAGGTCTGACTGGGACTCTGCTCCTGGTCCAGGAGGTGTCAGCAGGTCTTGTTGAGGTGTTACTGTGGTGGATCATGGCTGGAGCTCATGTGTCACGGATCAGCAAACCCTGAATGGGATGATCTGAGCAGAGCTGGGTGAGAGTCTATGAAGCAGCACGATGGCTCAGAACAGAACACGTGGAAAAATACCCCAAAGCCCCATTTTAGTCCCATCCGAGGGGCTGCCTGGAACCACGCGGTGTTTTCTGCAGTGACCAGGAGGTGCCAGTGAAGTCTCCGGGCAGGCAGCAGTGCCGGCAGCACGAAGCACTTTGTTCCGATTCCCCTGGGAGCAGCAGCAGCCAGGAAAGCACCTCACAGCCTGTCCCTGGACAGCAGCGTGCTCCGTGGCTGCCCATCCCTGGGCACGGCAGGCAGACAGGGTGCTCACACGCCGCTGCCCGCTTGGTGACGTGGAATGCATACAGACCATCCACATTCATTCCTGGCTGTAAATCCGGGCTCTGGGAGAGGCATCTCTACTGCCTGCGGGAATAAATCCCTGTGGTCCCAGGAAGGCAGGACCCTTGTGCCAAGAGTGGGGAGCCCCTGCTGCACACCAGGCATGGCAGCCAGTCATGGGCAGGGCACCCAGCCACACTCAGCTCAACATCCCCGTGCCTCTGCGGATGTTTCTTTGAGACCCATTGCAGCAAACAAGAAACAACCTTTGGGGTTGAGCAATGTCCACCCTGGCCAAGCTCTGGTGTTGAAGTCAGCTCTGGGGCCCCAAAGCAGGCACTTCCCCAGCACTCACCCTCAGCACACTGTGTGCCTCAGGGGGGGAGATGGACAGATGGAGAGAGGGAGGATGAAGAGGAGGCACTTGGCTGGCTCAGGTTGGGCTGTGCACGGTGGCACAGGCAATTCCTGCTGGAGCAGGGGACACTCAAGGGATCATGGCAGGTCACCAGTCCCTAGAAGATGTATTTGCAGAGGGGAACAGCAAGCAACACATTCATCATGAGGCACAGAGGCCCTGTGGTGGGGGGCTTGGCCCCTGGCCCCTGCTCCTGTGGCCACACACAGGGCACGTTGTCCTTGCTGTACTGCAGTGCTGCCTGCTCATCAGCTTTGTTTGCCCATTTTAGTGGAGTGAGTATTTGGCATTGTGACCCTCCCTGGGTATGTGGAGGGGCTTGTGGGTCTGTGTGGCTGCTGGCTGAAGGTTCCAGTCCCTGTGCCCATGGCAGCCCAGTCCCTGCCTCTGTCACATCCTCATGCAGGGGCTTGTTGAGAGGCAGATGATGTGATGCTGTTTCTGTGCTTTCAAACTTCCTCTGTGCATTTGTCAACCACTTCTTGTGAAAGGTCTGGGGGCAGTGGGCGATGGAGAAGTTCAGGAGATGCCACGGCAGCAGATCCAGCTGTGTGTGCCTTGCATCAGCACTGTGCTCAGCACAGGGAGTGGCTCTCCTCCAGGACTGCTCTTCACAAGTTGGGTATCACTTGAGAAGTCTGGGGTCACCTCAGAGATGCCCAGACCACCACTGCTCAGGCGCCAGGCCAGGGCTCAGACTGAAAGGCACATCTGGATGTGACATGAACCAGCTCCATCTTTCTGTGTTTGTCTTGTGGTGAAAACTGGTTCTGGTGTCAGGTGCTGTTGCTGTGTTAACCCTGATGCACCAAGGGCTGAAGGTTTTGGCCAGGGACGCTGCAGACTAACGCTCTGAGCAAAAAGCCTTTTACTGGGGGAGTCTGGAGAAACAACTCCTGGTAATTCTGGCCATTGGGATCAAGTAATTCCACACACTGTGGAACAGCAGGAACATCTGTGGCTGCAGAACATACCAGTGGAAATCAGGAGGGATTAACAACTGCCAGAAATCATCTCTGGTCTCCGTGGGAGCCAGCTGTGGCCTGAGGGGTCAGAGCAGCTTGTCCTACAGTGGGTCCTTCTGGGAGTGTCCAGCTGGAGATTGTGTCCCAAAGGCAGCTTTCGCAGGAGTCGCTGCCGTGGGTTTCCCTGAAAGGAAGTTGTAGCCAAGTTGGCATTGTTGTCTCTCCCCAATATCCATGAACAGGACAAGAAGAAATGGCTTGAAGTTGCAGCAGTGGATACTGGGGGAGATTTCTTCACAAAAAGGATTGTCAAGCCCTGGGACAGGCTGCTCAGGGTAGCGGTGAGGTCACCATCCCTAGAGAGATTTAAAAGCTGTGTAGATTTGGCACTTGGAGACACAATTTGGGTGTGGGCTTGGTAGCGACGAGTTGATGGTTGGTCTCGGTGAGTTTAGGGGGCTTTTCCAGCATAAAGGATTCTGTGATTCCATGATTCTGGTGTGAGAGATGTGGTATGCTGGTCCGTGTGCTCCCCATGCTGTTCAGCATTACCCACTCAAAGACAAGAGTCTGTGTGTGACCAAGATGCTCGTTCCAAGTGCCACTGCCAGCTCTGGAGTTGCAGTGGTGAGCCCTATCATTAGCAGGTGGATCTAAGTGGTTTCTCCACTTCTCTCCCCATGTGGCTTTAAAATGTTCCTTTAAGCAGTGGCCAGTTTTGAAATGTAACTAAATCGGCATAGGAAGCACTGACAGAATTAACTGCTGGGTAACTCCTGGAGGTGTAGTGAGGGTCGTGGGCTGTTGCTGTCTGTCTGTGCAGGGGGGTGCGGTCTGGGTGACTGGATTAGGGGGTGAGGCTGTGGAAATGCTCTGAAGGGGACAGCTCCCTGCAGGCGATGCTGAGCAGGAATGGTGCCTGCTCTGCTGGCGGGGGAGTGGCGGGGGGGTCCTGTGCTCCATTCGCATCACAAGGGTTGGGATTCCATGTGGAAATGGGACAGATTCAGGGCAGAAAACACAGTGTCACATGAATGAGGGGAGCTGGCTCTGTGGAGCACCTCATTTTGTACCCTTGTTTCTCCTGGCTGACAAAGCCAGGCGGCCGTGGGAGGCAGCCCGGGGTGCTGGAGCCATGGGCAGCTGGGATCTCCACTTTAGTACAGTGGTGAGTGTCCCTGCCTTTCGTGGCGGAGTCCAGGGGTTCGATTCCCACTGGGGAGGCAGTGGTGCAGTTTAAGAGTTGGACTCCATGATCCCTGTGGGTCCCTTCCAATTCAGAGTATTCTGTGATTTGCTCCATGATTTATCCATACAGAGCACAGCAGGCAATCACCAAGCAAAGCTCTGTCTGGCACCACTGCTGAATACTGTGACCATTTAACAGCAGCCTCAGCCTTGGGCTCAGCCCTGTCACCCGTCTGTCACCTCTAACAGAGCAGGGTGCTCAGCCTGTCCTGGGGCTGGGAGAACCAGGGGACATCTGAACATGTGATGCCAGGTGAGAGTCTGTCTGTCTTTTCCACAGGTGCAGGTGCCCAGGTGGGTCAGGGCTTCGAGGTGCACCAGCCCCAGGATAAGGTGTCAGTGGCAGCGGGAGAGTCACTCACCCTGAACTGCACTGTGTCTGGACCTGGAGTGGCTGGTCCTGTGAAGTGGCTGAAGGGCTGGGGCAGCGAGAACCAGACCATCTATGAAGACGGTACCACCTACAGCCGTGTGAAGAGAGCAGTTCCTTCGTCTGACACAGACTTCACCATCCACATCGACAATGTCCAGCCCAAGGATGTTGACACCTATTACTGTGTGAAGTACCGAAAGTCAACTATGGGTGTGAATGAGTTGTTGCGGCATGGAAATGGCACAAAGGTTTATGTGACTGGTGAGTGGGGCTCCCAGAACAGCTCCTGGTGGGAACTAGCCCACCCTGGGTGAGCTTGGGGTGAGCAGGGATGGGGAAGGGGCTCTGGGGCCAGTCCCAGGAGAGGATCCCCATGGGCCATCCCTGTGTCCCAACAGGAGACCCTGTTCCTTGCAAACCCGGGGCTGGGCAGGGGGACAGAGCCTGGTCTGACAGCCCTTGTGCTTCTCCCCGCAGTCAAACCCTCCCCCCCAGTCGTGTCTGGGCCCAACCAAAGAGCAGGGCCGGGACAGTCGGTGGCTTTCACCTGCACAGCTGGAGGGTTCTTTCCGGAAGACATTACTGTGAAATGGTTCAAGGACAAGGCCTCCATCTCAGCTCAGCCGCCTCAGG
Source organism: Pitta sordida (assembly GCA_013390025.1). Classification (NCBI taxonomy): domain Eukaryota; kingdom Metazoa; phylum Chordata; class Aves; order Passeriformes; family Pittidae; genus Pitta; species Pitta sordida. The sequence goes on from WEKX01023388.1 coordinate 27,383, forward strand.
TCACACAATGGCAGCAAAACATCTACAACATGTCCAGCAATGTGACGGTGGTCCTAGGGAAGGGTGATGTCGGCTCAGAGCTCATCTGTAAGGTGCAGCACTCCACACTGCAGAACCCCCAGCGAGGGATGTACCAGCTCAGCAGAGCCCTGCGAGGTGAGGGCCGGGGGACTCGTGCTGGGGTGTCCTGCTCCTGGAGAGGGGACTGGGGGTCCAGGGTGGGTAAAGGGTCCCTGTGGGCAGCAGAGCCATGGGTGCCAGACACCAGGCACTGCCTCTCTTCCCAGTTCCCCCCAGTGTGCACATTGACCAGCCGAGCCCTGTTCAAGTGAACAAGACTGTGAACTTCACCTGCCACGTGAAGGAGTTTTACCCAGAAAATGTGTCTGTTTCCTGGCTGGAGAATGGGATGGAGATAAAGGTGAAGAATGTCACCCAGCCATCGATGCTCCCTGGGGGCTTGTTTGAGCTGAGGAGCCAGGTGGAGGTGCAAGCGACAGAGGAGAAGAACGGGTCTGTGATCACCTGCCTGGTGGTACATGATGCTCAGGCCCCTGTCAACCACTCAGCCACCCTTTGGATCACCATCCTGGACCAGAAGGATCCAGACAAGCAGTCCCAGGGGAATCGAGGTGAGTCAAAGCTGCTGCGATGGGGTGCCTGCCAAGATGGCTTTATGGTGTCACCCCCTGAGAAAGTGCAAATTCCCATCAAAATCTGGTTGAAGGACCAAATCTCCATAGTGGGTGGATCGAGGGTGTGATGTTGGCAGACACTGAGCCGTCTTCCTTGGTGCTTCACGTGTCACTGGGCCAACCCCAGCAGTGAGGCTGCAGGGGCTGGGGGGTACCAGCTTCTTAGGCCATGGTGACCTTTCCATTGATGTTTCAGAGAATTTGCTCATCTACATCGTGGTGGCCGTGGTCTGCACGGTGCTGGCCCTGCTGGTGGCTGCAATTCTGTACCTCATTCGGACAAAGCAGATCAAGGGTAAGGGAGCTCAGGGCATGACAGGGAGGCAGCTGCTCGCAACCTCCTTCTTCCTCCCTCTCTCTCTTTCTCTCACACTGGTACTTGGACAATTCCTGGCAGTGTGGCTGCAGCTTCTTCCCGGTGGGATGATGGATATTGCTGCCCTGGTTGTTTGCAGGCTGCAGGGAAAGCTCTGCCTGCTCTGACCCCTGCCCTACACCTCCTGCCCTCTCCTGCAGGAAATGGAGTGAAACTCTGGGGAAATGCAGGCACTTGCCTCTGGGAAACATGCATCCTTAAGACGTGTCCTTGCCCTTGCTGCAGTTTCTGCATGTGTGCTCCATGCCTGGGCAAGTGCGGGGGGGTGGGTTTAATGTGGTCTCCTGAATGATTTCTTTCCTAAACTACTTCTCTTCCAGCAGGTAAAAGCTCTCCATCTGCCAGGTGAGTGCAGATCTCTTGTAGTCACTGGGTAACCTGCAGACATCCTGTGCCGGACCCTTCCAGCCTGCAGAGTCCCTCGGGACTGGGACAGTGCTGGATCCCCAAAACTTGGGCAGGGAAAGCAGGAGCACAGGCTCTGCCCATCTCCCCATCCGGGGTTCTGTCCCCATGGTGATTTTTGCTTGTGGTGGGGCTGAGTAGGCATATGAGGGCTGGTCTTTGGGCATCAGAGAGGCAGCTGGACCAGCACATGAGCAAATGCTCAGGACCTGTCCTGCTGGGTGCAGCTGCAAGAACCTTGGGTTGCATCGATCTCTCCAGCTGCTCCATCCCCAGGGTGCTCAGTCAGTCTGACTGGTTTTGTTCTCCCTTACAGGTTACATGAACCAGAGAAAAGCAGTGAGGCCACGACACAGGTGGGTCAATTGACTCTGGGACTGGGGAGGAAGAGTGGTGGAGAGGCACGGGAGGTGGGAGCAGAGGGTGGTGGTTCTCCAGTGAAACACCTCCCTGTCTCTAGTGGACGGTGGTGGTTCCCCAGTGAAACATCTTGGTGTCTCCACACTGTGGCTGGAGATGGAAGAGAAGCTGCCCGAGGAATAGGGTAGCCACTTACCACCATCTTTTCTGCCTTCACTCTCCCACCTTCTCCTCCCAGTAAAGCCTGGGTTCATGCTGCCTGGAGAACCAGCTGTGCAATAGCCAGCCAGGCTATTTGTGGAATTATTTTGCATTTGGTGACGCAGCTACGAGTAAAGTCGTGATCAGCAGCAATCTGTCCATCCCACCCAGGCTCTGCCAGCTCCCACGTGGGCATCACTGGGCAGGCTGGCCTTGGTGGGATGGGGTGATGGAGCAGCTTCAGTGGTGGCTCTGGAATTGTGGCTGTGGCTCCAAAGCCCCTTGAAGCCCATCCCTACCAGGACAGGGTGACTCTTGATTTGAAGCTGTAGCATGGGGTAGAGCACAGCTGCAGGACAGTGCCTGCTGGCATTGTTCCACCTGTACAAGCAGGGACTGAGGTATCCTGGGACAAGCTGCAGTGGGATTGACTCGTTGACTCCAATATGATTGGAGAGTGGGTGGTGGGTACGGGGGGAACCTCACTTGGCCTCCCAGAGGAGGAACTCCTGGTGTCTCACACAGGAATCCGACCCCAACAACCTGACCTATGCGGACCTGAACTTCGACAAGGAGAGAAAGACCATCCGCCGGATGGTGGAGATGAGCCAGCAGTCAGAGTACGCCTGTATCCAAACCAGCCAGGCACCCAACGGTGACGAGAACCTCACCTACGCTGACCTGGACATGGTGCACCTCAGCAAGGCGCCCAAGAGGCCAGCCCCACGCCCCGAGGAGGCCACCTCCGAGTACGCCAGCGTCCAGATCCCCAGGAAGTGAGCAGCAGGCACTGGGACCCCCTGTCCCGTGAGGAGCAGCTCTGCTCCTCCCTGGAGGGTTCTCTTGAAGGCACTGGAAGTGATGTGAGGATGCCCTGCGTTACCTGTGGTTTAGGATGGAAACAGAGCCACCGTACTGTGGGGTTATCTCCCGTCCACAGAGACCTGATTTTTGGGGGCGGCTTGGTCCTAGGGCTGCCAGCTCCATCCCTTGGGGACCCCCTTTGGGGTCACTCAGCCTCAGTGTGCCGGATTTGCCCACAAGTGGGTTCAGCCAGCGGAGCAGCAGCTCCTTGGGAAGCTCCAGCTGGGCTGAGGGGACAGGTACAGTGCCTCCACACCAGCTCTCATGGGGATGCCACTGCCTGGCCCATGGCTCCCCAGGACCAGCAGGGCCCCCACACTGCCTTCTGGGGCTCTGCCACCACACCTGGACACCAAACTCTGGCTTTAAAGGAAGGACCAAAGTGTCCGCCTCTCTTCCCAAGTGTCCCTTCTGCGGGACCTCAGTCTCGCCTCAAGGCCAAGAGGCTGTAAGGCCATCGAGCTGAGCCCCCACCTTGCCGTCCAGGGGGGGCTCTAGTTCTGGCTCCCCAGCACCAAGTATCCTCTTCATCATCATCTTCCTCTGCACAGCCTTGCCCTGCGCCAGGACCCACCAGCGCTGCCCCAGGCTTGTACAAAGCATGTGGGGGGGCCCCCACAGCCTGGCTCCCCCCCGCCGGGAGCTCCCCACAGGTACCATGTAACATGTTTTGACTGTTTGACATGTAACTGTTAATTTTTAGAGCTGAAACCCCCAATGTTTTGTGTCGTACGTGGGTGTACTGCTGTGTACTTAACACTAGAGTAAGATGTGCAAAATTGAGTCTGAGGCCTCAGTAAAGACCCTTCCACTCATATAGAGTTCATAAGAGACTTACATGCTCTGTCTTGGGGGCCAGACAGGCTCCCCCCAGGCCACTCATGGGGACAAATGTCTTCCCTGTGCCCCCTCTCTGGGCCACTGCGTGGGGTCTCACCCTGTGTTGGCCCCTGCAGCAGAGGGAATATGGGGGGCTCTTCCCCTGGCTGCTGGTGGGGGTCTGGGGGACCTAGGGGTGCTCTGGGAGCAATGTGACTGCTTGTACAGACTTTTTTTGTTTGGGTTTTTTTTTTCTTTTTGCTTGCAAGATATTTTTATAATAAAAGTGAAAAGTCCTGTGCTGCTCCCGCATATCAGCATGTTCGTCTGCTCAGGGAGGTCACCTTGTCACTGGAGGTGCAGGGTCGGGTGGGGGTCTGTGGGTCCTGCAGCAAGGAGCTGGCAGGAGTTCATCCTGCACAACCATGCAGTTGACTATGGAGGGAGGGAGGAAGGGAGGAGGAAGGCAGAAGGTTGAGGCAGGGATGGGGGCTGTGGTACTGGTTCCCCTGAGCAGCACAAGGGAGGTAAGCAATGCACTCTGTGGGCAAGGGCTGACCAGGGTCTGGCCCTGCTTCACCTTTAGGTGCCTGCCACGTTTCCCTGGGTGCCCAAACTGGGTTTCAGGTGGGCTGGGTGCTGGCTGCAGCCTGTGCTGTGGGTCAGCTGAGTGTGCCAGTGCCCTGCAGTGACCTACCCCCTTTCCCACTCTGGTGCTGGTGCCCGTCCCTGTGTCTGGGACACAAGATGTGTCTCATTGGAGCCAGGAACTGCAAGAATGAGGCTATGGAGAAGTTTGAAAGGGAAGTTTCTGTTCAAGCTGGGCTTCCTCAGCACTGAGCAGCTGCCTGTGGAGTCACACGAGCAGAAAAGGAACAGTTTGCCTACACCCCTTGATGTGACTGCCCCTTCCCACTTGGGGCAGTGGGTACCCTGACAGCAACTGCCATGGCCCTGAACCAGGCTGAGCATCTCTGCCATGGCCTTACTCAGCTGAGGTGGCCCTGTCACCCCCCCACAACATGGCTCCAGGTGTGTGGGTGATCCCACATTCCTTTTGGCACCCGTGGCACAGGGAGGGTACCACTGTGTGCTGCCTGCAGGTCTCACAGCTGGTATCCCTGGCCCCCAGCCCAGCCCCCAGCTTGGGGAGTGTGGTCCCTTCATGCTGAGGGCTTGCTCTGCCTTGTGGAGAACACTCAGCACCTGGCATGGCTTCGGCTTTGTTGTCATTTGCCTTTTATTGACTGCGGGGGGGAGTTGGGTGTCTGAGTGCAGGGCTGACCCTGCCTCCGGGATCACTCTGGGAAGGGAAGCCCAGGGGCACCAGGAGGGTGCTGGGATGGGTGTGACACAATGAGCAGCTTGGGGAGGGAAGCCAGGGTTGGGCTCAGCCCTGCTTGAGCACCTGGTGACAGTGCTGCCATGCCACCAGCCACATTTGCCCGTGGCCATCGGAGCCACCTCCCTGATCCTGCCCTGCTCAGCCTTCCTGGCTCAGAGGCCACTGCCCTGTACATCAGCTGTGATGGTTTCCAGACCCTGCTGTGCTTCGGCAGCCACGGGAGGATGGAGGATACCTGTCCCCAGTGATTTGCCCCAAGGAGCCCTGGGGCCGGACCAGAACCATCCTGCCAGCAGCTAGAGGGGTGGCACTGTCCCCTCCACGCACAGGGTCCCTAAGGGATGGGCAGGCGAACCAGTAGAGGGATAAGTGGGGATGGGACCCGTGGTTCCCTGGGGGAATGAGGCAGGGATGAAACCAGCCACACTGGGCTGGGCAGGGGACATGGCTGGGGGTGACAGCACAGTCGGGGCTGGCAGCGTGGGGACCGTGATGCTGCCCTCCTACGTCTGGCTCTACAGGTCCAAGACCTCCCCTGAGTAGGCGCTGGGGTCCTCGTCTGACCGCGTGGTCACCTTGAACTGCCGCCGCAGGAAGCCCCCGTAGCGCTTCTGGTTGTCCCACTTGAGCTTGGGCCGGATGCGGCGCATGAAGCCGCCGTAACGCTTGTGCAGCTCCTGCCCCTCGGGCCCCGCACCCGTGGGCTCCTCGGCCCCGTCGCCCGCCGGCCCCAGCCCCGGGTAGTCCTCGGGGGCCGCCCGCTCCCCCGGCTTGTGGCCGAAGCCCCCGAACTTCTTGCTGAGGCCCCCCTTGCTGTGGGCGTTCTCGCGGAGCAGGGACAGCAGCTTCCCCCTGGACATCTTCTTCATGAAGCCCCCATAGCGCTTGGCCGGCGCCAGCGGCAGCTCCCCGGGACCCAGCTCCTGCTCCAGCTCCGCCTCGTCCTCCTCCGCCTCCTGTGGGGACGGGTCTGTCCCTTCGGCCAGGGCCACCAGCGGGGCCAGGAGTGCCAGCGCCTTCCTGCACGTCTCCCACTCGGGGCCGGGCGGCAAGGAGCCCTGGCATTCCCACAGGCACATCTGCAAGACAGCGGCCACAGCGGCCCCAAGTGCTCAGGATGGCACCTGTGGCTTCCTCCCAGCCCACCCCGAGGGTGGCCCCTCCGAGCCCGGGGTCTGCCCATGCTGTGCAGCCCAGCTCAGTGAGGAGGTGAAGCTTGCACATCCCCAGCCCCCGGGGATGCCCCCTGACCACTCCTCCAGGTGGCACCATGAACCCACGACACCCCACTGCTGTGACCCCCCCACACACACACACAGTTACACGGGGCCAGTACTCACCAGGGGCAAGACGCTGCTCTCGGTGCTCTGGGCCTGGGCTGCGCAGAGGGAACACTGCGTGACACAGTCAGCAGATGCCACCGCAGCCAGGGACAGGCAGAGTGCCAGTGCTAGTGCCCGCCGTGCCATCTCACCCTGTAGCCACTGCCTGGGGAGGGAGAGACATCACAGAGCCTGTCACCCTCCCTCTGCCAGCTTCAGGGGGGCCCGTTAATGCTCCACGGGCACCAGGCACCTACCACCTCCACCTGTGAGCTGCTCTTGGGTACGTGCTCAAGGGCCTCTACCTGTGCCCATCCTTTTGGGACTCACCTCCAAGCACTGCTCCTGGGTCCCAGGCCAGGAGAGAGTAGACAGGAATCACTCGTAAGGGCACCACAGGATGTGATCCATTACCCTGGATGCAGCCTGGCCATGGGCACAAGCTCGGAGCCACAGCCAGGCCCTCATGGCCACCGAGGTCACTGGGGGGCAGGGCTACCACCACATCCCATCTTGTCCAACCCCGTCCCATCCACCCTTTCCATCCCTCTTAGCATACCATTAGAAAGGTAAGTCCCTTTCTTCTCTAGCGTTGAGTTTCTCTGTGATACTGCGATTGCCACGTCTGTGTGGCATGGAGGGATGAATCACCAGCTCTTCCCCTTGGCCTTGGGGAAGGGAACCACCACAATCGGAGCCGTGGTGGGAAGGGGATGGAGTGATGCCTTCCCACAGTATGGACTCACCCCAGGCTGCTGTACTCCACACCAGTGCAGCCTCATCTCTCCTCCCTCCCACCCACCAACTCTGATCGTCTGGTACAGCAGGAGGGAGGGGGGAAAAGCCGGATTTTGTGTTCAAGCCTACCTGCAAGCCTTGATCACCGTCCTCTGGCTGTCCGGGAGCTGTGATGGAGCCTCTGGCCTCAGTGGATGAGGCCAGGGAGGGCTGAGCACACGGTGCTCAGCTGACAGAGGGGCTCTGCAGGTGGCAGTGCTGGAGAGACTGGAGGGGGCAGTGCCAACCCCAATTCAGGATCAAAGTGCCACCAAGACCAGGACCTTGTGAGTAAAAGCCAACCCTAAAGAGGTGTGCTGGCTTCAAGCCCCTGCCTGCCTCCGTGGCTGCTTTTATCTTGGGTGGGCATAACCCAGAGGGATCTGTTACACATTAATGACGCATATTAGAGACTATTGTGTTCTCCAGCAGTAGCTGCTAATGTACTGTAATTGGTACTGATGAAGAAATGTTAATGCCACAGTATTAATTCATGCTAGATTAAAATTTAATTTGAATTATCTGCACCATCGTGTGTCGAGCTGCCTGCATTCCTCGGCTGCACTTCCACCAGCTCCATGCATCCCCCCAGTGCCTGGGCAGCACGTCGGGGACCAAGGTGACCATGGTGGGACCTCAGCCAGCCCTTGCTGCTGAGACACAGGGATGGTCCCTTATTGCCTTGGAGCCACCGAGACAGTACCGAGGAGGGAGGACACGCCAGCCACACAGGTAGGTGCCAGCTGCAGCACTGGGGGGAATGAAGCTCCCCCAAAACAACCACCAGCTGTTTCCCAGCAGCCCCAAGGGGAACCTTTTTGCCCCTTTTCCCCACCTGCTTCCCCTCCCTTGTCCCTGCCGTGCTCCTCTGCTGCCGGTATCCCCGTGGGTGCCGCCAGAGTAGCGTGCAGGGATCGCACTGGGAATGTTCACGCCGTGCCGGGAACAAGCTGTCAGCGAGACTGGCTCCACACAGCTCGGTCCTCTGGAACTCTGGACACACTGTGTCCTATCCCTGTCACCCTACTGCAGACAGAGGATTTCATGGCACTCAGGGGAGCTGCAGCTTTCCAGGCACAGTGTGGCCAAGGACAATCCGAGCCAACCCACGGCAAACGTACCGTGTCCAGGTGGTGCCACAAATGTCCCAGCAGTGCCGTGCCTGCTCCTGCAGCTGGGGGGGTGGGAGGGGGGAACAGGCAAAATGGGAGCAGGAAAAAGGAGGGGGAAACAAAAGGCTTTGGACAAAAGAGCAAAGAAGCAGAGAGGCAAAAAGAAGCAAAAAGAACAAAAACGAAGGAAGAAAAAGAGCAGAGCTCAAGCTCAATACTGCGTTACCTGGACAAGTCCAAGGCTCTGGAGCCATCCCTTCTGTAGAAACACCTTGGCAGCGTCTGGCAATGCCAGCAGTGGGTTCCAGCCTCTGTGGCCACTCAGTACATCCTACCTGCCCCAGGTGCCTGCCAGGGTCCCCTACTTCCCTGCCACATTTCCACCTGAGTCTTCAGAGCCCAGACTTCGCTTGTGTTTGTGTTTGGAAAAGCCCCAGGCTGCTTCCATGCACCCCTGGAGCCCGTTACAGACCCGGTGACCCAAGGAGGGATGAGGAATCAGGATTGTGAGTGCTGAGAAGCCGAGACCCACCTCATCTTTACTAACCTATGATTATTCCTAAGGAGGGATGTGAACAGCTCTCCCAGGCTGATCCCTCCTCCCACACAGATCCAACTATGCAGGTTTAGACCCTGCAGGTACTTCTGGTGGAAAAGAACAATCAACATTCTACCAGTTCCTCTCTTTGTTTTAAAAAAATTACCTGAAAATGCCTTCAGTACAAGACTTCTCAAAAAAGCTGGTAACTTTTGGAGCAGAATCACTTAAAACTCAGCACTGTGGCCACTGCTGCTGCTGCTGCTTAAGCCAAGCAGGGGGAGAAACACACCCCCCATTCTCTCCCCCCGCACCCTTTATGCCCCTGAGGCCTGAGTGACTCCGCTGTCAAGGTGGCAGACATGACATCAGCATGGAAATGAACCCCAGCAGAGCTCCGGACAGTGGCTCATGGGCTATGAAACCACTTGAGGGACAAGAGGAGCACCTGCAGCCAGGTGGGTGCCCCTCAAATAACGCAAAAAAGCCCAACCACGAGTGGCTCTCAGCACTGTGGCTCAGAGTGTGTTTTTAAACAGTTGCTTTTGGCGGAGAAGGAGCAATCCCCAGCTGTGCCCGTGCGATGGGAGCAGGATGACAACCCCAACAGACCTACCTGCCGCTGCTCTCTGTCCCGCCGAGCACCTGCTTTGCCAAGTCAGGACAGGTCGTGGGTGGTGGGTGTCCCTCCACGGGCGTCAGGCTGAGCCAGTCATCGGTGGTGCTGGCAAGGCCGCGCTGGCGGGTGGCCCCACGGTGCTGCCCGGGCTGCCCAGCGGACTCGCCGCCCCGCTGGCTCCCACCCCGCTTTTATGGCCACGGAGTCTCCTCCTGCGGCGGGGCCCGGCTGTGCGCGGCGGCAGAGCCAATCGGGGCGAGGGAAGCTGTGAATAATCAGCCCCGCAGCATCCCCGCCACCTCCCGAGCAGGCTCGCCCGAGGCCTCCCCGCAGCCCCCCGGCCTCCCCGGGGACCGACGTGCACATCCAACCGCTTCGGCTGCATCACTCGGGGACCTCCGTCAGGGCCAGCCTTGGTCCTCGGGGCCGAAACTCGTGCCCCAGACAAGGGAGGCAGCAGGGGACTGGGATGGGGTCCATCTCCCCCCACAGAGAAGTTTGGCTGCCGAGGGGTGTGAATTCCCCTGGACGCTAAAATCAAACCCTGTCCAGGAAGGACGGAGGGGTGAAGCCCTGACTTCCTCCCACCCCACTCCCCATGCTGAGGAGAGGCACTGTCCTTGTGGAGACGCCAGGGAGAGGAGTGAGCCCATTCAAAGCTGCTGGGAAGGGAGAGAGGGTCTCCATACCCTGAGAAATGCTGGATGCCCCCAACCCACTCAGCCTGACTTCTGTTGGGTGAAAAAGCCCTTGCATGGAAACTTCCCATCTGTCCACTGTCAGGGCTCAGAACCACTGAGCTTCCTCCCAACCCCACATCCCCTGAGCTCCCTGAGGGCAACCCCAGAGATGAGCTGAAGTGGCAGCGGGACAGAGACAGACCCCTTTTCCCCACTAAGCCCTGATACCTGTTCCCACACATTCCCAAGCCTGGTTTGGGGCTGAGGGAGGTCAGCGCTGGGCAATGACAGGCACTCACCGACACACCACTGTCCCACTGCGCCATGTCACAGCAGAGGTGTGGGATGGGGGTCCAAGGCACAGACCCCGAGGGGCCAGGCCAGCCTGCCCTGTCCTCCCCACCCGGGTGGGTGCAGACACATCCCCTGTACCACCGGTAGTGCAGCCCAGCCTTTTGCCTTGAAGATAGAGCTATTTTTATCAGAGCTCAAGAGGGATGTTTCCCAGCAACCTGCCGTTCTCCCAGCTCGAACACCAGCTGCCGGACCTGGTGTCCTCTGCTCAGCCCTCCCAGCACTGAAGAGGGACAAGGAGGCAATTGGTATGGCCATGACCTCTGCTGGGCACCCAGCAGGCACGGCAGCCTGAGCCCGTGGTCCTCCATCCCCAAGGCTGGTGGTCACCTCCACTAGCAGCCATGTTTGCTCCCCAGAAAGTAGATGGGACTCCACAGGTTTTGTTTGGAGGTGGATTTTGACTCATCTGGGCTGGGACTGTGCCTGCACAGACACACCGAGGGAACGGTGCACCGTGTGGGAGGCAAGGGTAGAGCATCCTGCATCCCGCCAGGTCCAACAGAGGAACCCATCTCGGGTGCTGCAGTGAGGGGGGATGGAACTCGGACCCCGAGGGGTGCAAGGGCAGACGGCAGCCACGGGCCCCCTTCGCTGTGTCGGGGTGCGTTGGACTGTGCAGGCACAGAACAAAGCCGAGAACAAAATGCAGCTGCAAACCACCACTAACACCGCGGGCAATGGGCTGCAGGCAGCCCCTGGGCAGTTTAATCCTCGCTGCCAGGACTGGCCGTCGTGTGGGTACTGCAAACATGGTGAGGAGGAGCATTTCTGCACCAAACTCATTATTTTTATATCAATATATATATGTATCTGCACCCAGCAGTCTGGGTGCAGCCACCTCCCTGCACAGGGTAATTGCACCAGAGGGAGATGTGCTTCTGGAGATGGAGCAAACCCCAAGGATGCCGAGGGAAATTCCTTTTCTCCAGGTGGAAGGTCGAGTTACTCCTGTCCCCAGAGCAAAGTGCCGCAGACCTGCTGAGCAGGGTGAGAGGGTCCAGGCAGGCGTGGGGGGTTGACAGAGGCCCCCAGGGGAGAAGCTTGGAGCCAGCCCACCCACCAATAACTCTAATTGATATTCACTTGTCTCTTCCTAATGGGGAAGTGCCTCTGAGTCACACTGACATTTCCCTGGGACAATGGTAATTAAGCACCTGGGTAAGAGGAATGTGCGGTAATAGAAAAGTTAACTTTTTTCTAAGTACATGAGTGGAAGGCGGGTTCGGCGAGGAGGGGGCCGAGCGTGCCAGGCACCCGCGGAAGCAGGTGGGAGTTAATGGCAGCTCACGTCACACGGCACTGCCGCTCTGCCCCTGCGCCCCTCGACCCCCCTTGGGACCCTCCCCCAGACCAGACAGGGCGCTCGGCTCCTCATCCCGGGAGGGGGTGAATCGTCCCTGCGGGTGGGACAAGCCCCGCGAGCCGCCGGCGCTGTCCCCGAGCAGCGGGAGCATCCGCAGGCAAGGCAGCCCCAGCACGGTCAGCTTTACCCCGTTCGGCGGGACAGCGCTTTTCCAGAAACTCCGAAAACGTTCGCACTCCTGCCTGGCCCTGCCGTGGGCAGGAGAGGGAGGTGGCCAGACGCATTTTGTGGGACACAGGGAGAAATCCGGGATGGGCTTCTGGTCCAAACCGCCCGCGGGAGCTGAGCCTAAGAGCGGCGGAGCGAACCGCCGGCGATGGCACCGGCAAAAGGAGCACCGGAGCAGGGAGCAGGCTCTCACCTCTGCCCAGGCGGGCACACAGTGACCTCCCTGCGCGGGCAGGAGGCCACAAGGGCCGCTCGACGCCGGTGTGGAAGCGGGAGCCGC
>WEKX01023388.1:42671-117966 GCA_013390025.1 Pitta sordida
GGGCCGGGCATCGGCGGCATCGGCGGCCCGCGGTACAGTCTGCTGGCCGAGATCGGCCGCGGCGCCTACGGCGTGGTGTACGAGGCGGTGTCGGGCCGCAGCGGCGCCCGCCTGGCGGTGAAGCGGATCCGCTGCGACGCCCCCGAGAACGTGGAGCTGGCGCTGGCCGAGTTCTGGGCCCTGACGAGCCTGCGGCGGCAGCACCCCAACGTGGTGCGGTTCGAGGAGTGCGTCCTGCAGCGGCACGGCCTGGGGCAGCGCATGAGCCACGGCAACAAGCGCAGCCAGCTCTACCTGCGCCTCGTCGAGACCTCCCTCAAAGGTACCGACCCCGCACCCAGGGCCTGCAGGGCCCCTGTCCGTGACACCCGTGTCACCCTGAGCGGTCGCACAGTCTGCCATCAATGTCCCTGCACCCCCCCTGAGCAGCTGATCCCTCGGGGCACCTCCTGCAGGACGCCCTGGGGTTGTCCCCCTTCCCCAGCACCCCCACGCCCTTGCTCAAATCCCTCCCTGGCATTCCTTGCTCTCAGGGGCACCCAAAGCTAACCCCCAGCTCTAACAACCCCCCTCGACCTTGACTTACTATTTTTCCAGGATGGCCACCCCTGGAGTTCCCTGGGGTCCCCTCTGCAGTACCTGCTCCAAGCTTCCTCCCTGCTGCTCCTATCACCCATTTATGCCCAGTTTATTCAGTGCTCTCCCACAGGGTGCCTCTGCTGCCCCTCTTTGCTGTCACCCACCCTGAGCACACCTCGGGGGCCTCTGTTCTTGGCCCTGTTCCTCCTTGCTGTGCCATCCCTTCCACTCTCCTGTGCTCCCAGTGATACCCCTCCCTAAGCTCCCACCGTGTCTCTCCAGCCCTGTGCATCCCAGCCACATGCCCCTCCTCTCGAGGGACCCTGTTGTCACCTCCAGGCTCAGACTCAGCTCTGAGGGACATTCCTTTGTGATGGCTCCAGCCCTTCACTGCACCTTCTGCCAGCACCCACCTCCTCCTCCCTGGGGCTCCCCGAGGATCCCACACAGAGGTCAGAGATCCCCCAGGGATCACACACAGGGCCCACACACGTCCCTTGGGGACCTGCACAGCCTCTAGCCCAGTTACACCAAGGGGACATGTCCTCGTCTCTGCCTGTTGCACTGTCCCATCTCTGAGCACCCCAAGCCTGCAGCTTCTTACAGTGCCCTGCCTGCTCCCTTGAGATCTCACAGCTCTGAGATTGTCCCCATTTCCCCCGAGTTCCATGGGAGCAGCCCTGGAAGCATCAGTGACTGTAGCATTGGATGACACCCTCATCTTCCCCTGGGGTACCTCCGCAGCATCATGGGACTATTAGGGGTCACCTTCTCCTGTCACAGGCGGTGACTGTGATGGTGACATCTCCAAAACGCTCCCTCCCTCTGCTCCCTTGGCTGCTTGTCAGATCCAGCTTTGCCAGTGTGCTGTGAAGATGTGGAAAAATACCGGAGCCCTGTACCCTTGATGTCCCTGGGCCCCCCAGCCTGCTGTAGGCAGAGCCAGCTCACCCCAATCCCTCCTTCCCCAAACTTGTCTGCTGGGACTTCTGCCCAGTCCTGGGGAACTCAGTCTCTCAGTGAGCCCCCAAACCACAGAGTTCATGTGAGGCTGCTGAGACCTGTGAGTAAAGCTGTGGCTCTGCCTGCCCCTGCCTTCCCTGTCCCCTCTGTATTCCTGGGGGAACATGTCCAGACCTTCCAGGTTCTCCCCATGCAGCCCAGCTCCTGCTCTCCATTCGCCCGACCTCCCGAGGGAGGCTTCCAGAGAAGGGCAGTGTCCAAATTCCTGTGCAGCCTGGACACACAGCTCCCCAGGAGAGGAGCCAGCTCTTCTTTTTGGGGGCGTGTCCAGCTGTAGCAGGTCAAGCTCTTTCTGGCAGGTATGGACGAGGGGTAGGTTGTTGCTGCACCCTTGTGTCATGTTGCAAACCCCAAGGAGACATGACTTGGCTTGGGAAAACTCTTGGGTGGCTGTGGGTGCCTCATGCCCAGGTGGGGAGCAAGCCCCATAGATGTTCTGATCTCTGTGTTGGTGTTGAGCCCTCTAAACCCTGATGTAGGGAGGATTTTCCCTGCCCTGGTCCAGCTGCAGCCCTTTAGGGAGGAGCAGAGCTGGACTCTATCCCCAGCCTGGGCAGCAGCAGTTTGTCTCTGCAAACCAGGAGCACATTTTCCCCTCCATCTGCCCTCCTCGGAGCTGTTTTGTGCCAGGTAGTCTGTGCTCGCTGCCTTCCCAAACTTTGGGTCTGATAGACATGGATAAATATTTTCAAAACAAAAGCTGGAGCAGGATGAGCCCCCAGGTCTCCTGCCCTCCTTCCCTGTTGCGCAGCAGTGCTGGAGCTGCCGTGCCATTCTGCACGACCGCAGCTGGGCTATTTACAGGCCAGCGCAGATGCTGTGCCAACGTGCCGGGGCTCAGGCCACGGGGAGGATTAATCTGAGACTTCCTGAATCGGGAGCACAAGTGTCGGGATACCAGAGTATGCTGGGTCTCAGCTGAGACTGAACCTTTATCATTTTAACGAGATGTGGGATAAATAAATTTAAGGGCAGAGCGTAAAAAGGAAGCTGAAAGCACGGTGCTGAGCTGGAGGAGAGGCACATACCAGTGCAATGTGCCGAGAGCCCTGATACAGGAGCACTTCCAGGGCTTGTGCCCACCGTGTGCCCCTCTTTCTCCTAATCTATAGCACTGACAAATACGCTGTAAGTGAACCAGGTTTAAGGTGTTGCTTCATAGGGTGTCACCTGTGGAGCCACCAACTTGCCTCCAGCACTCACCTTCACTCATGGGCTGCCCTGGCATCACCCATGCCTGTTTCCAGCATTCCAAGCACCCGATGCTGCCAGCTCCCATCTCTCTGGCACAGCCTCTTCGCACAGAGGGAGTTGGGGGTTTCATGTGCCACTGGGCACTGGGATGCTGCTTCTGCTCTCAGTAGATTTTTATTTTCTCTCTGAAGCCAAGCAAATTAGCATGCTGCTAATGAGCTCCCAGGATAGGTGTTGGGGGGCTGCTGGAAGGACGGAGGGTGAGTATGTGCCATCCTGTGTGGGCAGGGAGCATGTAGGGATGCTGGTCTGGTGATGGAGAACAGGTCTGACCTGTCGGCTCCTCGTCGGCTCTTGGCTGCTTGACTTCAGTGTGCAAACATCTCATCTTTAGGAAGCAGTTTGACAGCTCTTTATGCTTAAAGCTGTTTGTTTTGAAGTCAGGAAGATGATTTAACAACTAAAACACTTTCAGATTATAGAAAGAAAATGAGGAAATATTACTTTTGGCTTAAACCTTTCCTAGCAGTGCCCCACCCAAACGCAAGTGCCTGGTGCTCACAGCTACTGCTGCGTCTTCATCCTCCCCCCTGCGCTTGCTGAAGTCCAGTGGCCAAGTTTTAAGTCAGAGCCTTCATTATGCTAAAAACAAACCTTGGCTGACAGGTCCTGGCTGCTCAGCTGGTGTTTGAGCCACTTCCTGTGGGAAGGGGCTGTCGGCAGCGCTGTGTGGATGCTCCCACTTAGATGTCTGTGAGGGGCATGAAGCTCTGTCCTGCTCCCTGGCCTGGTTTGATTCGTGGCAGAGAAGAGCCAGACCCTCTCCTCCCCAGACTGGGGCTGTCTGGATGCAGAGGGGAGCAGGGAAGCCAAACCCTGTGTCCTGCTGCGATGTCTCTGGGATTGAGCAAACTGTGGTGGTGGCAGTGTTGTGAGCTGGAGCTGTCCTGGCTGTTCCAAGGTCTCTGCTCCAAGGACAAGCAGCTTCTGCTTTAGTTTCCATTTTGTCATGCCAAAGGGTGGCTTGCACCACAGAAGCTGCTTTTCCTGGTCAGCATTTTGGTCTCCAGAGCCAACCTGTTCTGTGCTGCTTCCATTTGGCACTTGGCCTCCCCTTCAGCCAAATGACACCTTCCAAAGTGCACCCGGTGCCCTGTGTGTCATCAGCCTGTTCTTCTGTCCCCTAAGATCGAACCTTCAGATGTAATCACAGCAGAAGGGTTGCTGAGAGCACGGAGGTGCAGCCAAATCCTTGTGTTGTGCAGATTTCCATTTCCATAGCAGTAGCCATGGATACAGACTGTTTGTGCAAATAACTGATATTCCCACCCACACCAATCACTGACCAGTGCAGCCCAGAGTTGGGTCTCTCTGGCTGGTAGTCCTTGGCTTTACCTGCTGTTGGAAGGTCTTTGCTTTCCCAGATGCTCTCTAGGGCTTTGCTCAAACAAAACCCAACTTTGTCAAATGGGTGGAGTTATTTAATGGCTTTCAAAGCACTCGAGTTCTGCTGTGGGATTTGTTAACTGTGGCAGAGGTGAGTGGTGTCCTCCAGCTTCTCCCTTATGGTGATTGAGGGTAAAAAACCAAGTCGTTTCTACAGTGAAATGGTGATGTGTGCAGGCTCTGCCTGTCACCTGGGAGCTCTGTGGAGGAGACCTGGCATCTGGCAGTGGGGTTTGCCTCCTGGCATCGGCTAACCGGGCTGGGTCTGCTGCCAGTGCTCCAGGGCATCCTGGCATCCCTAGGGAGCACCCGTGCAGACCCAGCTCCATTAGTTGATAAGATTGTTGTGTTCTCCACGTGACTAATTTATGTGCAAGGGAGTCCTTTGCGGGAGGTTTATGGAGTAACCCGTAGATGTAGTTAAGCAACCCTGAGATGGTCTGAGCTTGGAAGAGCTCATTTTGATGTCTGCTGAAGGAAAAAGCCATTTGGGGTGTAACATTGAGGAGTAGCAGCAGCAACAAGCATGGCTGAGATGACACTCAGCAAACATTGTTAAGTGCTTGGACCTCCAGTTCCAGCTCATTAAAGAGTTGTTGGCACTTAATGAAAGCCTGATGAAGTTGCAGACTCCCCCCAGCACAAATAAAATTCACAAATCTGGTGTGAGGAGAGCCAGTGGGCGGCAGGGCTTGGACACGAGTGTGACCACTCTTAGCAAGGCTGCACTGGCACAGCGTCAAGGGCTGTGACACACTTCCCCTGTGCTGTCCCTGTAAATTCTACAGCCTTTGCCTCCTGCAGCAGAGCTCAGGTGGGAGAGGTGGTGTTCACATAGAACTGATTATTTTTTCTATAGGCTGGCTGCTGGCTGACCTGATCGGGTCAGCCATTCCCATTTGGGACACCAGACCCATTCCTTGCCTGCCCTGGGTTACTGTGGACTTCGTAATGTGTCTGAAATACCTACTCTTTTATCCCTTGTTTAGGTGAGAGGATCCTGGGCTATGCAGAGGAGCCTTGCTACCTGTGGTTTGTCATGGAGTTCTGTGAAGGGGGAGACCTCAACCAGTACGTGCTCTCCAGAAGACCCGACCCGGCGACCAACAAGAGCTTCATGCTGCAGCTGACCAGCGCCATTGCCTTCCTGCACAAGAACCATATTGTCCACCGGGACCTGAAGCCAGACAACATCCTGATCACGGAGAAGTCTGGCACCCCTGTGCTCAAGGTGGCCGACTTCGGGCTGAGCAAGGTCTGCGCTGGCCTGACTGCTCGGGGCAAGGAGGGTGGGCATGAGAACAAAAATGTGAATGTGAACAAGTACTGGTTGTCCTCGGCCTGTGGCTCTGATTTCTACATGGCGCCCGAGGTCTGGGAAGGACACTACACTGCCAAGGCTGACATCTTCGCCCTTGGCATCATCATCTGGGCCATGATTGAGAGGATCACTTTCATTGACGCCGAGACCAAGAAGGAGCTGCTGGGGACCTACATCAAGCAGGGGACTGAGATTGTGCCCGTTGGGGAAGCGCTGCTAGAAAACCCAAAGATGGAGCTGCACATCCCTCAGAAACGCAGGACTTCCATGTCTGAAGGGATCAAGCAGCTCTTGAAAGACATGTTGGCTGCTAACCCGCAGGATCGACCTGATGCCTTCGAGCTTGAAACCAGAATGGACCAGGTTACATGTGCTGCTTAAATTCAGGGCAGGGCACTGCTGTGCTTTGCAGCTGGGTAAGTGATTCACGCTTTTTTCTTAGTCTGTCTGCTGCACTGGCCCAGTAGTGCACTTTGTAGTGACAAAAGGGAATATTTTATGTTCCCAGAGCTGTGTCTATAGTAATTCATCAGAGCACTGCTTCTGAGGTATTTGTCACCTATTCTCCTGCAAAAATAAAGTGTAAGTGGGAACCAGAATTAGCAGCCACATGTCCTGCCACTGCCCAAAGGCCCCGTGGAGCTGGAGGGACTGGGCAGGAGTCCTGCTCCTTGCATATCCTGGCCGGTGGCTGAGCCAGGCTGGGGCATGGCAGACAGACCTGTGAGCACTTGGTATAAACTTTGGGAACTTCTGTCTCTCCTGGGGCCGGGGAGGGAGCTGCCAGTTCTGCCTCCTCTGCTCTGTGATATTTCTGTGATCAGTACTGGGAGCACCTCACTCACTGTCTGACACCATTCCTCTCCCCCGTGACACTTGGGCAGGACACCTCGGGACTCAGCTGGCTCTGTCAGCAGGCACCAAGTGGTACATCTGTCTTGGCACAAAGCTGTTTCCTATCACCTGTGATGCACATGGATTTGTCTTGTGGTTCTGTTTCATTTCCCTGTTTAAGGCAGGACTTCCCTTTGGTGTGAACTGCAGTGGCCCAGACCCAGGAGATGCTTTGGTCTTCAGCATCTGTGTTTGTAGACCTGTGTCTGCTCAGGAAGGAAGCTTACAAAACAGCTCTGCTCAGACTGAGCTCGAAGTTCATCAGAGTCCATCAGAGTCCCCTCCCTTCTTGCCCCCAGATAAATAATCTCAAGCTCAGAAGTCCTGATCCTTAGTCCTGGGTGGTCACACATGGAAGGATCCTCAGGGAGCATGGAGTATCTTTGTAATGTGTCTTTGCCTGTGTCACTAACCAGTGACACAGAAGGACTGGGAGGCGTTGCCTACATGGCAAAGCTGTCTGTAAACAGGAGCTGTTACTAGGGATTCTTCCAGCCAAACATTTCAATGAAACGGAAGAATTACAGATTACTGGGGGTGAGGCTCCTCTCTTCCCAGCCCAGTTCCTTTCTCGTGCTCCTGCAGAGCTGCCTGTCCATCAGTGGTCCCAGGAGACCTCTGACAGCCTGTCAGGTGCTGGCATCACAGCTTGGGTCCCCAGGTCTTGCCTCACCCCAAATCCACACAGAGCCTGCTAGGCCAGAGCAGACCGTGGATACAAGAGGACAAAGAGGGGGGAAATGGCTTCCCTGGCCAGCACACACACAGCAGTGCCTGGGCTGCTCAGAGACTGAGCCTCCAGCAGCGGGTGGTGGTGAAGGTGGGGCTGTTCTGGCAGGTTTTGCTAAAAACCCTCGTTGCTGCCCACCTGAGGTTTCCTGAGCTTGTGGAAAATGTGCTGCCCATCCCCTCTCTGTGTGTCCAGGTACACTCTGTGCTCTAGGCAGAGAAATAGGGATATGGAAATGGGAAGACCCATTAGGTGGGTCTCGTTTTGTCACTGTTGGTTTGTCCAGACTGGTCCACAGACCACCCTTCCGCACCCTCCCACACACAAAATGTTTAACACCCCTGAGGTCTCAAGTTTGATTCTTGAGCTCTGCTGGCTGAGGCTGGGGCTCCATACCTGTGCCAGAGCAAGTGTGGGCTGGGGATTAGGGTGGGGGAGTGAATCTGCTGAAATGTGAGCCCTTAAGATGGGTGTGCTGCAGCCCTGGGGCAAGAGCAGACCCCCGCCCTGTGCCCCGGGGCAAGGCGTGGGGCCGATCCGGTGTGGCAGCAGCTCTGCCGAGGGTCAGGCTGGGCTGTGCCATCTGGGCTTGCTCTGTGCTGACATGATGCTGCCGAGTTATGCAACCAGCCCCTGCCTGCCCTCCGGGGAAAATTCATCCTGCGCAGATCTGCGGAATAGTACATGAAGGGATAACAAACACCGAGGGGACAGTCCTACCCCGCGGCTGTTTGCTCAAACCCAGCTGCCTCCTGCAGCCCCCCCACCCCCCCATCCATGAGGCTGCACCGATCCCTCAGTCGTGACACAGCTGCAGCAGCCATGGATGCTCTTACATAACCCAAACCTGGCACACCGAGCACGGTCGCTTGGCCCAGATAGAGCCCAGCACCAGCCATATGTTCCTTGCAAGCCCACATCATTCCTCTGCCTCAGTCATGGGCCAGCAGAATATTTGGTGGGCTTTGCTCTTGGGTTTTTCTAGCGCCTGGTGTAGTCGTGCATTCGAATCAGCCTTCCTCTGGGTGTTATTAAATGAGAATCTTAAATTGGAAACCTACTTGAGAAGCTTAAAATGGGATTTAGAGCAGGGCCTGAATTCTGCTCTCAGGTAATTTTAGTTGACCGAGAAACTCACATAACCCCTTCCAGCTTATTTGTGGCGCTGGTGTGTAGCTTGGTCAGCAGCGAGTTCTTCTCCAGGACAGTTCAGACCTGCTCAGCCTTGGTTCATGTCATAACCTGGAAAACTGTAACCCTCCCTGACCCAGGCAATCAGATTTTTGCTTATTCTTTGCTATGCCACTGACCTCTTCCAATTTCGCTTCGTGTCTCAGCAGCTCTGCCTTTAGTTCTGCCACGGGTGCTGCACGCACCTGCCAGCTTCACACTCCATTACCCTTCCAAATACAGATAGGAAATGTCAGTTCTCACACAGGAAAGTGTTTCTGGCTTGGTTTCTGCTGGACACCAGTGTGCCTGAGGTGGAGATGGTTCCTTAGCTCCTTGCTCTCCCCCCTCAGCACTGTCGGTGGCCCTGGGGCAGTTTCCTGGGAAAAACGAAAGGTATTCTCTTTCTAATTTGAACACTATCCTTTCCTACTTTGTGCAGAAGCCTGAGGTCACAGAAGTTTATCCAACGCCAAGTTTATCTACAGCTCTCTGTAGCTACTACGTATTCCCAAATCCTCCTGGGAAAACAGGACAAAAGCCTTTCCAGCACAATTAGGAAGTGGCTGGGTTGCGCCGAGTACCTGCTGAAGGGTCTCTCGATTGCTGTGTGGTAGCTCAGCACTGACTGCTATGGATTTAAGAAACTTGGTAGTTTTGATTCACGCAGGACATCCAACTGCAATGCTTGTTTATCGGTATAGAAGGTGGCTTGTTCTGGGAGCTCCTATTTCATGTTATTTTCATTGTGGATAAAACAGTTGGTCTGATTTTGGCGTGGATGCTCAAGATGAATGGCAGGAATTGTGGACTAGATGATCTTCAAGGTCCTTTCCAGCCTTATCTATACTGTGAGTCTGTGCAGGCTGCAGCACCTCGGGGGCTGCCGTCAGCAGGGAGGTGTCTGACAGCCGAGGCCAGCCTGGTTCTCTCCAGCACTCCTGTGTCACTGAGTTTGATCATTCCAGTTTCAGCTGAAAGTGGCTGTTTGCATTTGCATTGTTCTGTGCTTTGCATTTCCAAAGTGCACCGGGAGCTGATGCTGAACAAGCTCAGCTGCTCGCCCTGTGTGACGGTGTCTGTCCCAGCCAGAGCTCTCTGGTGCTGTGCCCAGCCACTCCCAGCCTCGCTGATAAACTGCTGCCCCATGGAATTTCGGAGCTGGAGGGAACTGAGCACACAGTAGCAGCTCTGAGAGTTGTTGGTGAGCAGGGCTGCAGCATCAAGTTAGATCTCGTCTGTTAGTACCACTCAGCTGAAGTTTTACCCACTGGCTAGTCTGAGGACAGCAATTTCATTCACCCACCATGAAACAATAGCGGTTTTGACTTTGGACTGTTTCCTGTGTGGTTTGTGGATTTTGGCAAGGACAAAAGCCATGGGATAGTAAAAGCAAGGTCAGTTCCTCTTCTCAGCCCTAGTAGTAGCGGGTGCAGCGTCCCCCATGGAGTGGTGACACCCTTCTGGGCAGTGTTGATTCAGCCTGAGGTGAAATGCCTTGCGGGTGGACTGGATTGTGTCACCTCTGGCCAGATGAATTAGTGCTTGTGTTTGCTCACTGTCACCCGTGCTTTGCCTTCTGGGAGAAGCTGCTGTGCTTGGATTTAAGTTGCTCCCAAGGAATGCGTCACAAATGTAGGTACAGAGCATGAGGAAGGGCTCGGGAGATAAATCAGGCTCTCAACCCCCTTCCTTTGTACTGTGTGTTCCCACGCAGGGGCAGATAGTGTGGCTAACACGAGAAGGTGATGGGTTATCTCTCCCTCCCCTGCACTGAGTCCGCTCTGCCGTGCAGTCCTCATCACCACCTCCCCTCTCTGCCTGACCCACACACGGGTGTCATCTTCCTTATATTCTGGCTGAGGACTCCATGGGTTGCTGGTTCGCATCCTGCTGATGCTGAATGAACATTCGAGCTGATTAAAACTATAAGTGGCATCAGTGGAGGGATTAAAAGCTCTTGAACAAGCGCCTGCAACAACGTGCGTCAGTGGGGTGAGCTCTCCTGTCTCAGAGCTGTGAGCTCAGGGCTACTCTAGCAAGCGCCTTCCCTGGAAATGCTCCTACTCCAGGGAAGCACAAACAGAATCACTGCCCTACTTGCTAATGAAGCTGCGTAACAGGAGAAATCTTCCAGAAGAATCCTCGTGTGTTTGCCCCTGACCTGATGTCTGGGTATTTGCCTCTGCAAACAGAAAGGCTTTTTTCTGATGGCAGCCTGCAAAAATGACATCTCTTGTTTGACCTCTCCTGAAAGGGAGTGTGCCCGTGGCCCTGCCTTCTGCTCTGAGCAGCCTCTCCCTTTAGAAATGTGTTCCTCCGCCATGGATTTCTTTAATGAGATTTCCTAGGGCTAAGGGATTGGAGTAATTTGCTGGACAGTGGCATTTTTTCTGCAGTGGGTCTCTCCTGCTGCTCCCTTGGTGTCACTGCAGAGCCCCTCGCCCCCTCCGTGGCAGGGGAGGACCTGCCCCTGCTGAGTGGGGGAGATAAATCCCCCCTCAATTTTTTTTTTCAGTGTAACTGAGCTTAGAGCTCAAGTTTGGGGGAAAATCTAATTCATGTTAACTCCTGGAAAATTACCACCTGTACATAGCACAAGAGATGACAAAGGGAAGCTTCCATGGAGCTACCCTTGGTGCCTTCCAGCACGACTGTCCTTGTCTCTGCTGGTCCCTCCCCTGGAGTTTGGGACACCCTGAAGGATATACATATTTCTAATACAGAAGTGATGTCACAAGCACGTGTGCTGTTCCTCTGCTGAGTCCAGCTCTGCTGCTGGATGGGATGTCCACAAGGAATTTTCTGAGTTGCAAACAAATTGGGTGAAAATTGCTGGAGGTTTAAGTGTAGAGTTGAACGTTTCCACATCCCTGAGCTCAGAGGATGGGAGGGTGCAGTGCCAGGGCTGTGGCTGCTACAGGGACGGTGGGGGATGCTGTCAGGGGTTTGGGCAGAGCAGGGACTGATGCAGCAAATACCTGCCTCTTCTTCCCTAAAATTCCTGGCGCTGAGCAGGCTTGTGGGTTGAGCTGCAAACCCATCCTGCTCTCCTTCCAGCTGCACGGGCCTGGATTTTACCCACCTCTTGCAGAGCCACTTGAGATGCCCGAGCTGCTGCTGACGCACCAGGCGAGCGGTGCAGGGCGTCTCCAGGGTCACTGCTTGTTCCACCTTCCCCAGTGGAGGACAGGGGCAGTGCTCATGGATGAGTTATGCGGATGCTCAAGGCCACGCTCTGCTGTGGTAACACTTGTCCTTGTTGCAGCAGGGCTGTCACTGCAGGGAGCACTGCGGGATGGGCCTGTGCTGTGGCAATGCTCAGACCCCAACCAGCCCACTCCAGATCAGCCCTAATGCTGGGGCAGCCCGATTTGTGCTGACCTTGGCACTGTGCTCCATGCACTGCTGTCTGAGTCCCTCTGGGAAAGAACTGACTGTAAACTGAGCCCAGTTCCTATCTGGATCAATGGCAAAAGCACTGCAAAGTAGGCAGATGTGGCAGCACCTGCTTTGGAGTCACAATGTGGTAACTGGAACAAATGACTGACAAACCTGACCTGTCTTTCTCCCTCTTGTTTTCTCTTTCAGATTTATTTACCAGGGACCCAGAAATCTCCATTGTTTGCGTGCAACGAGGAAGTCAAAGATAAGGGAAGCTGATGATACAGGAGATGCCTGGTCTGCAGGATCTCTGGCAATGTGAATTTTTTGAGTGTTACTTTATTGAGTTGAGAAAGGGTGTTGTGGGGGTATGGGAGGGGGCAGCAGGGGCCTGTGGAAGAGCACAAGCTGGCAGCTGTCACTGCATGAGACTTTTAAACAAGATCAGAGCTGCCCTTCCCCAGCCCTCCCCATGTCTCCTGTGCTGCCATTTGACTCAGTAGATGTTTCTAGAAATGTGTTTCCATAAGGAGGTGGGAATCAGCAGCCTGGCAGCGAGGTGTGCTGCCAGGCACCAGCTCTGAGTCCAGTTAGGCACAATTTCGAGTTTAAAGCTGTTGATTTTGCCTAGGGGAGACGGGAGCAAAGTGATGGCTGAAGTTTGCACCAGGAGTTCAGTGCTTTAGGAAAAACGAGTCTTTTGGACCGTGTTGCAAGCAGCTAAATAATACAGGTAAACCCCCTTGTTCGCGAGGAAGGGGACAGCCCAGGGGTCTCGCAGAAAGCCAAACTTGCAAAGAAGTGCCGGTCATTAATATGCATGCAGGCCACGCCCATTGCTCCACCCCCCGGCACTCCAGAGCGCTGCGGACCATTTTCTGCCTCTCCCCTCGGACTGTCAACACAGTGGGGCAAAGGGAACTGTTTCTGAGCCCCCTCTGACTCAGGAGACACCCCTTCCCCCCGAGAATCTCTTGGCTTTTCCGGGCTGCTGCAGCCGTGCTCCCACAGCCCAAATCCCGCGCCACAGCTCGCCCACCCCGATGTACGTGCCTACAGCACCCCGGCATGGCATCTCAGGCCACCGGGGCTGCTGCGGGGCTGGGGGCTGCTGCAGGGCTCTAAAGACCAGGCTTAGCCGGAGAAACCGCGCGCCCTCCCTGCGTGCCCTCCCCAGGGGCCGGGCCCGTCCCACCTCACAGGGAGAACCAGCACCGCCCCTCGGCCAAGCAGAGGCACAGCGCATTCGTGGGCTGGGGGAACTCGCAGACCAGGGAAGCCGGACTGCAGCGGGGATTCACTGTAATTTCATAGCCTGGCAGCTCCTGAATAGATGGGTGCTGCCCAGGCCGTAAGCAGTTGACATTAGGTTAGAGCAGGATAAACAAGCTGGAAAGTCTTTTGCAGTGGGCAGGCCTCTGCTCTCCCCAAGCTGGATTTCACTATAGTGTTTGTTACTGTCTTTCTATACAGAGGGAACCAGGGAACTGCTGAGTACGTTTTCAGGTCGACATCATCTGTGTACAAGAGAAACACAAAGCAGTCCCCTGCTCTGATCTATTTAATGCTGAACTTTGGTTGGTAGGAGCAATGCTGGGGAAAGGAGGAGGTTGGCCTAAATGGCTTATGAGCTGGATTCCTGCCTCTCATGGGACACTTTTCCCTGCTAGCTAATGATTTCCAGGAAGCAAAAGGCAATGCTGCTGTTTAGGGTGGGTTACAATACAGTACAGCTCAGGTAAGGAGATTGGAACCTCAGGCTGAGCAGTTAATACTTGATTTCCTTGTCTGTATTTAAAACAAAACTCCTATTCTGGGGCTGCCCCTGTGTTGATGATCTTTAGACTTTGCTCACTGTACATGCAATGTAAAGCACGACCTCTTCTCTACCCTGCAGCTTCTGAACCACCTAAAACGTTTCTCACCAGATTAAATCACCCAGCAGTGTTTTGGGGAGTGGGCGGCTCTGTCCCAGCATCGCTGCCAGGGTGCTCAGCTGGGACTTTAGCCACCCCAGGGGATTCCCTCGCCCCTGGCTGTGGGCAGTGCTCCTTGCCTGTGAGCAGGTTGCAGCTTTCCTGTGTCATCACTGGAAGGTTCCTAACTGGCAGCAGCTCCGTGCATCTCCTTGGTGTACTTTGCTGACCTCATGGGAGTGAATGGAAAGGGAGAAAATTCAGGTGGGCTGAGGCAGAGCTGGAGCAGGGAAAGGAGGGAGGGGTTTCTTTCTTCTCTTCCATCTATTCCTAGGCAAAGCTAAGGTCAGGTCTCTTTTAGGAGGACCAGGAGGCTCCAGACCATCTGTCTGTGACTTGTGAAGGTTTGGAAACCACAGATTTAGCGCCAAGCCCTTGTTCTCACACTGCTGCTGTGTTTTTCTTTAGGGATGCTTCTGTGGGCTGTGGCTGGATGGGATTCTCCCACACTTCCCTTGTGATGCATCCTTCAGGAGGGGGAGAGTGAACCCTGTAGGTCACAGGTGCAGCATTAGTGCCCTGATCACTGGACCCATCTTTCCTCCACCTGGCAGAGCCTTTGCTCCTGACTGTTACAACTGTTCTAACTGAACCCTGGCCTGAACAAGTGCAGCAAGAGCTTAGTCCTCCCAGTCCTGCTCATGTGGCTTTCCCTGCTGGAATGGTGCCTCAGCAGGAGTCACATTGCAGCTGAAAGGAGCTTCCTAGCAGAAGGAGTACCAAGCCTAGAGGGCAGGAGGTGAAGGTGGAAGGCAGTGAGTGAGTTGCTTGCTGGGACTGCTGCCTCCAGCAAGGGGCTCCCTGGTCTCTTTTTGGGGATAGGAGGGAGCCCAGCAGGACCTGGGAGGGTCAGTCCTCTTGGTCCACTGCTGTTTCAGGCCATCTTCAAACCACACGTCTCCACCTCAGCTTTTGCATTGCAGATGTGTTTTTAAAGCAGCTTGATGTTAGTGAGCTAGACCGTAGTGCCTTATTAGGATTTAGCAAACACTTCCCAGGAGAAGTCCTAGGGCTGGTAGCCTTTGGCCAACGTGGATGCTTCCCTGATTAGTTTGTCCTTTTAAGAGCTTTTCTCCCTGATGATTTTGCTGCTGTTTGTGTTTAACTCCCCAGACTATACAGGAATCTGCCTCATGTTTACAGCTCCCCACATCTCTCCTCCCAGTTACTTTGGCCCAGACCAGCACTCCCTCTAGAACAAAGTGGGAACAGCTCAAACCTGCATGTCCTTGTGGGATGGAGGTTGTTTAGGCTTCTTTCCCCAGGTGTGTTTATCTGGCCTCACCTGCCCAGCTCCTGCAGGCTGAACTTTACCCTCTGCTGTGGGTGTTTTTGGCATTAGGAGGCACCACTGGGAAAACGCAAGCCTAAGAAAGCAACACCAAGCCTGCAGCCCATTGACCAGCCTGGGCCAGGCTGTCTCTGTCTCTTCCTGGTTGCAGTGAAGCTGAGCATCCAGGGTGAGAGGACACCTGCTTAATGTGGAGGGAGCCAAGATCCTGTTGCAGAACCCTGTTACCCTCCGAGCTTGTGTGGCCTCAGCCAGTGCCCAGGCCAGGGGAGTGATTGTATGAAACTGTTTACTTCTGACGTTGCTGTTTACAAGAGGGATGTGGGATGGGTGGGAGGAACAAGCCAAGCTTCAGGAGGATTGGGAAATGTGTTATCTGCACCAGCCTGCAGCAAGGCTGACATCACTGGCACCGTGCGGGTGTCACGGGGATCTCCTGGCCAGCTTTGGTCCATGGAGGAAAGCAGAGGTGTCTCTAGCTTAGAGGGGTTAGATTAGCTCCCCCAAATCCCCTTGCTGCTGTGTTTGAGGTTCAGCAGTGCTAGTGACAGATAAGAGTTACCCCTGTGGTCTTCCTTTACTCCTCAGGACCCAGCTCCTTTACATATCACGGGCTCCCAGAGCCTTCTGGAGCAATAAGATGTAAAACAAGCATTACCATCGTCGTGGAAATCCTCCGTTGTGTGCGGTGTCTGTCTCCTCCTTGTGCAGAGTCTGGGTTTAAGCCTGCCAAACATCATTTGGACAGCTGCTTCAGGGCACAAACTGGGATTTGTTTCCCTGGGCTTTCTGCAGGTCAGGAGAACTGGGAAACGTGTTGCTGCTTTCCTTCCTCACCCCAGGCCTGTGCTCCCCAAGCCTCACACTACAGCTGCCTGGGGTGATGGGGGCTCCTGGTCCCTTTTCTGGCAATTCTGACATGGGGGGGGGGGGGGGGGGGGTGGATCTCCGTGCTGTGCCGCTTGGCCGTGCTGCAGGAGCAGTAAAACTGTGGGCTTTGCTCCACTCCTTGCAGCCCCATCCCATCAGCCAGGCACCATTTGGAAAGCAGAGCCCCTGATCCCTCAGCAGCAGGATGTGGCTGATGCTCATGCTGCTGCCTGCCTTGCCCAGGAGCTGTCACTGGCATGGGGACAGCAATGCCAGTGGCTCCTGTGCTCCTGGGCTGGTTACAGGCACATCCCAGAGTGTGGCCGCTCACATCCAAATGGGTTTCACACTTCAGAGCAGGGTGTCTGGGGTGGTGGGTGCAGCTGGGCGGGAAGCACAGGGAGCTGCTTCCTTCCAGCAGTGACCTGCCAGGTCATTTCTCTGCAGCCTGCCCAGGGACTTTTGGCCTCGAGGGTGATGTCTGGGCTGCTGGAAGAGCTCACAGGGGCCACACAGGTGTGCCTGGTGTCTCCATTGTGGTGCCTGTCCCCACCACATCAGCTGCCCGGCCCACCCAGCAAACCAGCAGCTTTTCAGGGGTGAGCTGCTTCACTGCCACACCACCAGGGTGCTGGGTGAGCCCCAAGACAGGGGCTCCCCCTGCTCCCTCCAGTCCCTGTGCTGAGCTACCAAGAGCAAAAGGCTTAAACCCAGACTCCAAGCTGAAGATAATATTAGTAAATGAATTTTTTTTTTATTTCTTTTTTTTTTTTTTTTTGCACAGAAGCTGGTAATCTAGGACCTATGTGTGAACAACTTTATATAAATATTTTTTGTACTTGGTTTACTCGGGTTGGTATGAGACATTCTATTTAAGTTCTTTGAACACTGTGGATCCCCTGATGTGTATGAATGCCAGAGGCTTTGTAAGTTAAAGGACGTTTGTGTGAATAAAGGTATTTGATGGGGTTGAAAAGCCACACACAACTTGAAACATGAGGTCTCTGTGTTTTGGCTGTTCTGGCAGTAGTGACGTTGGAAGGGTGTCCCTGGCCCTAGTGGGCAGATCAAGGCCCTAAAGCAGCTGCAGCTCCATCCTGGAGGGCAGATCCAGCTAAACCTGGGCTGGGCTAGCTGTCCTCACCCTGGGATTTAGGGTACTAAACCAAGACGTGGTGGCCAGTGCCAAACAGAATGTGGCTCTGTGGCATGCAGCACTTGTGGCCTTTTATCTGTGCCTCAGATTAGGATTAGCCCCGTTCCTGCTGCAGATACTCAAGTAGGCCATGGCGATTAGTGGGACAGGGACGCTCTGCCTGCACAGAGCCTCCCAGTGCTGCACTGTCCCCTCTGCCCTGCCCCTTCCTCCACACAGCTCCGTGGTTTGGAAGCTGGAGAGGACCAGCAGTCCCTTGCCCAGCTGCCTGCCTGCTCCAGGGGCGGCCACAAACCCACCAAGGAAAACACAGAGTCACGGAATATTCTGGGTGGGAAGGGACCCACAAGGGTCATTGAGTCCAACTATTAAACAGCACCACTGCCTCCCCAGCAGGAATGGAACCCTGGTCTCCCAGGGAACTGCTGCTTTAGTAGTGACAATTTCTCCCTTTGCACAGATCCTCTGCCCCAAATCCCAGATGCACAGACCAAGCTGGTCACAGCAGCTGGGAGCTCCTATAGCCCCGTTGCCAGCAAGAACCCCCTGTACTGGAACTGACATGTGTAATGGGAAGAGCACCACGAGGCTGAGCCACTTCCTGGCATCCATGGGCAGCTTTGCAGCCACAGGTGTTGAGCAGCTTGGGGCCACCCCGAGTGGGACGTAGGGTGTCCCAGCACAGGAGGCCAGGCCAGCCCTTGCGTAATGGCCCTGCAGCCTCACACGACCCGGGCCAGCCGCAGCTGGGACGTGCTGGGCAGCCAGTCCTTTCCTCCTGCTCCCCCTGCGGCAGCCCCAGCACTGCGTGGCTGTGGGCTCCCCCTGCACGGCCGTCAGCATTGTGTTCCCTAATCGCTGCCGACAGGCACCTAAAATGGATGTTTTCAGCCCAGTGGGGCCGCGCTGAGGCAGGCTGACCCCAGCCTGAGTGATGGCCCCTCTCACCGGCTGGCGAGGGGGCCCCAAGCATTGTTTCCCTTGGGTCCCCCACCTTCCAGCTGGGTTCTCTCTGATACTGATTGCATGGCACCCACTGCGATGGCAACCCCAGTGCTCAAACATCTCTCGCCCCCAGTCCTGCCCAGGGCATCCTGCCTGCAGGCAGGGAAGGGGCCATGTTGGCTCCAGTCACACTGGCCCCCGATGTGGGACAATGCCCCAAGACTGTCCCTCTCCTTGTGACAAGTATAGCTGCTGAGAGCAGCTGCCACCATATGTGGCTACCCCTGTGATCTGTCACAATCTGTCACAGCTGCCACCAAATGTGGCTACTCCTGTAATCTGTCCTGCTGCTGCACTTCTTTTGCTCTTGTGACTTCCCTCTGCTTTAAGCTACACCAGTGACAAGGATCATGTTGCCAGTCCCCAGGTTCATGGCATCCTGCACTTCTCTCTGCCCAAGCACCTATTGTGCCCCTGGCCCCCCAGCTCAGCCCTTGCAAAGGGGTTGGAGTGGGGCCCCAGGTCACCTCACACGTGTGCTGCAGGTGAGGAGGCAGGTGACCACATGGCACAGCCAACAGCTGAAAGGCGTCATTAGTGAGACAAGGTGGTGTCAGTCATCAGGAGAAATGTTTCGCTCTGAATTTACTCTCTGGAGACCTGCTATTTCACTTGCAAAGAGGTTTGCTGAACTCCACAAAGATGCTTCAAGTACTTGACAGCTGACAGAAGTACCTTGGCAGCCACTGCCTGCCCTGTGCTCCTTGGGGACCAGGGGGGCACGTGCTGGGGCAGAACTGCATGTGGCAAAGGCACCTGTGGCAGCCACTGTGGCCATGAGGCCAGTCACAGTCCTGAGCACCAGCACCAACCGAGGGATTGAGCAGCAGAGCAGAGGCAAGATGATGCTGCCGTGGTGTCACTCCCCCTCTCCCTGCTTGCACACAGGAATATTTTTCAAGAGCCTTCTCTCCACAGAGGCTGTGTTTTACAACTGAAGCACTAAATCATTCAGCACAAAAGTAAGTCCATGTTTTCTTTTACCATCTCTTGAGCTCCTCAAGCAGCAGCCACTTCAGCAGCCTGTGCTGGGCCAGAGCAACACCAGCTGCTGCCTGAGCTGGTGGGAGGAGAACAAGGTCCATTGTATTGGCACAGGACATTCATCCGCCTCATCCCTGCGTTGATGAATTGCTCCACTTTAGCCGTGTCAGGCTCCAGCACAGCACAGGATGAACAGCTAAAGCTGCACTAAGCCCACACACTCCATTGAGCCGGGAGATGACTCAGATGAGGCTCTCGGTTCCGGGCCGAGGTGACAGTGAACACAAGGGACAAAAGCTGAAGGAGCAGGGGCTCTGCTCTCCCAGTGGGCCCCCACGCAGTGAGGCAGGAGCCTGGACCCTCCTCATCCTCTGTCCCTCTGTTTGGTGGCAGGACAGTCCCAGGGTCCTTGGCACAGGGCCAGCCCAGCCCCGGTGCTCTGCTCACAGCAGGTAAGGCTTTGAACGGCACCAAGATGTCACTTATTAAACACCTTTTATCCCCTTGCACAGAGGATCCCAACAGCTCTCCAGCGCCTGCTCAGACAGGAGCAGTGCAGCCCCCAGTGTGGGTGGGTTGGCCATGGCTACCCCATCCCTCCTCCTGCAGGAACCCAGGCAGCCCTGGGGATTCCAGTCCTGCCCAGGGGAACCCAGGGGGTGGAGCAGGAGGAGCAGCATTGCCAGACCACTTTGCCAAAGGTAATTTTTGTCTGCTGTCTGCCTGCCTGCCTCTCCCCACAGCAGGGACCACGCATGGCAGAGGTAGCAGCTTCACCCAGAGCCACTTCGGGTCAGTCTCTGTTCCATGAACAAAAGCCACTTCCCCAGCTGGTTTCCTGACAGAGCTAATGGCCTGTGCCCCTCTGGGGACCCAGCACTTGCTGGAAAGCAGCAAGGGAAGGAATTAAGAACTTATTTCCTCTGCCAGAGATAAGATCTTTAAACAAGGTTCTCAGCCAAGAACTTTAATTTTTTTTTTCCAGGTTTTGCAAGGGAATCTTGTTCTCTCAAATTGCATCCGCCTCCAACCCCACTTAGAGCTGCCAAAGCCTGCACTTCCCCCGGGGACCAGCCTGCGAGCAGTGGAGATGGATGGGATGACACAGGCGTGACTTCACCTTTCTGTCCTGCTGTCGGAGCCAGGGGCTGTCGGGATTCCCAGAGGACCCCTCTGCTCTGGCCCTGCACTGTGGCCCCACCAGCCCCCCTGGATCAATCCCCCCCAGACCCCAGCCATGGGGTGCTGCAGCTCCTGCCCCAGTGCTGGGGCTAGATGAGGCCCCAGGGTGAGCATCCCTACAAGCAGCAAGATCCTGGGTCCCCAGCATGGACAAATGTTCCCCAAGTCACTGTAGCCTTCCATGGCAAGAAATAAAAGCCCCCATCTTGCTCCTGCCCTAGGGGTTTGCAGTGTGTCCCCCCCCTGCTAATTGCTTGGAGGCTGTTGTGGGATGAAATGCCGTGGGCTGATGTCTCCATGTGAGATGGAAGCCCAGAGAGATGGGAGGGAGCGTGAGCCAGCTGGGCGGTAAGTCACAGGACAGGCTCCAGCTTGGTTTTCCCTGCTCTGCAACCCTGCTGGTCACCACGTTCCCGGTGGGATGAATGCTCAAGCTTGGAGCATTCCCTGAGGAAGGCAGACATCCAGCTCCCCAGCATTAGCCTGGCTGTTCTCCCCGACACCCACAGGTGACAACCTGGGGACGTGGTTGCAATCTCAGCAAGTTTCCCACTTCCCGTTCTTGCTTTCTGTCCCACATCCAAGCAAACATGACCCACTTGGGAAGGTTTCCCAGCAAAAAAGGGATGCACACTCGCTGCAGGGATGAGCCAGCCGGGAAGGGATCTGGAATGCAACAACCTGTCTCGAACTTAACGCTCAAGGACGTACATCTTGCAAAGTGCGGCACAGCACAAGGAGATCCGAATGGGCTTTTGATGAGCTTCCAGCAAAATAAAGGAGCTTCCCTGACCCTGCTGCCTCTCCCTGAGTGAGATCATCAGTCAACCAGAGCTGATGGGCTGTCAAGTCTCACAGCCACACAGCGGGTGCTTAAATTAAATAAATAAATAAATATATAAATAAATCCATCATCAGGGGAGGGAAGGAGAGCTAAGAGACAGCTCTGGAGGAAGTCTGGAGCTCTCAGCCCTGCATGTAGCAGATGGCAGGGCTGGGCTCAGACCAGGGAAGATTTTTGCCCCAAACCAGCCTCCAAACTCCAAAATTTATTGGCGTGTTGTTTGCAAACAGCGACCCCCAAACTGTGGCAGATCCAGACTTGGGGGCTCCCTCCTGGACTGCCGTTAGTGGATGTAATGAGCTGGAGATAACTGCTGCCTCGGGGACACAATTAACTCCTTCCTGCCCTGGTCCAGCTGGGCCTTTTGCATCCCACGAGAGCAATTCTCCCCCTTCCCCCTCCCAGGTTCCTTAGAAAACTTCCATCCCTCTCCCTTCTCAAAGGGAGCCAGCCTCTGAATCACAGCCTGACGAACACCACGAGTTCACTGATGTGTGGCGATGATTTAGTTTTGGAATATATTTGGAATGTATAATTTATTTCAGGTATCTGAGGCACCACTGAAACTAGGAAAAAGCAATGAGTAAATCAGTCATACCCTTGTGATGATGGGGATCACAGTCTTTATATTGCTCTGAAAATCCCACTCCCACGGAGCCAGGGGAACATGATGAGGGATGGGTATCGTTTGGGGCTGCAGGACACAGGCAGGTACCCTGGAGGAGGTGGTGATTTTGGGAGACTTTAATGACAGTGCTGCTGGGGGGACCCAACCTCTTGGGGTGTTGAACAGCCCTCTGCTCTGGGACAGGGATCACCTTGAAGCTGGAACTGCACAAACAGCTGCTCCAAACCCGGCACCCACCTCCACCTGCCACCTGGAAGCAGAAGAAGAGGAGCCAGGCGCAGAGATCACCCCTCTCCCAGCCCCTGTCGTGGTTGCCTTCAAAGCAAATCACTGTTTCAGAAATGCAGAAGATGTGAAATATGAAGACAGAAATTGCCAGCGACTTTTAATTTGGGTTCTGCCAATTCTTCTGTTCCAGCTATTGATTTTCCATGAAGATTAATCCCTGCTCCCAGCCCTCTCTGACAGGCACTATCTGGGTGTTTTGCTTACCCTGGGAGTGGAAATACATGTTTTATTAAGTGTCAGAGCTCACTAATGAGAAGAGGGAGGAAAATCAATTGTCTGCTTATATCTTGATCTCAGACAGGACTAACAAGTTCTTTATTTTGGTGCTGTGGACAGGACAGGCAGAGTGACAAACGGAGTGACAGCAGCTGTCAGCTCTACCACAGAGACAGCTCAGCTGATGAGGGAGGAGGCAAAGGGGTATGTGGTGTTCAAAGCTTCAACCACATTTGTATGTGTATTAATTCAAAGAGGTTCATAGAATGCTATAAAATCCTATGGTTGAATTGATACCTGATGCAAAATGGTGAAAAACACCAAAACTCCAGCTGCAGACTCTAAGCAGGTTTATGCTCTTATTCCTAAACCTAAGAAAATAGCTTGGTCAGCTGCTGACTGTAAGGGCAGCCAAAGGGATTCCATTTTTCCATGTTAAATTTGGGATGAAGGTTAGCATTTATGGCAGTGAAAAGTACAAACAAGCTCAGTGCAAGTCTCTGCACAACTGCAGCCATAAATCCTGTTTCAAACATGCACTATGCTGTGCTCATAGAAAGTGCTCAGGTGACATCCAAACCCTGCCAAAATGAAGAGCAAAGCCCAGGATTTCACCTTTGTTGTGTGAGAAGCCCAAACACTGCCCTTGGCTCAGCTATGCAGTATTTCTGTCTTCTACCATCACCTTTTCCAGGTCAGTTCTGGGGTACAGAACACCCTGAATAGCCAAGACCTTGCTAGCTTGAGGGTAGACAGAGAGCTGTTAAATAGAAAGACTCCATCACATCTTGAGAAATCATGGACGGGAGGATGCCAAGGGAAATGGACACAAAGCACAAGCCTTGCTTTGAATTCCTCATGAAAATGCTCTGAGGGATGGAACACCTCTGCTATGGAGACAGGCCGAAATTTGTGGTTGTTCAACCTGGAGAGCAGAAAGCTCCAGGGACACCTTAGAGCCCATTCCAGTGCCTAAAGGGGCTCCAAGAGAGCTGGAGGAGGACTTTGGAAAATAGCACAGAGTGACGGGACAAGGGAGCTCCACACTGATAGAGGGCAGTATTAGATTGGGTATTGGGAAGACATTCCTCCCTGTGAGGGTGATGAGGCTCTGGCACAGGTTGCCCAGAGATGTTGTGGATTCCCATCCCTGGAAGTGTTCACAGCCAGACCAGATGGGGCTTGGAGCCACCTGGTCTGGTGGTAGGTGTCCCTGCCCATGGGAAGACATTGGAACAAGATGAGCTTTAAAGCCGTCTCCAAACAGAGCCATTCTGTGATTCCGTGATTCCTCCTTGGGCATCTGGCACAGGCCCCAGCTGGAACAGAAGGCTGGGCTAGCTGGACCTCCACAGGACTGTTCTCATACCCTCAGGCCACCAAGGCTGAGGGGAAAGGACTGCTCCAGTTCCAAGCAACAGGATCGAGATCCATGACATGAGTATGAATATTCATGTCCTACAGAAATTTGGCATCACATATTACTGAATACTGATCTCCAGTGGCCCTTCCCCCCAGCCAAGCCTATCAACCTGCTTTCACTCATATTTGTTATCTCCCTTGTCTGTTAGAGAATCACACCTGACAATTGTATAGTTAATCTCTTGGCAGCTGTAAAATGAAACGGTAAACTCCGGCTGCCTTGAGAAGATGCATTGATTTCTTAAAATGACAGATTGCCTCCCTCCTTGATGTTCAAGCAGTTCATGGCTGGCATTATGGATCCTGCCTATCATTCAATTAAAAAAGCTGAGTGGAGATGCACCAGCTCAGAGCACCAGACAGCATTAAGGCTCAGCCCTGACCCAAAGATTTAATAGCAAGGAGTACGAAGGCACCTTCAGCCCAGGACACCTGTCCAGTTTGCAGATGGCCTCACCGGTTGTGGTACGGAGCTTTCCATTGGGAACCAGACAAGCCACTCTCTTCTCCACAATAACCCAGCTGACTGGGCAGCTGAGTCCCACAGGAAAGCAGAGCAGGAAAATCCCTTCCTCCCCAGAAGGAAGTTTGCTGCACTTAATGGAGCAGTTTATACCCTATTTCAACACAGATCTTTAATAAGGATTATGTGTTTAAATTAACAAAACTATTGACAGTGTGTAACAGCCTCGGTCTCACCGTGGAGAGCAAAATGCAGATGTCGGGTCTCAGATGAACTCTGCAAGATTCTCCCTCAAAATGCAAAAGTCCCCACTCACATCATGTGAATCTCAGCAGGTCCCATTCATACACCAGACCCATCAGTGCTTTCTGAGATTAGGATTATGTATTAGGGAGGAATTCTTCCTTGTGAGGGTGGTGAAGCCCTGGCACAGGTTGCCCAGAGAAGCCCAGAGAAGTTGTGGCCCCATCCCTGGAAGTGTTCCAGGCTGGGTTGAATTGGCCTTGGAGCCACCTGGTCTAGTGGAAGGTGTCCCCGACCATGGCAAGGTCTCGGAATGAGATGAGCTTTAAGGTCCCTTCCAAACCAAGCCATCCTGTGATTCCGTGGTTCCACAATTCTGCAGGTCTGGCTTCCCTGGTTCCATGATCCCACTGTGATGCAGTAGCGGGCACCAAGCCACCAAGCCCTTTCTCGCTGTGCCTGAGCAGCGTTACCACTTTCACAGCCACATCAGACACCTCTCACTGAACGAGCAGAGCTGACCTGCACTCCGCACACTGCCCTGTGTCCCCAGTGCCCCTGAACCCCCCAATGTACAGGTACAAGGGACCAGGGGTGTCAGCTGAAAAGGGGATTCCTGGGATTTACTGCCATCACTGCCTGTGCTGAGAGCATGGACTGGCACAAGCTTTTTATGGTACGTATTTCCAACCCAAATCACTGGATTCTGTGAGTTGCAGAGGGGAAGGCAGGAACGACCTTGGGCCTTGTTGTCCTGTGGCGGTTCAGCCGCAGCTGCCCAGGCCCGGGGGGTTGCCATGGAAAGAAAAAAGTGAAACGAAAATATAGCTTGGTGTTGTGGGGTTTTTTTTTCAGTTGACAGCTCTCTTGGTGAAAAACTTGTAAATGAGTGACTTAGTGTATAAACTGTGGTGCAGCTCAGGGCTAGACAGCTGAAAGGTTTACAAATGCTTGAGATTACTATGACGAAGTGTTATTAGCTCTGTTATGAACTTAGGGAAAATGAAGCTAAGAAAAATGGCTTTGTCAAGTAGTTATCACCATCTAGCTTCCAGAGGGCATGTAAGAATTAAAAATCTTACATGTTCAGATGTTACTTTCAAAATTCTGTATTAATTTCATTTTTAAATCAAGTGTGTTCAGCTTGTGAAAACCACCTCAATGTCTGGCTGAGTTCTCATTACAGTATCACTGACAGCAGGGACACAGCCGTTTATTTAGGTGATTGCTGTTTGTGGTGCATAAGCTGTGTGAGCCACATGTACTTCAGCTGAAAAGAGACACCCTCCACCTTTAGTCAGAGGGTACTGCCGGCTAGGGCACACCTTTGCCAGTAAATTCAGTATAAAATCATCCTAGCCTTGGTTTGGGTTTGTAGCTCAGCCTATTCCTGCCATGGTCAGGGACACATTCCACTAGACCAGGTGTCTCCAAGCCCTGTCCAAGCTGGCCTTGAACACTTCCAGGGATGGGGCATCCACAGCTTCTCTGGGAAATCTGTGCCCGTGCCTCACCACCTTCGCAAGGAAGAATTTCTCCCCAGTACCTAATCCAACCCTGCCCTCTGTCACTGTGAAGCCATTCCCCCTTGTCCTGTCACTCCAGCCCTTGTAAACAGCTGAGATTAAACCAGCAGATCTAGTGCTGCAAGAACCACTGTCTAAACACCTTAACAGGAAACTGTTACTTGTTTACAGGTGCTATACATACCTTTCGTACACTGCATTTTGTAGACAGCACTCTACAAGGAAGTAAGGAGATCCCATGGTGTGGGATGATGCAAACTAACACCAAAGAAAGGGGAAGCAGTACATCACTGAAAACGTTGTTGGGTTATGGCTGTTGAAGGTAGAAGTGCAAGGGAAATTGTGTCATTCCACTTGTCATGAGGTGGCACTCGGCGTACTGTGTTGCTTTGCCTGCTGCACACCCGCTCGAGTGGGGGCAGAGGGTTAATTTGAATCACCAAGGTGATCATGTAGCTGTAGGAACTGGCTGAGAAGATAGGTCTCAAACCTCAACAGCATGGCAGATAACAAAGAGAGAAAAATAGACATCTCCAGAGAGGCAGAAGAATGGAAAGAAATTGCTTACAGGAGTACAAAGGCAGCTAATTAGAATGAAACAGAAGATAATAAGATAGGGAGAAATTTTGGCAGAGGGTATCAGAGAATAGTTCCTGTCAGTGAATCTATTTAGCAGAGGTAGAACCTCTCAAGGGGCGGGGTAGAAGGACACCAGTTGGTTGGAATATATGAAAGTGGTGATGCTAAATACCTGAAACCAGCCAACTAGAAAGGAAAATTCCTCTGGAACTACATCTAGTCTAGCAGTTTTTACCCATCTCTGTAAGCTAAGCTTTAATTAAGAGAGAAGAGTCACAGCCATGATTATACTCCCTCACAGCTGCTTTTCCTCTGGTTCTTAGTGTTATTATTGCTGCTTTCCTACACAGCACCCAAGCTGTGGAAGCACGGCTGAGATTTTGAAGGAGGCTGAAACCAGTTCAGAGAGCACCGAACCCAAAGAACAGCAAGACAATGGCAGCATAGGGCAGTACCTGATAAGAAAAAACCTTGTTTGGAGCGTCCTGCACCCCAGCCTGAACCCCCGCCACCTCCAGTACCACTGGAGCAAATTTAATTTCTGAGGAAGTCCTACTCTTACTTGAAGATTGAGCCCAGATACCTGTGTGTGAGACACCAGAACAATGCGATGATTTGCACTGACATCTTGCAAGAAGCAAACCCCCGCCGACTCCAGAAGATTAAGGAGATGGGGAAAAAACAGACTGAAATTTGGCTGGCACTTTGAATGGAGCTGATGGAACAGCTGGTACAAGGTTCGCAGGACTTGTTCTATTACACAGAGACCTGGGACATGGCACCTCTCCTCTCCCAGTGGGACTTGACTGTAAAGAGAATGGTCAAGCTCTCTATGCTTTTCAGTAAACTCACTAGCTTGGAAGTGCCAAGAAAGCTCTAGGGGTGTCACAGCTACTTCTTGGAGGTCCTGTGCCCCCTCATATTAGTTTTTCTCTCTATGTAAAGAAGCCACCAATCTTTGATCGGAGAGAGTGATTTGCATTCCAGAACTGGGCCTGGCTCAAGTGGTTCACTGATAGTCAAGAGTCACACCTCGAACGATGGCAACTGGACGTTAAGTTAGTGACAGACAACAGTAAGACAGAG
Source organism: Pitta sordida (assembly GCA_013390025.1). Taxonomy (NCBI): domain Eukaryota; kingdom Metazoa; phylum Chordata; class Aves; order Passeriformes; family Pittidae; genus Pitta; species Pitta sordida. The sequence goes on from WEKX01023388.1 coordinate 70,172, forward strand.
CCAGGATATGATCAGGTTTGGGAAGTCTTCTTCAACTCATGTATCATCAGCCACCTGCAGCCTGGGAGAATATACGAGTTCAGAGTTAGACGACCTGACACGTACACACTCGTCTACTCAGAGTGGCACGACTGCCTTACACTGAGGACAAAAACTATCCGTGTTGAATAACGGCAGCACCAACGGCAGCACCCACGACAGCACCATGAGCAGGCTCACAAGAACATCTTCCTCAGTTTAATGATTTGAAAAAGATGAATGAGAATCAATAAAATAAATTGTTTAAACATTTTGCATAAAATTAAACTCATTCTCTTTTCGACGGCAATTTTACAAGCGCCTTCCCCACCAAGTCTTTCCAGTTTAACAGTAGCCCGTTCAAAATTTATCACACAAAATAATGTTCCTTAGGCAGGATCTGGGACGTAACAATTGTGTCCCACTGACACAATCAACAGGTGGGAGCAGCCAGAAGCAGGAAATGCTGCAGGGTGTCTGTGGGGCAGAGCACAGGTGACAGAAACAGAAGCATCTCCTCCATCCAATGCTTTCCATCCACTGCAAGATGCTTAGTGCCAGCTCATTGTAGTGATGTTTTGGGGATTTTACCCCAACTTATTGTCCTTCCTCCAGAATATCTGAACTGACCCCTACAAAATGCCTGAACTGAACCCCAAGGTCTTCAAATCACCCACCCAAACTCATCTCCATCGTTCTCACCCTTAGAGATACCCAAGCATGACCTCATGCCCATCCCTCTATAGTGCATGAAAAGATCACTCGAATTAAAAGAAATCAATCAAAACCCAACAATAAATAACCCCCAAACCCCCCAGCAAACAGGGAAGGGTAACACATCCACACAACTAACATGGAGAAAATTATCTTTCCTGCCGCAAACTGTAGTTAATTTTTATTTTCTTTTTTTACCATTTGGTTCAGTCCAAACGGAGCTGTCCCCACACAATTTCTAATCAAACCATCACATGAACAGACCTTTCATTCATAAAATTTTATTACTTAAATAAATTCAGATAAATTTTACAATTATGGCTTAAATATCAAAAAAAGGAATGTTGAGGTTCATTCTTATAAACAGCCAAAGCAGGTAAAAATATTTGTATCCAAAAGGTCATTTGAGGTTTGCTGCAAGTCACAGACATACAAAAGATAAAAACCTGCTGCATTTCAAGTTCCTTAATTCACACTTCATGACACTTGACATTTCTTTTCTATTTCTAAAAAAACCCAACAATTTATTGCAGTAAGTTGATTGTCCTATAACAGATCCGTCTGAATCCTCAAAAACAGTCCAGCTGGCCAAGGAGAGGTTTCCTGGGGCCGCAGAGGCTGACACTGGGCACACCACTGGCTGCCCTGCACAGGTTCCCCTTGTTCAATTTGTGCTCAAGCTCTACCTAGTGCCCAAGAAGTTAAGTTGATCCTGATGGATGAACTGACATCTATGTCCTGCAACCATGTGCTTTTGTGTGTGACTGTGGAGAACACAAAGCCTGTGACGGGACACATGCCCTGGGCACCACACTGACAGGTTTGGGATTGTGAGAATATGCACTTGACCTTAAAACTCTTTCAAAAGTTTATTAAAAGGTCTTTGTGCAAATGAAACAAAACTAATTTGAACCTTTTTTTTTTTTTCCTCCTCTTTTGTTTTGTGTGATTCTCTCCATCAGCACAAGGACAAGAACATGATATTCAGCACTCAGTACAGTCTAAAAAAGTTTAATTGCACTTTCTGCTATCCCTGACTGTTCCATGGTCAACCCTCCAGGAACCTGCTCATGGTGCCAGCAGCCCAAGGGTCCAGCCTGGCTGTAGTTGCTGCTTGGGTACATTTTCTAAACACCAGCTATAAAATACATCTTCAGAGGAAAAAACCAAAATAACATGCATATTGTCTTGCAACACAGAGGCGACCAAGCACTTCAGTCTAGGCTTTACCTCCGTGCAGTAGGAATAAACATTTTTTCCCCGCTGAGGACAAAGGGAGTTGCTTTATGAGGTCTCTCTCTTGGCCAAATCCCCTCCAAGAGCACTCACTAAGCCACTGCACTTGGAGTGAGTCTCCTCGTTTGTGTTACATGTATGAAATAACCAGCACAAAACCCACGGAAGAAGCTCTTCACTTTCAGGAGATCATGACAAGGAGACCCACTGGTTCTAAAATGACCAAGATGGCTTTGTTAGAATGATGCTGGCCCCATACTAAAGTAGCTGGCCCAAGACTTCCAGCCTCTCCTGCAGGTCTCCACGTCATTTTGGAGCTAGATGATTGCATTTCAGTAGTCCACTGACTGATTCCCAGTCTTATTTTGGAATCGCAACATTTGCAAAATCAGGCTGGTGCAGAATCCTTTAGGATCCCACCAGGGATGACATCAAAGAGGAACAACGAATTTTACACCTCAACAGCTTTTATCAAGCATCTGAAGAACCAGCAGGAGGTACTTCCTATGGGTTTTTAGCCCTCATGGAATTGCCGGCCATATGCTCGTTTTTATGCTTCAGCAGGACAAGAGCAAGCCTGGGTGGTCTTTGGCATGGAGCTCAAACACCCCAAAGGCAGACTTGTGGGAAGGTAATTTAAAAACTAGGAAGAGAACAACAAAACTTCTCCATGGGTTCTTGAGTCAAGTCCAACACAGAGTCATGAGAACAAACACAGCGTTAAATACAGACTCTTCCAGACACAACTGCTTTCTTATTGCACATTCCTCCACGCTGGGAAGAGCCATGCTGCACTTCAGCTGCACACAGGACAAAATTCGTCCTCCCACAGCTCTGCGAAATCACAGGGACTCATGCCAAGGAAAATTTGTGTCCCAGCACAGTATAGACTTGGTACAACACCATGACTGCATCTCATCTCCATCCCACATGAACACCTAGAGACAGCCAAGCATGTGGTTTGGGGAGAGCCGAGGCAGGCACTTCATACATTCAGAATTGAAATGAGATAAAAGACACCCTCCCTCCAAACTATCATGCTCCAAAAAGCAGCTCCATGATTCTCAGAGAGCACCACTTCACTATCAGACACGTCACTGGTGAAAGTAGCCCCTCTAGTGAATCACAGTTTCCAGCTCACAGCAGTTTGGCTACAGAAAATATAAAAATACATTATACACAGATATGCCACGGTACATTTATCAAATTTCCTTCACCGCTCTTAAAAACTCAGGCCATAAAGCTGTGAAACAAATTCAGAGAGTTAAAAGTCAATAAATTAGAAGCAGCTTTAAAAAAACGTGGGGTAGGAAAGAGGGGCTCAACAGGAGGAAATTTCAAATAAAATCCTGAACAGTTTAAAATAGGCTGACAAATCCCAGCATTTCAGGGTAGGAGCTGTCCTCGCTTTTCATTACCTTTATGCTGGTGAGGACAACCTCGTTTGTACAAAGAACACATAAATCTATTTACAAAATCACCTTGGCCTTGGCGCTGCGATATTTACACGCTCAGAGAACAACATTTTGGCTACACAAAGAGTGGGACATACGTCTCTTCTTGCTTTCTTCCTTCACATTAAAAAAAAAAAAATAGAATAAAATAAAATTAAAAATGAGAAGTCTTAAAAAATCTCCCTGGCCTTGGTTTTAAAACAAGAGGCAGTACTCAGAAGCTTTGGTCCTCCAGGGTAAATGTCAGCTTGCTGCACAGCTCTGCTGTGTGTGGTTGTTCCACCCTGATAAACAGACTTGAGTATTTTGATCCCCAAAGCGCAACCCCGATGACTGGACTAAATATTTGGTCCCCAAAATATTGCAGCTGCAGTGGCAGGTAGGATGGGGGTTCTGCTGAGCATCTTACAGTTACAAAAATAGTATCATCATCAGTTAAGTCACACACCCATCATCCATCTCCAATGCTTTTTGGTTTGCTAGAGTTTGAAGTTCCTATGCAAGGTTGCACTGATTAAAAACATCCCAAAATGCTGAAGCAGGTGCTGGAGCTGAGCTGTTGGAGTGCAGGGGAAGCTCCCAGCTCACCCGCTGCATTTGGTAGGTCATAAAATAATGGAAAGGTTTGGTCCTCCCCAAGGCACATGTACTGCAGTTCAGGCAGAGAGAGCCCACCCTCATCAGTGGATTGCTGAGGTCCTCCTGACGCGAATCTCCTGGGCTGCAGCACAGCAGTTGCGCTGGCGGTAATGCTGGAGCAGTCTCTTCCACAAAGGGTTGCACTCCAGGAGGTACCGATTGCCTGTGGGAACGGGGATGGAGCCAGTGGGTTAGAGGCCAGAAGAGGCCTGGATGATACCATCACACAGAAACTTTTTGTCCAACGTGTCTAGCTAACGGGGCTGGGTCACTTGCAGGGGTATTGCTGGGAAATCCCACCTCCCTTTTCCGTGCTGTCGTATCTGTGAGCAGCTTCCCTACACACCACAGCCTACGTTTACACAATCAGGAGAAAAATAAGCAGCAAGATTTTGCAGGAGAGAGCTCTAGCACACAAGGGACAGAAACAACTCCTTATATATGCTGCATTCAAGCCATGCATGAACTGTGCATGGCCCAGATTGCACACTTTCAAAACTTCAGACTAAAGGGCAGAGAAGAATAAAGCAAGACCACCCTGGTTGCACTAGTTTGGATCACCACCCTTTATCCAAGCATCCTGCTCCCCAGCAGGCCTTGCACACAGTCCAGGGAGACCCACCTATGATGCAGAGTCCTTCCTGAGCTCGTGTGATGCCGACATTGACCTGGTTTGGGTCGGTAACAAACCCCAGGTACTTCTTCTGCCAGCTCTTTGTTGGCTTCCTATCAATCTCAGAGCGGGGGCAGGAGCGTACCGTTGACAGGATCACGTATTTCCACTCACTTCCTAGAAAGTGGAATCAAAACCGGGTATTTTTAGAAGGAAGCATCTGGCCATCCCTCCACCCCACAGGATGCCCATCTGTCTACTGCAGCCACCTTCTCCAGCTGCAGAGGCCATCAGATTGCTGGGTGTTGCTCTCCAAAGAGAATGTGTTTGGGCAGTTTTTGGCAGTTCTCTAACACCCCCATTAGACATAGAACCATGGAACCACAGAATGGTTTGGGTTGAAAGGGACTTTAAAGACCATCTAGTTCCAAACCCCCTACTACAGGCAGGGAACCTTCCACTAGAAATCTTCCCCTAGAGATCCTTCACTTGCTTGCCTTCAGCAGCCTCCCCCTGCCCAAGCACTCCAGACATTTCAAATGGATTTATTATAATCACAAATCACCCGTAAATCTGGTCTTCCATGCCCGAAAAATCCCTGGCGGGGTAGGGTTTGCACAGAGACGTGTTTTTGTGAGTGGCTACTGAGGAAGGCAGGAGGAGACAGGCCCAACCCTTCGCTTCCCTACCCCTCACCTTGACTCTTCATGATGGTGCAGACGGTCACCCCGCGGATGCCCTCCCTCATCAGGCTCTTGTTGATCTCGGACACCTGGGCGTTGTAGGGGCTCAGGATGGCGATGCTCTCCGGCCGGATGGTGCCATCTAGTGCCAGCTGCTTGGCTATCCTCACCTGGAGAGAACAGGGCCCTGCTCACCTGCGAGCCCCCCGACACCCTTTCCCCAGGACAGCGATGGCACCTGCCTTGAGGTGACACTGCCCTACACCTGCCCCTGCCCAGGGCTGTCCTGGTGTGCTCCAGACCAGACAGGCACCAGCCACACACCGCATTCTGCTGATCTTTGCCTTGGCATCTTTATCATCCCTACACAATCCCAAGAGTCACCCAGAACAACACCCTCCCTTCCTGCACCTCCCAGGACCCTCCTCACCGCCTGTGCCACTTCTTCGGGGTTAGCTTTGGAGTTCTCATTTCCTTCCTCGGTGGAAATCATGAGGGATTGCTCCTTCCCTTCCACGTGGCCGAAGATGATGGGGCAGCAGCTGTTATCTCGGTGGTGGAGCACGCTGGGTTTCCGATAAAGCTGGGGGCAAGTTTTCAGCTGCATCTTATAGAACTCCTGGGATGGGAACTCGCAAATGCTTTTGTGCTGGCAGAGAAAAGGGAAGAAACTGAGGTGAACAAAACCCAAGGAACTTCTCAGCCTGCAGCACCTTTTTGAGCAGATTATACTAACAACGCCATTGTGCTGTAGCTGGCCCTGGTATATTCCTGGATACAATCCTGTATTTAAGAAGGACAATAACTAATGGAGACTGTCTGATGCTTCAGGCAGGCCCTGACAGCAGCATTTTCTGTGATGGAGAAAAGATAATCCAGCTGATGGCCTCACCATGCGATACTGTGTATCCAGCATCCATGCCTGTTCGTGGTAGCGTTCAAAGAGAGACGTCTCCATGCCAAGGCTCTTGCAGACTTCATTGTTAACCACTGGCCGCAGCTGTTTGTGATCCCCGAGCAAAACAACCTGGAACAAAGAGCAGACACCTCAGATGTGAGGGTGGTGCCACTGGTGTAGGCAGTGAGCTCTTTGAAAGGGTGTTTGTACACATTTCTTGCTATTTATTTATGTTAACGCTTACAGCAACCTCAAAGACCACGTTGGACACAATATAAAGATTCCAAACCAGATAACATGTCCCGAGAAAAGTAAAGAATCTTAGAATCCTAGAATGGTTTGGCTTGGAAGCGACCTGAAAGCCCACCTCACTCCAAACCCCTGCCATGGGCAGGGACACCTTCCACTACCCCAGGTGACTCCAAGCCCCAGCCTGGCCTTGAACACTTCCAGGGATGGAGCAGCCGCAGCTTCTCTGGGCAACCTGTGCTGGGGCCTCACCACCCTCACAGGGAAGAATTTCTTTCCAATATCCAATCTAACCCTGCCCTCTGTCAGTGTGAGCCATTGCTCCTTGTCCTGTCACTCCATATCCTTGTCCAAAGTTCCTCTCCAGTTCTCTTGTAGTGCTTTTAAGCACCAGAATGGGCTCTAAGGTGTCCCTGGAGCCTTCTCATCTCCATGCTGAACAACCACAACTCTCTTAGCCTGTCACTGTAGTAGATCTGCTCCAGCCCTCAGAGCATCTTTGTGCTCTCCTCTGGACTTGCTCCACCCTGTAGTTAAATCTACTGAGATCTCCTCTGCGCTTCTTGTCACACTAATACTTTCTACCTGGACCAGAACACTTTTTTGGCGGCAGCAACACCCAACCTGTAAAGAAGCACAAACCTTAAAACCTCATGAAACTTGGAAAAGCAGTGTCACAAAGGGTGTAAGAGGTTCAAGAGCTCTGAGTAGTTATCCTAGGGACATATCTTTGGAAGGGACGTACCTTCTCAGCACGTTGGTGGCTGACCAAGGGGATGAGGGTCTCAGGCTCCGTGGACATGGCACACTCATCGATGATTATCTGCCTGACATTGAGCTGCTCCAGGGCACTGCCAGATGCGGCGGAGCACGTGCACAGGATGACATCGTGACATGCCAGCTGATAGGCACGACCTTTTGACAACCAATTTTTGTACCTGGTGGTCAAGGCAGATGATACCAGGTTATGCATAAGGGAAACACCTCCAGGTTCCTCATGCAGGAACCAGACAGAGCCTGTACTTTCCCAGATGGTTATGGTTCCCTCCCCAGGGCGAGCTGGTGTTCCCAGAAAAGGGGCTTTAGACGGGCACTGTAGGAAATATCCTTTGGCCTGAATTCAACAAGGCAGGGACTTCAGGTGGAGGGTTCAAGGGTCACAAAGGCATAACAGAACTTTTGGTCCAGCTGGACAACAGCACAGCACAGAAGTGATGCTGAGGCTCTGCACTGTACCACCAACCTTGAGCTCATCACTTTTTATCATTATTCTGAACACACAGCTTATTAATCTGCTTCAGAGGTGGCACATAGCCAAAGTCAGCCATCTCTCACCAGGGTCTCTTCCTACTCACTCCTTTGTTTCTGCTTCTGTGATCTGCTCTCCGTTCCTCATCCGAGCGTCAAAGCGACAGATCTCCTGCCAGAAAGGGCTGGGCTCCCGCCGGATGCGGTAGTGCAGGATTATGTCTCTGAATAAAAAGTCAACGTATAAATATTTTTCCTCAACACAGACCCGAGTGATCTCTTCTACAGCGAAGCAGACCACACCACCTGTCTATGTGGAGAAACACCATTAGCTAAAAACGTCACAGCCAGATTGCCCCATCTTTGTAGATGTAACAGTTCCCCCTCGAGGACACAAAATACAACCACTTCCCTTCAGCAGTTGCAAGCAGAAATGAAGTCAGAGGCTTTTAGAGCTACTCCAAAAAGAGATGAAAACATCTAGGGACTTTTCAACAACCTGGATATCCTGACTAGCGCTACAATAGACTATACATCTTTCCTAGAAAAAAATTAATTACGAATTAATTACAAAGCAGGTTAATAGTGCTGCTCCACAGTGGTGGAGGGAAACTGCATTTGTTCAGCATTACTGGTTGAGAAGCCACCTTCCCCCAGCACCCTCCGAGCCTGTGGGATCATGCTGTCCTACCTGAGCTCATGCTTTGGCTTTGCATCCCGCAGGGATTTACGGGAGATGTGCCGGTTGCTCCCTGGGTATGGGAATTCCACCGTCTCAATGGCCTCCCCGTAAACCCTCAGTGGTTTCAGGTTCTTCCTCCTCTTCAGCAGCATCTCTGGGGGAAGAGGGCAGGTTTGCTCAGACAGCACCAGGCCTGGTGATGATCAGCCTCTCCCCACCCCTCACTCCAAATCCCACCCTCACCCGACCTTTCCCTGCAGTGCTGAGTCTTCTTGAAGGACCAGTTCCATTTTCTGTCCCTCCTGCTCACACCACATGTTCTCCCTCCCACCAGTACGAGCCACTTCAGGAGCTTAAAAAAATATATTTACCAGCAACAACATCAACAGACTTGTTGGATGGGCCACAGTACAAGATGCACTTTCTCTTCTTGGCCGTTTCTTCTTCCAAGCCTGGCATTTTGTCCTTCTCAACACTCTCCTCATTCAGCTTATGGAACCAGTAGACAATGTGAGTTCCAACAATGGTCTTCCCTGTGCCTAGAAAAACAAGGAGGATGCTGAAAATGCTTTAAAAGCAACACCCATGCTCTCGACCAGCATCTGCCTGGTCAGTCATGAAATAAAATCAAGAATGCAGGGGACTGCCTTGCACAGCTGTGGGTGATGCCAACCCACACTCCCTTCTCCTGGTTCACTGAGGGTCCTGTGGAAAGCAGCAGATCAGCTCTCACCTGCCACTCATACCGTGTGTTCTCCTGCTGTCCCCCCTTACCTGGTGGGCCTTGGATGAGCGTGAAGGAACCTCTCAGAGCATCCAGAATAGCCCGGTTCTGACTCTGGTTAAGCTTGGCCTGGCTACCAGGGAGATCAAAGGATCTTTGCTGCAGGATTTTGGACGTTGTCACTGTTACAGCAGAGCGAGAAAAAAAAAAAACAAATTTAAAGGTGGTTACTGAGGGCAGCACAGAAGTGACTGAGCAGGGGGATGCTGCAGGTTCTGAGCAGTCGTGGTCCATTAGAAGACCACCTAAAACTAATCCTTGTCCCATGCCGAGATATTCTGCCTGTGAAACTTCTCTGTGAATCCTGAGGATTACAACTCCAGCAGGGCATCCCAAATTATGTAGCAGTTCCTCTTGTCCCTTTGTCAAGGGAATCTCCTGGTGTAGGAGCATCACTCCTGTGGGAAGGGCCCACGGGAGCTGCCAGGGCACCTGCCTGGCCAGGAGCAAAGAGCCACAAGGCAGGAAAGATTAATACATACTTGCCCCTACCTTTGTGAGGAGGTTCATGGCCAAGGGCGATGCTTTTAGCAAGCTCAGAGGCGTATTTGAGTTTCCAAAGTGCTTTTTCTTTCCGTCTGAAAAAAACAAGAATGAATGGAATGCAGCATAAAATGGCAAAAGTTGTAATACAGCTTTGCACAACTGCCTTGTTTATTATTTCCCTCTGCTTTGGTGTTGCATTAACTCCTTCCACAAAGAACTTATATCACTGATAACTCAAACTTATTCTGCTCCTCTGCATCTGGGATTATTTCTCAACTGACTGAAGAGCTAAGTCTGCAAAGATGTTGAGAGCAAGGAGCACAACTCCTGTCCCAATTCCTCTTTATTATGGCCCAGACCCTCTGACTGAATTAACTTCCAATTTTTCCTAAAATTCATGATGCAAAAGGAAGCATATTCTGCCCCAAGAAAGGTCCAACATTGTGGGTGCTTAGCAGCCTGTGCTGTGTACAAGGAAGGGTAAACTAGACATCAGCTCTGATTTAATGAGAGCAGATCTTACTTTGCAGCAGCAACAAAGGGGAATGATTTGGAAATCAGGGAGTATTTCTGCTAAACAAATATTGCAGCAACTCAGTAACATAAGAAAAGACGCCCAGGGAAATTTCAGTACCTTCCCTTATCTTCCCAGCCACAGGGACAACCAGAAGAGCATGAAACCCTCTCGAGAACAGACCTGAGGAGCGTTGCCACCACCCCCTGAAGCTCTACAGTCCAACAGGTCAGTGGTCAGTCAGAGCTGGGTAAGGGCATGTTTTTCAGGGGATGAGCCACACCAGTGAGCAAAGCTTGTGTGGGTACAGCAGAGGGGTCCCAGGAGGGTGCAACAGAGGGGTCCAATAGAGGTGTAGCAGAGAGGTCCCATGGGAAGCCACTGCTCTGCATGGACAGGTTAATCAGAGCACATTGCTAAGTCCACTTACATATCTGGCAGCATCTTTGGAATGAGCTCCACTGTGAACTTGGCAGAGGCCTGTGAGATCTCCACAGGGATATTCTCCATAGACATATAGTGGATGTAAAAGTTCATAGTCTGCTGACCAGTCCTGTCTGACTTCTCGTCATCGCTGAACTCCTCGGTGACCCCGTGAGCCACCCACGTGTAGGTATCAGGATCAATCACAAGTTTGTTCTCTGACCTTGGCTTGTCAAGCAAAGTCAGATTCTGGAGGCCATGGCTAAGGCATTCCTCATTGTTTTGGAGGCTCTCAAGCTTCAGCCCACCTAAGCGAATGCACAGGTAACAGTGGCAGAAGTCCACTTCGATGGAGCAATCCTGCAACCACTTTTTGTTGAGTGTGAAGCTCCCTTGCAGCTGTCCTTTTCTTGTCCTTTGCCTTGCCCACTGTATTTTAACATCATGGAGGACAACGGAGTCGTTCTCAGCCACGGCACATGACGCAGACTCCATGGCACTCATTGGCACCCACACCTTGCTGTACTCAGTCGTGTTCTTGTACCTGTTTTTGGACTGCAGCGTGGCGTAGGCAGAGAAGCAGTCAATTGGCTTCTCCGTGTGCTGCAGGCAGACATCAAACCCTGGCGTCACACACCACAGCTGCACGAAGGGCACCAGGAAACCCCGGCAGACATCGGTGGTGAGCTGGAACTGCAGCGCATCACCGGCGCTCAGCTCCATGGACAGCTCCATGTAGTGCGAGCACGGGCTCTTCCGCACCCATCCCATGTACCGCTGGTACAGCTCCTTGTTCATCTGCAGCATGGTGGCGACCGCATCAAACCGCCCCTTCCTGATGGCTATAAGCATTTCAGGCCACATCTCGTTGCGGAAGAGGGTGACACTCTGGTCGCGGACAGGTCCTTCCTGCAGGGAGGGCTCCTTTGTCTCCACAGAGTACATCCTCCTCCTCCACGTCAGCCTGATGCTGCTCCGCTGCTGGATGAACACCGGCTGCTCTATCAGCTGAAGGGACCTGTAGTTAATTTTGTGTGGATCTGGCAGGCTCTCGTTGTTCAGGGGAAACAAGACTTTAAAAAACCTGCTCATCTCTTCGATATCCACTAAGAAGGCAATCTTCTGCTGGACTTGGCCCTTCAGATGGGTGGCCATCTGCAGGCAGTGGGCTCTCTTCTCATACGCCATTGCCTGGCTATTCTTCCGGTTGAAGTCATGACAGAGAAAGTCAATGTCATCCACAGAATAGAGGAGAGGCTTCCTGTGGAGCACGGAATGAAGGTGCCGCTGGACCACGATATCCACGTATCGACGGATGGGAGAGGAAGCCCATGTGTACGAGTCAACATGCAGGGAATAATGGCCTGCTTTTGACTGGACAGTGGAGTTGGAACGACAGAAATAGGAGCGGCTGAGCAGCCTCCTGAACTCCAGGGCCACGGGGGCCAGCTTGGGGTGGATGTCATCAGTCACAATGAGGTCTAGCATCTTCTGGAAGTCACGGGCTTTAGCAGCTGACTGCAGGTGCTTCCAGACGGGGGCCAGAAGGCTGAAGTCCACGATTTTAGAGTCTTGTCCAGGAGGCACTCTTCCCAGGTGAAGCGAGAGGTGGATGGACAAAGGAACAATGTGTCTGTACTTGGTTTTCATCTGTAGCAGCTGTGTATGACTTGGCTCACATTGACACCGGAGAGGAGTGGTATTTCTGGTCACCTCTTGGCTGGTGAGTAACTCGGCCACGAAACTGTTGAACATGATCATTAACTCCTCTATCATCTGGTGGGACTCCCTCCTGCCTGGGGAACATTTCTCATCCAGCCGGTCATAGAAACAGTCCTCCTGCAGCCGAAACTTCCTGTGGACCCTGGAGAAGTGATAGGCGACAGCTATGCAGTCCTCCAGGGTATCAAAACGAAGGGCCTTTGCCGCTCCCCTGTAGCGGTCCTTAATGCAGAGCTCTGCCTCTTCATAGGACAGCTGCCTGTCCGAGCGGATCACAGAGATGGCGAAGATTCTCTTTGATATCTGATCAGTCTGCTTTTCTACGGTGACACACAGGGAGATGACCCATCGATCTTTCTGTGGCAGGAGGCTGCAGACATCCTGGCTAATGTGGGGTGGGAACATGCAGAGAGGCTCCTGCTTGGGAGCATAGTAGGTGACTCCTCGCTTCTTTGCTTCCAGATCCAAGGCACTACCTTTGGGAATAATGCCAGCCACATCTGCAATGTGGATCCCAATCTCATAGTGACGCCCAAGATCCCTAACACTGATAGCATCGTCCAAATCCCTGGCACCTTCAGGGTCAACAGTGAAGGTCAAGTAACTCCGATAGTCCTGCAGACGTTCCTTGGTGAGGTTGGAGGTGTATTTGGCTGATTCTCTGGTGACAGCAGCTGGGTATTTATTCTCCAAACTATACTCCAAGGCAAGGATCTTTAAGCCTTCTTCCAAAGTCAATGCTGCATGCAAAATCTCAGTTACTATCCCCAAAGGGTAGTAAAACCCTTCCCGCCAGGAGATAACCTGGACACAGAAGAACTGGGACCTCCTTGTCTCCTGGTTGATCTTCTCACAGCTGACCACTTTGTACTTCCCGTTGACAAGCCTACGGATGGGAATGACATTGGGTTTCTCCTTCAGCCCTGGGACAAATATTTTGGTGACGGTGGGATCGATGGGTATCATCACCCGGGGATCAAATTCGTCCATCATGCAGATGAATGTCCTTTCTCTCTCAGCACGTTTTAGGATGCCCACAACCTTCCCCTGTGGGCGGTGGCTGCTGCTGTCACCCGGGCTGCTCTGCAGGATTTCCACCAGCACTTCATCCCCAGTGAAGGCCGTCCCACAGTGAACTCTGCCTTTGATCTGAATATTCATGGCAGGAGAATCATTGAGGGTGAAGGCAGAAGCTCTGTCAAACCCCTCTTTGATCAGCTCGCACCTCTTGTATGTTTTGGGGTTCATATGCAGATATTGCTGCATCGTCTGAGAAGAGAAGCTGACATATTCCCGCTTGTCTTCCCGCAGGTTTGAAACCTCTGACTTCACATTCAGCAGCCCTTCTTCGGACACCGTCACCAGCATGTTCTTGCTCTCATCTAAGAGCTCTTGGAGGATGGGATCGTCGGGATTCATGCACTCATCCTCAGAGCTCAAGGAATCTGTGTCGCTGTCCTCCTCGTCCCCCTCCAGGGTCCTGCTCCAGCTCTTCTTGTCACACGCAGCCTGTTTGATCTGGGCCATCGTCAGGTTCTCTGGGAAGACGCTTCCCTTGTCAATGCACTGCTGGATGAAGCGCTTCCACACCTTGCTGCACTGGCCATGGGAGCACAAGGCCACAGCGTCCCCCACTGCAACCACCAGCGACTGAGCCCGGGTCATGATGGTGTTGAGCACTCTGGCCTCGTTGAAGAACTCGAGGTGGTGAGAGGCTGAGATGTGCAGGCTCTCGCTGGTGTGGACTGTGCTGATGATGATGACACGAAACTCCCGCCCTGCACCGGAGGGGAAAAGGGAGAAGTCACTCACAGGAACCCAATGGGGAAGACCCTACCTGGCTGCCACCCATCTACGCTGTGTTACATGGCTGTGGACTGATGCAGCCTCACTTGGCTGTAACATGGGAGTCATCTGATGTGAGTAAAGCAGCTTTTGGGGATTGTGAGATCATCCAGGCATGAACCAGGATGGACAGCATAAGGTACCACCACCCACACAGCAGGGAGGGAAGGGCAGTGTGGAGATGGGATAAAGGCAGGGCACTGGATCAGTGCAGCCCATGGGTGCCCATGGAGCAGCTCTGTGTGTCCAGTGCCACTGGCAGCCCCACTAGCTGCTCCTTGCAAACAGAGGTAGAGTTTGCTGTGAATCCCAAACTGAAGGCACAAGAGCAGTGACTGTTCACAAGGATCCCTCTCCCTGCAAGAAGAGCTCTGCTGATCACACAGCAAATAACAACCAACAAAGGGCATCCTGGTGATGTCAGAGCTGGGAAGAGACTGCAAAGAAAGGGTGTGGAGATCAGAAACACTCCCTGGGGTTAGTTATTCTCACCACGAGGAGTCCCAGCTGCACAATAAATAATAATAAAAAAAAAAGATATATGTAATAATAAAAACATGGATGAGTCATAAACTAAGTCCTTGAGGACAAAACCAGTTCTATCCCCCTCTTGTCACCCAGAGCAGCAGACTCCTCCTCTAGTGAGCTGTTCTGTGATTGGTACCCACAGGCCATCCTGGTTTCAATTCCCTCCCCAGCTGGGACTTAGGGCTTCACATGATTCACACATGCCCAAGTCCCCGGTATAGCACTTACAGGGTTTTCACCCTCCTACAAAGCAACACCCATAGTTTTGAAATGAGTTGACAGTTGGGTGCAGATTTAATTCAGTGTGAAATCTTATTCACTAAGGAAAAGACAAAGTTAAAGAATTACCAACCAGAAGGGGATGGAAACCAGACAGAGGATTTCCAGGTACTGCCTCATAATTGGTGATATATGGGCTGCAGTGGTGGCAGACACATGGGAAGGGCAGAGGAGCTCGGCCGGCAGCACCTCCCAGAGAGATATTTTTCCATGATAAGGCCACCATTTTGCATTTTAGTAAGGAGGAAAATGTAAATATGTTGGAAAGTCCTCTGCTAATGCCCCAGTGCCTCTTCCCTCTGCCTATTACACAGCGGCTGTAGTTGCTATGGACCCTCCTGTCCATCAGCATGACTGCAAAGCTTGTACATGATGAGCACACAGAAGACCCCAAAACACGGCCAGGCATGAGTGACTGATGCAAAAGACACAAACCTGGCAAGTTTTCATAATTTTCCACCACCACTTCTTGTAGCTGCTTTTTCCTCAGCTCTTGTCTTATTGCAGAAACCTGGTAAGAAAGAAAGAAAGAGGCACAACTGAACCCAGCTCGGAAGCGCCTCTCACCCAACACCAAGGTCCCTCACCTTGCCCAGCTGCTGGTTCCTCAAGTTACTTGACAGCAGCCACACGTTCTGGGCTGACTTCAGCCAGGGCTTCCACTGCCCTGTTGTTAACCTATCTAGAAGATGCTGAAAGCAGTGTTCAACTAAGCCATCCCACCATGAGGCACCTCTGCTCCGACCACCCAGGATACACTGCCTAAATGGCATGTGAGACACCCAGATTCCCCATTTTTACTAGCACAAGAGAGTTTTATCATAAGTAGATTAAAAAGCATTTATTAAGAAGTGTTTAGTCATCAGGGCAGGCATAGTCCCCTCAAGTGGGGAATACGGGGTCTTCCTACACACCTGCATCCCATGGGAGACCACACAGATCCTCTTCAGATCCTGGGCACCCCACTCATCTGGCCACCTCTGATAGATCTCCTTCACTTTCTCAATCACTTGTATTATCTCAGAGGCATTGTGCCAAGAAATCATGGACATATCCCTTTCAGCCACACCAGACACGTGACAGAACACGAGCGGGTAGATTTCAGGATGGGGTGGGATGTTCCCACTGGCTTGGATAGCATTGCCATTGCCAATGTAGAAATGCTTGGAGACAAACTGAATGATGCCTGCTGTGGAACGGTAATTCTCATTGAAGATGATCCTGCTCTTCATGGCCACTTCATGCCTCTCCTTCTGGTAGAACTGAAAGAGCCGGTTCAGGAGGGTGTGATCAGCAGATTGGCCACTCCCAACACAGAACAGCTTTGGGGTTATCTGCATGTGGTCCCCAGCCAGGACAATCCGGGTCTCAAAGGTGGCGTAGGAGAGCGGAACCAAAGCTTCACACTCCAGCATCTGCGCAGCCTCGTCGATCATGATGTGGGTGAAGTAGCCAGGCTGAACCTTCAGGTTCTTGGACAACATGGAGGTGGTAATGATGATGCGGTGCTTGTTGATCTCGGCCTTCGTGGGGTGCTGGAAGGAGCGCTGGTCTGGTGAGAGGCAGCAGTACCTCAGGGTGGTGGAGTCTGTCATGTTGACGGGCCGGTCGGTGGATATAATCCTCAAGGGAGCAGCCAACGGATGCCCTTTGATCACATAGTTGTGGAAATACTCACGGATGTAGATGTCAGCAGCACTGGAAGAGAATGAAAGAGAAAAGCCTCTAGAAATTGTAGGTGCTGTTCCTGAATTCTGTGACCCAAAGTGCTCTCCAATTCCCCAACATGCACCCAAACTCTCCCCTGGCTCTGCTGACACCACACTTGTCACAGCAGACATCCATGACAGCCCAAAGAAGCTAATTCCCAGCCTCTTTTGAGAGTATGGTTTAAAACAGAAGTTGATACTCAAGTCTAAGGCATCTCTTGATGCACGTTTGGAAAAATGTGACATGCCCAACACAACCTGTGGCCCTGCTGCTGTCCAGGGCCAAGTGACACGGAGCTCTCCTCTAACAGCTAAGTATCCCCATCCTCGGGTGAGACAAGATCTGCAGGAGAAGCTTCCGTGCAAGCAAACAGGAGGGAAGAGGCTAAGATTAGCAGTCACCATCTATTATGCATTAAAAACTGAGGCCGTAACAGCCTGCAGGATCGGATGTGGACACTCTTTTCAGCATAACTGCTCTAATTTTAACAGTCTTGGCCTGGTTTCTCTGAAGGCAGATTCAATGGTATTCAGACCAGATCTGCATTTCCTCTTCCCCAACCTCTCCCTGGAAAAGTCAATAAATTAGCATGTGCACAGACCATAACAGTCTTCAAGGGCAAGTGGAGCATAATATTATCCCAGCGTGGCCAGGTAACAGTTTTCTACTTTCAGTATAGAGTTACACCAGGAGAGAACTGTATCTCCAGCTCCTTTCCCATTTTATAATAAGGAAAGAGTAAGTTAAGTGTTCAAGATCAGGTTGGATAAGGTTTGGAGCAACCTCATCTAGTGGAAGGTATCCTTGCCCATGGCAGGGATTTGGAAGATGAGCTGTAAGGTCCTGTCCAACACAAACCATTCCAGTTTGTGTTGCCTCTTCCACAAAGACTTCCACCCATGCCAGGGTTCTTCCTAACGGGAAGTGCTAGGGCAGTTTAAGTTATATTCAATAAAAACTAATTTACGTAAACAAGCAATTGAAGTGCACACTGAGAAAAGGGCAGCTCAGCTCTGACTCATACGCCCTGTCTCTCCCTATATTCTCCCCAGGTAATCAATGAACCAGCTCACCCACAACTCTGGTTGCCTCTTCCCTGCTAACCTGTTTGTGTGAGTGCAGATCAGCACCCGCGTGTTGGGCTGCTTGAGGATCTCCAGCGTGGCCATGGCCAAGGTGAACGTCTTCCCTGTGCCAAAAGGCCCGTAGATGAGCAGAGGTGGGACTTGCCGGCTGGTGGTTGTCTGGCCCGTGATGAAGGAGATGGCTTGTTTCTGCTTGTTATTCCCTCTCTGTGGTGATTCAAAAGAGTAGGGGATGGAGCAACTGGCAACATCTGGCAGCACCAGCTTCTCATCCAACAGGCGGTCCACAGCCTGGTGCCACTGCCGGAACAGCAGCTGGTCGATTTGGAACTGGATCTCCACTTTGCGGGAGGTGTTTTCCTTGAAGTCCAGCTCCGAGCAGCATCTTTTTGGTATCTGTAGCCAGATGCTCTTCTCTGTGGTGGCTTTGTGCTCCACAATAACTTCATAAACCCGTTTGTCTCTAGGGGGGTCAGGTGCCAGGAAGGCGGTGGGCACGGACCTGCTCAGCAGGTACCCCTCGTCTGTGTCCGGTGAGAGGTTGTAAGGGGTAGGCACTTCAGCAAACAGCTCACCAGAGACAGCAAACTTCATCCCCATGGAGAAGCTCTGCAGCATGGGGGTCAGTGAGATGGGAACACGCAGGTTGAGTCTGAAAAGAGGAAACACCCGACTGAAGAGCAGAGAACAGACCCGTCAGTTCATGAGCCCTCCCCAGTGACGAGGGGATTGCCACCTACATCCAGAGAGGGTCTGTCAGACCCCCAAGCACACAGAGCCAGAAAACACACTTCTCACTAATCCACAGACACAGCATGAGACCCAGCTCTTCCCCTCCTATCACCACCCAGCAAGCCATCCTTCTTGGCAGATTTACATTTTTCTGGGAAGGCACTCCCAGACCCAACCCAGAAGGAACTGAGACCTCAAGAGCAGCATGGCCCCAAGGGTTAGCAATGGGTTCACAGTCCTCAGTGAGGAGAAAGCCTCTGGATCTACACCTGGCACTTACTTGGCAATCAGAGCCTGCTCAGCTTCTTCCTCACGGAAGAGGAAGTTGTGCATCCTCTCCCGATAGTTGAGCCGGGTGATGGGAACCACTGCACCACCCTCACTTTGGTGATCCAGCGCAAGAGCAAGAGGTTTGTACTTGGCCTGCAGAGCCACTTCTTCATCAGTCCTTGTTATGCTGGGAACGATGATCCGGTTACCCCTATGCCATCGCTCGAAGTTGACGGGCCGGCTGCTCTCCCTGCTGCTGGGGATGTGCTGAGGGGCCTCCCGCCGGCCCACCTTCACCTTGATCTTCTGCATGAGAACGGGGCGTTTGCCGAAGTCAAAGACCACCCACTGCTCGAAGATGCCCAGCGTGCGACACTCCATGCTGACCTCCACCAGCGCAGTGCGGGGCGAGGAGGACACGATGGCCACGTGCTCCCCCCGAATGTACTGGAGGCCCTGGGAAAGCCCATTCCCTGAGAAGTAGAAGTTGACTCCAGGTTCCCGCCTCAGCAGGGCCACATGCTGCAGAGACATCTGCCATGGAGGAAAGACAAGGACACAGTGAGGGCAGCGCAAGGGAAGAGTCCAGCTGGTGAGATGCATTTCCTAGAGAAACGCCGTGTCACACCCACTGATAGCTTATTCCTCATGCAACCCCACAACAATTATTTTAATGTCTCAAAGAACCTCAAGTTTCAGTTTAATATCAATGGAACCAGTGTAAACAGGAAATCTCCTGCACTGGAGAGGATGGGCTCTAGCCCCCAGCATCCACAAAATCCTGGGCAGGAAAGCAGCTGAATGCTGTTATTTGTGATAATTCGTGGGAGGTGTTGAGAGGGGCCAGGTCAGCCCTAGGTCCACTGCAGAAGACTGGAGACACAGTGGCTACAGCCCTCATTCACAACCCCAGCGCAGGCACCACCTGAGCCGCTCCCGAATACCCAGCACACATCCTTGTTTGGACATCCCCTTCTGCCCTTTTAGAAATAGTAATTAAAAAAATCTCAATGAAACAAAGCCTTCCAAAGGACAAGGACTGCACTCGGCAGCAGGCACTGCCATGGGCACACAGCCTCCCTCCACGCAGAGCTGGGCTTACCTGAGTGAGGACCTTGAACCTCCATTGGTATCTCATCTTCCTGTCCTCCAGCTGCACGTGCAGAGGCTGTTCACAGACAACTCGGGCGCCAACGACATGCTCAGACATCTGTGGAAGGCATGAGAGGAGAGAGACTGAAGGCACCATCCCAGAGACACACCGCAGAGCCCCCCACGGGACCATCTTCATCTTCATCTTTATGCTGCATACTCCCAAGAGATACCAACAGTGCATCTTCATACTCCATCCTCCCCCCACGCATAACCCTTTCCACATCCCCATTAGGAAGGTGAGTGGTGGGCTCCATTCCCAAGCTCTCCCACCAGAGGATTCCTTAAATGCACTGGACCAATGTGCTCCCGCCCTGTGCCCGCCACTCACAATTAACACCTCGTTGGAGCATGTTTGATACTCATCAATGAGCCGGTCCTGGTAGGACACCAGCCCATCCTTCAGGGCTTGCTTCTTTTTCTTCGCAGCAACCTTCACCCTCTGGATCCACTCCTGCAGCTCCTCTTTGGAATGAGCCTTGGTGCAGCTACTCCCCATTTCACACACCTCCGCTCTGTTGGGAGAGAGGTGTCCCACATGCCAACCATGCCCAGTAGCACTGGGGTCCAGCTGCCTGCTGCCCCCGCCCTCTTCTTTCCCAGTGGATGCCTTACCTGCCACACAGCGAGAACTTGGTCAGCCCGAGCGGCGGCGCGCGGTGCTGCCACTGCAAAGAGCTGTCGGCCGAGAGCATCTGCACATGCTCGACGGAGGAGCAGTGGTTCTCGAAGCTCTCCTGCGAGCTGAAAGTCACCAGGCAGATGCGGCAGTAGAACTGCATGGGCGCAGGAGCCGCCGGCTCTCCATTGGAGCTGCAGGTGCCCATGGGCGGCAGCAGGTCGGAGCGCAGCAAACCATCCTCCCTCTCGGCCTTCCAGACAGCCATCTCCACATCGCTGTGGGCGTACTGGCAGCGCTGAGGGCCGTGCCGGCAGGGCTGGCCCCGGGAGACGAACCGGCAGTAGGTGAGGGTTGAGATGAACTCGGGGCAGGGCCGGATGGCCGTGTACTGCTGCTTCTTCTGGCTGTCCAACACCACGTGCACCAGGAGCGGGTCCCAGGTGCGGTGGGATTCACAGAGCCACCCACAGACACCCACCGAGATGCGCTGTGGGCAGTCGAAGAAACAGTGCTTGCAGATCTCCTGGAAGTGCCCCCCGAACTCGCTGGTGATCTCGCTGGCAGCGCTGGCAGCGGGGTCGGGGGCAGCGGTGGGGCGACTCCCCAGCTGCGCCTGCAGCACTGCTGCCTTCAGCCAGCGCCGCTCCAGCTGATGCTCCCGCTCAAAGTTCCAGACCTTGGCCTCCTCCACGCTCCAGGCAAAGGTGCACTGGTTCTTGTGCCTGCTGCAGCCCAGCCCCATCACATAGTACCTGCAGACAGCATAGCGTGCCGGATTGGGGAAGCCAGGCCGCCGGGACACCTTCCTCCAGGCCGTGCTCCGGGGGCCGCGGCAGCGGGCCAGCAGGATCTCATACATGCACCTGTGCTCCACCTCCCGGGGGTGGTAGGTGATCTCGTTCTCCTTCACGCTGCACTTGGAGCAGACCAGGAGCAGCTCCAGCTGCTTCTGGAGGCTGCCCAGGGGCACCACCGGTCCCTTGGCCGTCGGCATCTTTGGCGGTGGCTTTAGCAGAGCAATATTAATGGCGGGAAGTTCCTATAAGGCGATGCCGTGGGGAGGAGGTGCCATGGGGCAAACAGCTGTGTCCTAGCTCACTACACACCCGCCAGCCATCAGTGTGAGCTCATGAAACCTGACAAAGGAACAAGGAACAAGGAACAAGCATTTTAGCAGGAAATATCAGCCAGTCCCTGGCAGGCACGTGCCGAGGCACTGGCACTGCCAGGAACCTCCCCCAGGCACCCTTGCCCTCAGCACCCAAGCATTGGGGTCTACCCCCACTTGCTCACCCAGCTCCCGTCTTCTGCCACCCCAGGTCCCAAGGGACCATGTCCCACAGGGATCATGCTGCTGAGTGGTGCTGGCTCCCCAGTGTGCCACAGCCAGGACACCATCCGCATTTACCACCCAACATGGCAAAGCAGCGGAGGCTGCCCCAAAGGGTCCAGCACAGCCACCACAGCGGCCACTGAGCTCCCCCCAGGACACAGCCCAACTTCCTTTTCCGGCTGCCGGTACCTCCCCCACCTTGTTGCCTCCTGCCAACTTTCTCTTTCTTTTTCCAGCTTTCTCCCCTGGGCTGGTGAGGCAATCCCATGCCTAGCAGGAGAAACCCACCTCCAGCCCCTCAGCCCGTCTGCCCCTGTGGCACAAAGGATTAATTGGAATTAATTAAGGATGGAACTACTCTCTTCGCTCCTGAGATGCAGCACCCAAGGCCAGGAGATGGGCACGCTGGAACAGGGACCTGCCGGCATCTCTCCAGCTGACAGCTCAGTAAACATCCGGCTGGAAGAGCTCGGCCCTGGCGGTGAGGAAGGCAACTCACGGCTCACTGCCCTCTCCGGCCACCAGCAACTCATTTGCAATCAGTTTCCTGGGCAACCAGAGGCCAGGAACATCCCTGGGAATGATGCTGCAGGGTTTTGTGGCTGGGCCACGTGGTCAGGGTGAAGGAAACATGCCGGGGCACATCCATGGACAGGCTGTGCTGCCAAGCAAAGCCACCACCCTCGTGCCGAGCACCCACATTGGGCTCCTGACCAGCAGCCACCATGGACTGGCTCTCCAGCGCTACTGGGGAAGAGCAGGATTCATGCCTGAGGTCCAGCAGAGCATGGAGCAAGGGGTCAAACCTTGCATTGCTTCTGCAGAAACGCTTTTCACTTTTAATTAAGAATCCTTTTCCTTCCTCTGGGATAAACGGGGTGCTGGGGGAGGCAGGCAGGGGGTTCTGAAGCTGCTGCTCCAGAGAGCAAACACTGAGCTGTAAGTGGCTGGAGCATCACTCATCCCCTAACCCTCCTGGCTCACCCTTAAAAGGCTCTTCATCACCTTCCTCAGTGTCACAGCATTCACCCACTGCCAAACCAGGAAAGTATCACCTAATCCTACTTCTCTGTGTGCATCAGGTCAGACACGTGCTCAGTGGATAAACACCAGCCGAGTTTATCTCTCAAGGCCTGGCAGCGAGCCTGGCACTGGGCAGAGCTACAGGTTTCCATTCTGGAAAGCTGTGGGATTCCGTGGTGGACTCCCACGGCAGCACTGGCTTGATTTGGGTCAGTGTGCCATGCCATAAGCTCTGCCTCCAGACCTAAATCACACCAACTCATCTCTGTGCCTTTGCTTCCAAATCTTTATGAACCTGCAGCACTCAGTGCCCTCTGGGCACCCATGGCTATGTGGGAACGGGCACGTACAGAAGAGTTTACCCCAAGACTGGGCAGGAGCCTGTACAGGAGGATACATAACCCCACAAATCACCATTCATAAAGATGACCTAAGGGATACTGGCAGTGAAATCCCCTAACCAGATACAACACAAGGTATCACAGCTTTGTCCGAGATTTATTTCCCATCCTGGGAGTGGCTCAGTTAGAGCAGACAAAAAAAATGGAAAATATGGCTAATTCCACAGCCGATGCCCTAGGAAAAATTCCAGAGGAGGTAAAATCCTTACAAAATATGGTACTTCAAAATAGAATGGCTTTTAGATTTACCCACAGCCAGCCCATGCATCGCTATCGGCTGGGGGATGAGTGGCTGGAGAGTGGTGAAATGGAGAGGGATTTAGGAGTAATGGTTGACAGAAAACTCAATATGAGCCAGCAGTGTGCCCAGGTGGCTCAGAGGGCCAATGGCATCCTGGCCTGCATCAGGAACAGTGTGGTCAATAGGACCAGGGAAGTTCTCCTTCCCCTGTACTCGGCGCTGGTCAGACACATCTTGAGTGCTGTGTCCAGTTCTGGGCTCCCCAGTTTCAGAAGGATGTTGAGCTGCTTGAGAGGGTCCAGAGAAGGGCCAGACAAGGATGGTGAAAGGACTGGAGGACAAGCCCTGTGGGGAGTGACTGCGGGAGCTGGGATTGTTCAGCCTGGAGAAGAGGAGGCTCAGAGGTGACCTCAGTGCTGGTTACAACTCCCTGAGGGGAGGTTGCAGTCAGGTGGGTGTGAATCTCTTCTCTCAGGCTGCCAACACCAGAACAAGAGGACATGGCCTTAAGCTACGCCAGGGGAGGTTTAGACTGAATGTTAGGAAGAGCTTTTTCACAGAGAGAGTGATCCCTCAGTGGAATGGGCTGCCCAGGGAGGTGGTGGAGTCGCCATCCCTGGAGGTGTTTAAGAAAAGACTGGATAAGGAATTCAGTGACATGGTATGGATAATGGGACAATGGGATAGGGAATTATGTTATGTAATTTTTTAAAAATTATGATTGGCTCAGGTAGACAAAACATGGTGTTCATGGCACCAGGGTTGAGGGTTCAATCCCTGTATGGGCATTCACTTGGGAGCTGGACTCAATGATCGTTGTGGGTCCCTTCCAACTCAGAATATTCTGTAATTCTGTGATTTAAGGCACTGCGAAAACAGTAGAAGCAAGTTTGGTAAGGACTAATCCCCCTTGCTTCCAGTGCTCTTAATAAACATACCTCTTATGGGTTTTGGGGTCTTTTTCTGCAATTCAGAACCCAGGCAGTGGTTTGGGGAGACACAGTTTGCTTCAAGAGTGGCTCCACAGGACCCTGTACTGGACTCTGGGAGAGGAAACCCCTGCACCGGCTCTCTCCTGTGCCAGCCTGGGAAGACTGTTCGCTAATGACCGTTCTCACTCAGCTTTCCCTGGGAATTCAGCTGAAGTTAACTGGGACCCCAGGGTTGGGGCAAGGACCCCCATGGCCACAGGCTCAGCTTATCCCAGGAACTTGGCACAGGGCAGGAGGAAAATGGGTGGAGATGGTGGCAGCGAGAGTCTGGTGGAGCCAGGCTGTTCCCAAACCTCTGCCCAGAGCAGAACCCGGATCATGCTCAGACTCCAAGAGCCTTTCAGTTCCTTTGAATCTGGCAGGGGCTGCACATTCCCAGTGGAATTAGGGCTGACAACTGCAGCTTCGGGAACACTTTGGCATCCCTCCGATGGCTGTTTCGCCTGCCTTCCTCTGACAGATTCCTTCGGAGGAGCCCTCCTGGGAAAGGCACTCACACAGCGGCAACATCTGTGTAACACCGTAACTAGTGAGAACTCCAAAATACCTCAGATAGACACACAGGAAGGGATGAAACCCGATCACTGGCATTCTGTGCCATGGAGAAGGAGTTTCCTAATCCCGAGTTTCCCAATCCAAACATGTTCACAGCTGCAGAGCCCGTGGAAGACACAATCCTGCAGCACCGATGATACCTACCCACCCAGTTAAACACTTAGGAACTGCCCATAAAACCTGTGCAGGACAGCCAGGCTGCTACTGGAATTCATGCCTGGGCAGGGCAACCCAGCTGTAAAAAACTAAGAGGGAATATTCCACCTTTAAAGTAGTCAATTCCTTAGCTGTTTGGTTTTTTTTTAAGAAAGCATTTGATTTTGAGCAAACTGCCAGAACATGCTCTGGGTCTGGAAGTGGGAGGGAAGAGGAAGGGGAAATGCAAATCCTGCTCAGAGTCTCTGCACAGCACCAGTGCTGACATCAAATTAAAGCTTTTTTCCCCTCTACAACAGTCTTATACCAGAAGAAAAAATAAATAAATAAACAAACCAAGAAAGGGAACAAGCCAGGGGAACTATTGCAATCCAAGCTGGGGTAGATGCAAGACACAGAACATGAGGAAGGCTGGGCAGGTGTGCCTTAAGGCAGTTATCCCATCAGGAATAAAACTGATGTCAACATGCCGAAATCTAAATGCTCTAAGGTAAGAGTTGATGGGGAGCAGTGTTTACCAGCAAGCCACCGACCATGGTCAACAAGCTGAGTTTTGTATATTTTAAGAAAAACAACCTTCTTTACACTGGTTCTGAAAAGACCAGCCGGGTGTTTAAAGCCACTCACATCCTGCTGATGGGTGACAAGTCACCCTGCCACGCAGAGAGGCTGGTTCATGGCACCCCTAGCCCCGCACCCACTCATGGGGCCATCAGGGTTAGTATCTGCCTCTCTTCCAACTGCAGGGACCCTCCACAGGCACTGACAGAGCCCCAGCACACACTGCACAGCACCGGCCCAGCCTCACCACGAACCAAACCAAACCAGACCACACCATCGCTGACGGCATTTCCTCTGCTCTCAGGAAGACGCTTTGGGTCAGGGCCGGGCCACACCAAGTCCAAGCATCGTCCCCGGCAGGCGCCTCGCGAGGCAGCGCTGAGGCCAGAGATAATCACATTTCCCTGGAAATGGCGAGTGGAAGCAGGGCTGTGGCAGAGAAATGCGCATCGTGTCCCTGCGTTCTGATGCTCCGCACCCATCCCACCAGGAGGAAGGCGGCGGAGAATCAGCACTTGGCTTAGTTAATTATTGACAGGATATTAGGCAATACTCTACACTGGAGTAAGCCAAGTGCCCCTCGATCAGATCAAGAGAAGTGGATCAGAGTGCCGGGACAGCCCTGTGTGGGGACAGGGACAGGGGACCGTGTGCCTCAGGGGGCTGCAGCCCTGCAACCCAGTTATCAGACTCGGCCGGGCACTCGCCCTGAGGAATTTTTCCTCAACTACAGGCGTTCGGAGGAGCAGTGAGAGACCATCCCAGCATCCCCAGCAGCCCACGTGTAGTTGGTGCAGCCGGGCTGGCCAAGATGGTTTGGCAACGGTAGAGAAGGAGCTGCCTGCTTGATGCTACCCGGTGCCACCCCATTGCCCGCAGTCCTCCTCCGGGATGCACCGAAATCACAACTCTCTGTTATCTCTTTTGGGTGCAAAAACAGCCTCCAGAGTTTTTGGGGCTCCCCTTTCCCAGCATTTTTTCAACCAGACGGTTCACTCCACACCCCATCCAAGAGCCAGCACCGTCCCGCCTGCCTGGCTGCTGCGGTGACACCGCTGCTCAAGCGGGTGTGCAGGCACGGACCCTTCCGTTTGACCAGAGCCCCCAGACACCTGCACCCCGAGAGAGATGCTGCATTTACTTTATCGCACTGTAAAAAGTTCACCGGGAGCTCCAAGATCCCACCCGCGGAGCTCAGAGGCGGCAGCAGACGGGGGAGCTGTTTGGGTTCTCTCATCGGAGGCAGCACTGTGCACCCCTGGGGTTCTCCCCACCCTCCAACCAGGGCTTTACACCCAAAGACCTGCACGCTGGCCATGACCCTCCTCTCCCGAACGCGCGCCAGCCCGGCCAGGGAGCTGCGAGGCGGAGCGGGGCTGAGCGGGATGCGCACCCCGCACGCCCTGCAGCACCCCACGGCTCTCTGCGGGGCTACCGGGGGCACCCTCGGTCCTGCTGCCCCGCAGAGCGCTCCGCAGACCCTCCATCCCCCGACCTCCCCCGCGCACGAAGCCCATCCCGCCGCTCTCACCGCCGCCAGGGTCGGGGGGAGATCCGGGAGGACCTGGGGACTCGCCGCCGCCGGCAGTTTCGCTCCTGGGGCCTCCCTGCATTCAAACCGGGGCCGGACTTCTCGGAAATTGCATCACGGCAGCCCCGCCCCGCCCCGCCCGCCGGCACCGGGGGGAGCGGGAGCCAGCATCGGCACCGGGCGGGCACCGGGCGGGAAGAAGAGAAAACTGCACCGGGGGACGGCACCGGGATTGCCACAGGGCGAGAGGAGCCGGCAGCGGACAAGAGGGACCGGCAGCGAGGAGCTGGCAGTGGGCACCAGGGAGAAGGAACACCAGGGGGGAGCGGGCACCGGCACCGGAGGGAGCAGGAGCCGGTAGCGACACCGGCAGGACAGCACCGCCCGCATCCCGCCGCTATCAGCCTCCCAGCCCCGTCCGGCCCCGCTCCCCCATCCCCGGGTACCCCCTCAGCGCGGAGGGGCCGCTGCTCACCCGCGGAGGGTCGGGGTACCCCGCGCTCAGCCTCCGTCCAGCGCCAGGAGCGGGGGCCAGTCCCAGGCGAATATTGAGCAGCAGCCCCTGTCCACAGCCCGGCCCCCGGCAGCCTCCTTTTTAACGGGGCTCAGGGGGGCCGGGGGTGGGGGCAGAGCGCTGCCTTCCTTTCCATTCATCATCACTTTCGTTTTCCGTTCACTGCCCCGCTTGGCCCGGTGCACACGCGGCAGACCTCAGCCGCGAGCCAAAACAAACCCAAACCCCAAATGCACCTCCGGCAGCAGCAGAGTGTCATTTGCATCGGGCTTCGTTGGGCAGCACCCACAGCCCGGGGGGCAAATACCCACATCCCAGTTTGCGGGCACGTGCCACTGCACAATCACCGTAACTTGATGCTCAGCGCCCCAGGAGTGGGTGATCTCCAGCACCCAGGGTGTGGAGGCTCCTCAGCCACCCAGTGTTGCCCCTTCCCACCTCACCAACCCCACCCCACAGCAGCTCAGCACCTTATCCTGGCACAAGGCAGCGTCCTCCTCCTGCAGAGTTTGGTGCTGTTGCAAATTTGCAGGTAGTACCCAGACATAACCGACAAACCCTGCAGTCTGAGATCCCCCCAAAACACACACACCCACGAGCAAAAATCCCAGGAAGTTCCTCTAACCCACCTCTAGACTCAGGAACCCACCACAGCAGCAGCATCTCACCAGCCTGCACACAATGCTTCAGAAAGCTCCAACTTGTGAAGCAGCTGCTGTGCTGGCCCAGCACTATGGTCAGGCCCCAGCATTCCCACCTAACTGAATTATCCTCATGCCAGAAGCCAGCTGCAAGCCCTGGAAACAGCTAGAGAAAACGAACACACCTCCAGGTACAAGCGGCTGTAAAATACTGCAGACACCAGAGGCAAAGTTCCCCTGCTGGCAGCAACGCTGTCCAATCCCTCCGTGGAGCAACGGGCACGTCGTGCTTGGTAGTGCCACCTCAACACAAAGCCAGCCTCAGCGACAGAAAAGTTTTTCCTCAAAACAAGTGGAAAGAGGAAACACCAAGAGTCATTGTGAGGGAGGAGGAGAGTGAGCAGAGGAAGGAGGGGCAGGGACTGGTTTCTGGCACATTTGTTGACATAGATAGAAGGAGGAAGAGAAATTATGTTTTTGACCTTCCGTCTTCTTGCGGTCACAGCCCTTGGGCGCTTCAGAGGGAACCTCCACCCTGCTCCCATCCTGGGCAGCCCCGAGGGGAAGGGGTTTTCCCACCACAGAGGAGTGTGAGTCAGCCCAGGCCTGTGGGCTCTCAATGGATCCTATCAGAGCCGTAGACTGCTGTGGGAACTGGGCATTCCTGGGCAGCAAATTCACCCCGTCGCTGCTGGACCCATGGCACAGTCACCTGCACAAGGGCACAGATGTCAGGCTGTGCTCTGTGTTCTGTCAACAGGGAACAGGGGGTGGCTCAGCCCTGCAGCAGGAATGGACCCCATGGAGCCCCCATGCTCAGAGTTCCTGCCCAGGAAAGGGCTTCCCAGCCTTGTCCTTGCAGCTGGTATCAGAACTGTTACAGTTTGGGCACCTCATCTGTGGCTGGGAAGGAGTGACCTCTTCCCCCGTGAGGATGCAGCCCTGGAGCCAAGTGATGCTCCCCACCATCGATCTGCTAGTGGGCAGAAATCATCCTCTCTGCAGCCTGGACTCTATAAACCATAGCAAAGGTCTCTGCAACAGCTCAGGCTACCTGAAACAACCCCCCCCCCCGAGGTGCCCAAGCCGGGACGGGCAGTGCCCAGCTCACCCAGGAGGAGCAGCTTTGGCACTGAGGTTTCACTCTGGTTTTATAGGTGGGATATCTGGAGGTTTCACTGATTTTACAGGTTGGGTATTTCCCCTCCAGCTCCAGGAGCAAACAGCTTTTACTCTTTTACATAAGGCTTTCCGGCCTTGCTCAACACATTAAAAGGCACGAGAAGCAGCCGAGCATTCGGGGAGAAGCTGTCCCTCCATCTCCGGCGGCAGAGCGCAGGAAGCCACGGCCGGAGCAGGGAGGAGGCACCACTGCGTCACCACATCCCCGGCACCAGGGCGGGGAAGAGCCGAAACCCAGGATTTGCCGATTTAGACAAACAAACACCCATCCGAAAGCCCTGAGTTTCGGTTTCCATTCCTGCGGCGGCGCGGCTGAGAGTCACGGAGCGGTTTCCCCACGATGTCGTCGCTGCTGCCCTCGGAGGGGGAGGGGGGGGGCTCGGCTGCTGTGCCCCCTGCCCAAGGCACGCTGCCCTTTGTGTGCTGCACACACGGGGCTTGCCCGAGGGCGAGCTGGGAGAGCCTTTCCGCGAGGATGCCGGAGCATCTGCTGCCCCGCTAACAGCCCCAACCAGCTCGGACGGACGCAGCCACCGAGGAAACACCGATTTCTCACAGTCCCCTGGCACCCCACCGGCAGCTGCCAGGACCATGGCACGGCTCTGCTCCCAACGCTGCCGCTCGGATTCCCAGGAAGGGGCAGCCTCTGCTTTTCCCCAAATACTGGCTGCTTCCTAAATCCTAGGCTGCTGCCGTGGATACCGGAGGAGAAAATGAGAGGAGCCGAGTTTCCGTCACCTCACAATTCGGGGGGAAAAAGGGACTATTCATGAGTCATCTGCAGCTCTTATGAAATTTGTTTCTGGATGTGAGTCCTCCACACCCGGCTGTGAGCAGAGCAGCCCCAGACTCCCCAAGGGGAGAAAGGGGAGCACAGCTGAGCACCCAAGGATCCACAGAAGGCTGCTGCTGGCTGCCCTAGGCTGGTAGATGTTCCAGGGGTGCACAACGCCCACTGCAGCTCTGGGAGCCCACTTTGGCAAGTGCAGCCCCCTGGGGAAAGCAGGGTTGGGGGCCTCTCCCCAGCAGAGCTCCAGAACTCAGCACTATCAAAAAAGCTCATCCAGAGGTGGAACATGCTCCCCACGGGAAATGCTTTACCAGGGCTAACACAGGGCTGCAGGACCAGGAGTTACTGCTGTGCTCTCGTGCGACTGTCCCCACGGCCACATCCAACCCACGGCTACTCACCCAGGCACTGATTTATAACCTCTGCTTACAGTTGTAGACAACTTCCCTTCTTTTCTTTGCTTTCCCTTCTCAGCCCTCATCCTACCACGAGTTGCTGACCCTGCAAGCCCCCAGCTGCCCCGGGCAGGGGGGAAGCCCCGTGGCACACCCAGGAGCAGCACACATCACCGGGGTATCCCTCACTATCCCGGTCTCTCGAGGGAAACGGGGCTGCCCCAGGAGCTGCTCAAAGGGAGGGGAGGGCTGCACCGGCCTAAATCTGCCTGCAGAACTTTTATTGCTTGGGGAGCTGTTTACACTCCAAGGAAGTGTTGCTTAGCAAAGTACACCCACGCTGGGAATGCTTTGCTGATGGGTGATCTATAGTCTCTAGGGCAGGTAAAGGTGCACAGCTCTGCCCCAGCACTTCCTGCCCACTGCCACATCCCCAGCACTGTCACACCACTGCAGAGGTGCCCCAAACCCTGTCCCACCCCACACTCATCTCAGATACCCTTTAGCCATGAGGTCCCTCCATTCATCCCCTTTCCACCTGGCTCTCCCCTCTCCCACAGTCCCTGGATATCCCGGATAAGTTTACCCAAAGCAAAGATGGCTGGATAGGATGCCCAGCTCTCCAGGGCTGGGCAAAAAAAGGCACCACGACTTTCCAGTCCCAGCACTGCTGGGGAAAGGCATCCCTGTGGTGCTGAGGGATCTTCACTCACCGTCACAGCATGGGAGCAGGTGGGTTTGGGCTGGAAACACCTCTGAGATGTGGCTCAGCACTGCTGCTCACGCTGAATAGGCAAAAGGCAGCTCAGGGTGATCACAGCCTGTCTACTTCTGTCCCAAGTACAGAGATATGACTGCACTATCTGAACAGCAGGCAGCTGGGAGGCAAAAACCTCTGATAAGGTAGGACTCCTCCCACCAACTGAATCTCTCAGCTCAGCCTCAGCAGAAACGAAACAAAATCTTAATGCCTCAAGAGTAACAGATCACTTTTCCCCATGATTACGTGTCATTCTGAACACAGCTTGGGGACCAGTGGAGCCAGTGAGACTTTGAGCCAGGTTACAGGCTCCTGGCCTGCCCATAGCCAGAGAGAGCACAGAGGACATGTACATTTGTATTTAATGAAGTGTGTTTCTGTCCTGCCTTAGCCCCCCTCCGCACCCCTGGCTGTCACACCCAGATGCAGAAGCCCAATAAACCAGCAACACTCTTCCAAAAAAATATTTATTAACTCATTAAAGTGACCTGTCGCTGCTGCTGTTGCCAGACCAAGTTTGGAGAAACCCCAACACTCCAAGCACCCAACTCCTTCCACCCAGAGATAGTGTGAGCATCACTGTGGCCACAGGGCACACGGGTCCCTGGGATGGGACCTGGTGAGTCACAGCGAGTGGGGTGGCTGAAGGAGTCCCTGGGGGGGGTCACCCACCCCGTTACAGAACAGCTGCTCAAACCCGGCAGGGAAGGAACGGCAGCTCCCACGGGATGAGGCGCCCAGCAGGATGCTGGGGGTCGGGGACAGCAGGGTTCCCCCCCCATGAGGGAGTGTGAGCTCCTTGGAGTGTGGCCATGGGGCTCAGCTCTGCACCTTCAGCAGTACGGCTCTGCAATGCAGAACGAGATTCCCAACCAGGGCTTTGCTTAAAAATCGCCGTTGGTTTAAAAAAATCCCAAAGAATGGATTTTTTTTTTTGAGAAAACTAGAAAAGTACCCCAAATCCTCAGAAGTCACAGCTCTTCTTGGCCCTCTGGGTTTCTCTCTTCCCACTGCTTCCCCCAGCAGACCTGGGCAACCACCATGACCACTGTTACAGGAGATCCCATTTGTTTCTGCCACCCAAAAAAGCCAGTGTCACACAGAACCCAACCTCCCGGGGCCTGTGCCTGTGCTGCCACAGAGCCCTTCCCGGTGACGATGATCATACAGATCCAAGAAATCCCTGCTCTTGGCATCTCCTCTCTATCCCTGCAGCCCCCAGGGACGGGAAGCAGCAAGCTCCCCTCACACCAGACCCCTCAGCAGCTTCATCTGCTCTTCCTTTTGCTCCTGCCCACTCCTCCAATGGACACCGCTCTGGCCGCACCTGCCAGTGAGGCAGGGTTGATGAGCCAGAGCAGGATAACTATTCCAAGAGAACAGGGGAGTAAAGCTTTATAAAAAAATAAGCTCTTTTTTTCCTTGTCTCCTCCAAACAGGGCAGAGCAATTTTGCCTTTTCCTTCTCTGGACATCCTTCCTCCCCCCTCCTTTCCTCTGACCTGAACCTCCTCACTCCCAACACGAGCCGCTCTGAGTCTCGTTAGCCCGTGCCCCTCATGACACCACTCCTCGTCCCACAGTGCAGCCAGAGAAGAGGCAGTTCTCCCCAGAGTGGCACGGCCAGCGTCCCTCCAGGCAAGTCCCCCTCTCACTTCTGTTCCGCCTCCTCGGCCACTGCTGTCACCTCGATGGCGGTGGCAGCATGTTCGTCCCCGGCGGCCTCGGCAGCACCAGACGGGACAGTCACAAGCGTGCTCCCACCAGGAGCAATCTGTGTCACGTTCTGGATGGTCGTGCCGAGTCCTGGCAGCGTCAGGAGCTGGAAGGGGCTCACCACCTTCACCACTGTGCTGCCGTCCTGGACGGCGGCCGTGCTCAGCACCGTCAGGTTGGAAGCGTCCGGGTGGATCTCCACTGTGCCGGGGAAGGTGGAGCCGGCGGAAGCCAGCACCGTGTACCCCCCAAGCAGTGGGGAGGCCGGGGAGCTGGCAGCCTGGGGCTGGGAGGGGCTCTTCCCCAGCACCGAGGGCTGGAGGGTTGAGACCACTTTGCCGAGGGGGAGGTTGGCAATCTGGGAGACTGGCACGCCAGGGGTGACAGTGAGCTGCGCTGGCTGGGACAGGACTTGGGAAGTGATGGCAGCTGGTCCAGAGGTGGCCCTGGTCAGCCTGGGACGTTTCAGAGGCGTGGGGACGGAGACAGGGGTGAGGGTCATCAGGACATTGTTGAGATGCTGCGATTTGTGCTTCAGTTCCTTCGCTCGCTTGCGGTGCTCATCACACTGCTGCTCTAGAGCTGGAGAGAGAAGAGGTTTGGCTCAGCCTGGATCCTGGACAAGCTTCCCAGGGACTGTGGCAATGCCTGCAGCCAGTCCCACCAAGGCTGCAAACACCAGCTTTAACATAAATCCCACTTCCTTAGCCCAAAAGAAAAGGTGCTGGCAGCAATGACCAGCGTCACATCAGTGTGTCTGGGGGCATACCTGCCAAATCCCGTGTGTACTGCTCCCTCGAGCGATCCATCTGGCACTTGTGGCTGGCCAGGACTTTCTTGACCAGATCCAGCATACCAAAGTTCTGGACTACATTGTTGAGTAAAACAGCATCTTAAAAACAAGACACAGATCTTTCAGAAAGCAAAATTCCCCGTGTGAGCTACTTACAGCTTGGAAAAAGCCACACACCAGCAAAAACGTCCAGCTGGGACAGCCCAAATCTGCGGGAGGGTAACACAAGAGGCTGGGGAAGAGGAGAAGGCAGAAGCCATGAGAAAGAGCAAGAGGTCACCAGCATGTAAACAGTCCTCTCCTGCCTAGCAGGGGTGGTAAGAAATCTGCTGGCATGGTAGCTGCTTGCTGCATCACTACCCTGATGGCCTAAATTCCACCTAAGTTGCCAAGTTTGTCCAGACCCGGAGCCAGCAGGGAAGTCCCCGGCACAGGGAATTGGAGAACTGAGGTCACCTGAAGCACCCTTGAGCAAGCCAAGAGCCTGCCCAGGGAGCTGCCAGAAATGGCATTTTTAATGATGAGCTATGTCCCTATAGTACCATCCAGATATCCCCCAAGCCACAAGCCCCTCCCGTATACGACTGAGTGCCTGTGCACAGCTCCTTACCCCCAAGCTGTAGTGGGGGCTCCTGTGCTCGCTGCTGCAAGCCCTTCATGGTCTCCACCAGTTCCTGATGGAACTCCTGGATCACTTCTTCAAGGAGACCTGTGTCCTTCAAACCTTGCCAAAAAGCAAAGGTGTCATCTGGAAAAAGAGAAAGCAAGGGAGAATGTCAAAACCCTTGGTGAGGGTTTCATCGTGTGCTGCAGGTTCCCTGTGGACACCCCCTTCAGGGAGTGCAGTCCTGCCAGGCTGGAGGTCAGGGGGCTGGGGCAAAGCCCCCCCAGAGCATGGGCCCAAAGGAGGGGAAGCCAGAGAAGGACACACTCTACCCATCCCTGTCCCACAGAAACAGGACATGGATAAAAAGCCCATTGCTTAGAGCACACCAAGGAGAAAGAATGATTTTATGACCCCTCTAACAAGATCTTCCCCCCTCCCCGAGCCACACTTAGCCCTGGCTTTGACATCTTAGTGCCTGGAAACAACTTCATCCCAAGGTAATGCTGCAGCCAGTCTGCACAGCAGTGGTGGGATAAAACAGCACTTTGCTCTGCAAGCAGGCAAAGAATAATCCCAGTTCATGCCAGACTGATCTGGCAAGAGGCTCCTTCCTTCTCCTCATCCCTGCTATTTCCCTCCTTCACCACATCTCCTCCACCCAGCTGGGCTGAGCCCAGCGGGATCCCAAGCCATACCTCCAATGCTGGTGCTCCAATCACTGGCATCCTCACATGTTTCTATGGTTATTGTAGCTGGGGATCCATTCACTGCAACCAATAGCAAAAAAGAGAAGAAAAAAAATTCCCAAGTCCTGATTTTTTCCTGTATTTTCAGGAGCTGCGTCCAAGGGAAGCACTCCCTTGCTGCATTTCTGCAACTTCTTTTTGTTGCACGTGATCACTTTTGTTTCAATCCAAACTCTCAACACTGAGTGGAGGGAGACGCCCAGGTGGTTGCTGTGCCAGGGGTACTTATTTTTCCACACTGGAGTGCAATCCCCAGGGATTACTCCTGCACAAGAACACATGCTCAAGAGTAGCATTTCCCTCTCGTTTTTCCCTGCAAACACACCAGCACCGCTCAGGGCAAAAGTCAAATGTATTTAGAGTCTGATTTTTCTGGCAGTCGTTTTTGCCCAGCCACCATTTGTCTGGAGGGTTTATAAAGCCTTGAAGGGGAGAGCAGCTCCCCAGCTGTGTAGGGATGCAGGAGGGCTCCTTCCCTCCCTCCAGCTCTGCCAAATCTCAGCAGTTTTGTTACCATAGAGCCAAGGAACCGGCGTCATTCAAGCCGAGCGCAGGAGAGGGATGGATGGGAATCTGGCCAGAGACCCACAGAGCTGTGCGGAGTGTTTGGAATGCTCAGCTGCTGCCATTAAATCCAAACACTCTGCTCCTCTGCTCTGCAGCCTTTGGGGCTCTGGTTATTCCGGCACAGCCCTGTGGTGTGGGAAGTGTCTCCCACGGGTGAGTTGATGTCCATGTTTAACAGGAGGGCTCGGAGCAGGTTGTGCCATGTACTGGCATCACCCTCCCTACCACAACACCAGGATGTGGTGCCAAAGGAGCTCTGAGAGCTGGCAGAGGGTAAGCCCTGTCCCACAGGCACCACAGGAGCTCAGGGTGTGGGGAACTTGGGGGGCTGTTCTTAATGCTCAAAAGGAAAAGTTTTAAAGAAATATAGAAGAACATACTTCAAAATTGTAAAGATTTCTAAGAAAACAGCTGTCTGTGTTTACAGGCCTAATTCATAAAATCAGAGAATGGTTAGGGTTGGGAGGGATCTCAAAGTTCATCTTATTACAACCCCCTGCCATTGGCAAGAACACTTCCCACTAGACCAAGCGGCTCCAAGCCCTGTCCAACCTGGCCTGGAACACTTCCACGGATGGGGCAGCCACAGCTTCTCTGGACAACCTGTGCCAGGGCCTTGCCACCCTCACAGGGAAGAATTTCTTCCCAATAACCAATTTAAATCTACCCTCTTTCAGCTTTAAAGCCATTAAGTTCAGGGCTACAGCTACGTAACCACATCATTTAAATCTCACCTTTATGATTTATATTCACAACTGCAGATAAAAAAATAATCTGCTGGGTCCTCCAGTTCTCTTTAATCTTTCATCAGACCAGCCCAATAAGTGAGCCTTAAATAAAAACCCATAAATTTTTCCAGAGGTAGCCAGGTTAGAGCTGAGAGGAGAAGGGAGGTACTCCTACCCCAGCAACCTGTGCAGCAGGAGAAGCCATGCTGATCCCTATGGACTGGCAGCGAGGAGCTTCATCAAACAACAACTACAGATTAACTGAAGTCCTCTGTTTTGGTTACCTGGTTTTGGGAAAGGCAAGACATCAGAAAGGCTGTTCTAGCCATAAGGGACCTTGGTTATACAGCATTTGTGTGCTTTGATGCTTCAAAGCCCCTACTCTGAAGGGGAAGGAGGAGGAACGTGTGAGGAATGGCCGGACGTACCATCGGCAGAGGCAGGAGTCAGAGGGATGTACTCCGTCGATGTCTGGCTGGTAAGGGACACCCTGGCTCCCGTCAGGTCGATTTTGGTGCTCCGGCAGGTGTTGGAACAGACCTTCGTATGCTGGTAGAAATCCAGCTCTCCTGAGTCCATGATCTTCCTGAAAGAGGGGGAGCGAGCACAGGGACAGGAACGTCAGCAACAGACAAGGGCTCCGAGGTGCAGCTCCCGGCAGCCCTCACACCAAAATTTTCAGAGGCAGTGGGAACCCTTGCTGGGACAGATGAACTCATTTGTTGTGGGAAAAGGGAAGAGAAAGTCCCTATCTGCTCCCACCAGCACATCCCCTCTGAAGTTGCAGCTTCCAGCAGAAGGGTCAGCTCTAGTTTCAGCTCAGGGCTAGACCGCAAGGAACCTCCTCCTTCCCTCCTTCCCTTTTTGACTCTATGTCTCAAAAACCAGACAAAGCATAACCCTATTTATAAACTAAAATTAGTTCTCAAGTAAAGAGGGTGGCAACACTGGCATGTGGGATTTCCCCAGACTGAGCACGTTGTCTCTGAAGCATCCCCAGGCCTTTCAGGCCAACAACCCCCGAGCTTCCCAAGGTTTTTTCCCATGGGCTGCTGGGCTTGCCTTCACACATTTCTCCTGAAGGTTTTTTTCCCCCCTCAAAGCCTTGCCTTGTCAAAGCCTAAGCCTATTATGCAAAATATATGTGGAGCAAAAGCTGCTTAAGAGGAACACAGGAGACTGCATTGAAGCAGAAGAATACAGGGAGAGGCAATGTCACCTCATGAAAAGAGCACAAAGCCACTGACAATTCCTCCAGAAAGAGGTGATGCTTTTTTATCCTGCCCAAAGGCAGAGACAGATTTTAATTAAGTCACACCCTCGGGCTGGTGTTCAGGAAGACCATAGAAGAACTGAATTAAGACTAGACAAGATAAATGCTTGCACAAAGAAACATTCCCTCCCCCGCCCTGCCAAGTGATGTCAAGCAGACGTGCTGCACCCAGAACATTAATGTTGACCAGACCAATCCCATTCCGTGGGCCAAACTGGGAACCCACAGACAGCACAGCCTGTGGCCATTAAAATTCCCAGTGTCCTTACACCAGCTGGGATCTCAGTGTGGTGCAAGTCCTAAAAAGACCAGAGAAATACTTCTTGCCCCAAATTATTCCCTGGGCACAAGGACAGAGCAAAGCCATTGGAGTGACCACATTTGGGGCCAGGCTGTCATAAAGACAATTGTTTAGTGGCTCATTTGCTCCCTCAGCAAGAAAGCAGCTGTGCCAAAGACTCTGTTCTACCCCACCACTATCCCCCTGAAAAAAGTGCCCACAAATACAAAGGAGGAGACTCACCGGAGCATGATCCCGTTCATCCGGATCGCCCGCTTCCAATCCTTCAGGGTCGACTTGCCTGCCAGGTGGACAAACTCCTTGGGGCTAATTAGGTGATCATCAAACTGCAAAAGGCAGAGGTGCAACATCAGTGTCACAAGCCAGAAATAACCCAGGGGTGCCCCCTGACCAGGGCTCAGCCGCAGAGCCCGGCGGCATTTCCTGGTGCCCAGCAGTGGGTGCAGCCTCCACGTGCCACTGAACACCACCAAAACAGATGGCTGACACGCACTTCCCCACCCCAGAGAACACTGACAGAGCTAAAAAGATTAAAGCCAAACATTGTAGTCATGGATGGTTAGTTAACAGCTGCTCAAAGCCAAGAGCTTGGGGGTGTGTTCATGTTTGGAAGTGCCCAGCCCAGGCAGGCTGGCTGGGAAAAAACACCCATAGCTTTAATAGCAGGGAGCTGCTCACACTCCCACTAACAATGGGCTCAGCAAAAGCTGGGCTGCACCAGTAACGTTTGGGTCACTGATAACATTTGGGTCCAGGGACATGTTATACCCCACAGGAGAGAGGGAAGACGCCCATCTGGTCTTTGACCTCCTGCTCCTGAACACAATCATTGGTATCAGTAGAACCTCTGGCCTCTCTCACAGCACACACCCTCTCCTACTGAAAACCAGCTTCAGGGAGCTGGCACACACTGTGCCAACTCTTTCCCTTTCTTTTGCTGCACTCAGCTGTGCCTGAAGACACGTGCTGACCTAACAACAACCTGCTGAATTATCGAACCAATAAGGTTGGAAAAGACCTCCATGATCCTCAAGTCCAACTGTGAACCAGTCAGTCCTCTAAACAGCTGCCTTACATCTCATCTCAGGGGATTGCCCAAATCCAGACCTCCTCTTTTCCATGCCCATGCTGACCAACAAACCATTACTGCATGAAGAACTGCTCCTCTCAACAGGGAGATGAGCCTCAGTGCAGAGGACTCATTTCAGATTGGCAGCAGCATGACCTGCAGCAGTACCTGTCCTCTGCCTTGGGGATGGAGAAGACCATGTCTCCTGGGAAGAGCAAGGACTGTCCTTTAGGAGCCCTCTTGCAGCAGAGCCCAAGGACAATGTCCCTCAGCAGGGCATTGTTTAGCCCATGTACAAATGCCAACAATGGCTCACTCAGGAGATGTTCCTGAATTCATGCAAATTTTGCAAATTCATTGCAAATGAGCTACCCAGGACACAACAGCAGATCGTCAGTAGGTCCCCAACCAATACACATCACAAAATATCAGCTTTCCAACTGAGCACACACTGGGAGCGTCCACATTTCTCAAATTTTCCAATAACCCATTATATTAAAGCTGTGTCTCTCCAGCCAGAACTGCTCAACTGGTACCACAGTACCAGGAAAACTTCCTCCTTTCCCAGCATGACGTGATTCTCATGCAAAGCAGGTACCAAAGCTCATCACAACCAGGGCAAGTCAGATGAGCCCACAACGTGGGCATGGCAAGGCACAAGCCTGGCACTGGGCTCTCTGGTCTCACCTGCACACACTTAACATTGATCCCGGGGCACACAAACTTCCTCCAGATGAGGTTGGCTTTGCTGTCCCCGCAGGTGATGGGGTAGACAATCTCTGCCTCCAAACTGTCCTCATCTTCAGCCATCTTCACTTCTCACGGGGATCAGAGGAAGGGACAGATCAAAAAGAAACATGAGCCACAGCCCCTAATCCACCTCCCCAAGGCACACATGCTGTGAAAAGCAGGTTTGAAACTC
Source organism: Pitta sordida (assembly GCA_013390025.1). Classification (NCBI taxonomy): domain Eukaryota; kingdom Metazoa; phylum Chordata; class Aves; order Passeriformes; family Pittidae; genus Pitta; species Pitta sordida. The sequence goes on from WEKX01023388.1 coordinate 110,554, forward strand.
AGGAGTCAAAAAAGAGTAGATGCTGCATGGTGGAGTGTGCTGGGGTTTGTGGCCACCACTCACTTGCACTTTGCTATTAAAGCATCCCAACACCCAAATTTCTCAGGCAAAACAGCCCAGGAAGATTTATGCCAACCCGGCTGCAGCAGAGCACATGGACTCTAAGAACTCAGTGGTCTCATTCTTGCTACAAAAGAAAGAAACGATGTTATTTGGGTGGAGCCACCCTTGGGTTTACACTAAACCTGGCTTTAAGTCAACTCTAGCCCATCTCGTCACATGCTTTGCTCCCTAAATTCACTTTTACGCGTAACCCAAACCAGCGAGTTGCTGCAAAGCTGACAGCCCTGCGGCAAGCGGGAAGGGCAGGAGCCAGGGATGGGCAGGAGAGGGCAGCAGCAGCCCAGCCAGGCACTGCCAGCTCTGCCCTGGTCACACAGCCCCTGCTGGGCCACGGGAGAACATTCCCTCGGCGAATCTGCACAACAGCTCCCGGACCTTTCCACCCGACACCAGCTGGGGTGTGGAGCTCACACAGCTTAACCAAGGGGCTATGGAAGGAGCTGACCTACCTAGAACCGCTTCCTTCAGGTGTGTGGAGGCCGTGAAAGCAGCAGCAGCCGCAGCAGCTGCATTTTCAGTCTCCAGAGTGTCTTCGTTTATGTCACCGCTGGGAAGAGAGTCAGAGACATTCTTAAGCCATGTGGCCGTGCCACCCCCACACCCGACGCCCTGTGGAGACATTGCCTCAGAAATCCCTCGGACAACATTTTCCTCACAAGAGCTAAAAGTCAGCTCTGGGTTTGGGAGGCTCAGCTCCCCTTTTTCCCTGTGGAGATGAAGAGCCCTGCGTCAGGCCTGTCAGCAGCCTGGATGGCTCTGCCTTGCCTCCCCTTTAATCCCAGCCCCATGGAGCTGCCTCCGACCCAGCCCGTGCTGGAGAGCTGGCGAGGAGTGAAGCTGTCACAGCTCCTTGCTCAGAAGTTACTGCCAGCTCCTGGCAGCTTTGCCTGAGATTTCCTCAGGAAAAACATGTGTGAAACATGCTGCTGCTGTCTGGGCAAAGGAGTGGCTGAATGCCCTGGTATGCAGGATGCTCCCAGCAGCAGGGCCTCAAGGAGACACAGAGACACTATAAAGAAGTTTTGACAAACCCCAACCACAGATCTGTGAGCAGAGACAACATAACCTGAGCTATGGACCCTCACAATCCAATCACTGAGCCTTTTACAGCCTCATATACCCATGACATTCACTAATTGATATTCACAGCACTCACCCCCTTGCTGTTCTTCCACCTCAGCTCTCACTGTGACATAAAGAGCCCCAGGCCCCTCCAATGAGCTTTGGTGCACACTCAGATGGAGCAGGTATTTAAGGCTCTGATATGGGACATCCTCCTCACCCCCTCAACTGCATCTGGTACCCTTGTGGATCTGACCTGTGCATCACAGCCAGCACTCAGCAGGGACTAATCCTAATGGGTATTCATAGAATCACAAAACATTTTGGTTGGAAGAGACTTTAAACACCATCTCATTTCAACCTCCTGCCATGAGCATGGACACCTTCCACTAGACCGGGATGCTTCAAGCCCCTTCCAACCTGGCCTGGAACACTTCCAGAGATGGGCATCCACAACTTCTCTCTCTGGGCAATCTGTGCCACAGCCTCAACACCCTCACAGGGAAAAGTTTCTTTCTGAAATCTGATCTAAATCTACCCTGCTTTTAGGATGTATGTATGCATTTGTTACTGGAGATGAGTAATTGCTGCATTAAGCTTGTCCTGCAGGGGCAGTGGGGGGGGAACAATCAGTTTCACACATACTTCAGAGTATAAACTTCCTAGGAAGACTTGTACTGAGAAAATAAACCTGAAATCTGCCTTGTTTTGGTACCACGGGTGAATTCAAAGATGATCCCAGTGACTCACTGACAACCACATATCCCACTTGCAGTGCCACAGGGACAAGGAAATTCAAGAGCAACTGGTTTTTCCATCCTGGCTCCTAACGCAGAGCTCCAGGGGGAAAGTGAAGCTTCAAAGCATCCCTCCCCTCGGCAGCTGCAGGGCAGGTACCAGTGGGGAGCAACACAGAGATAAGGAAGGTGTGGGTGGCACCTCAGCCTCCCCAGGTGAGTAACTCAGAGATGCTGCTCCAGAGAAGAGAGAGCTGGAGGCAGCTTGAGCTGTGACAGAAAGGGGATGGACATCATGCTGTCTCTGCAGCTCCCAGTGACCAGCAGCCCAGAGCCCCAGGAAGGGAAGGGAATGAATAACACAAAACAATGTGAAAAGGTAAACACTGAGCTCAGGCACTTGCACACAGGTGTCTTAGAAAGCAGCAGTCTGACAGAGGAACAGAACTGTAACCTGGGATTTTTTTCATCAGTTTGTTGCTGGGTTCCTGCATTTCTCCAGGGGCACTTGGAGAAAAGCCTGCAGTACCACCTCAGCAGGGTGCCAGAGGCAGTGTCCACCTCCAGCACACACAGCCCAGCTCCCCACAGCCCTGACCCTGACCTGCCTCCACATCAACACAATCCACCAACTCACCTACAACAAACTCCCCAGCAAAAAGTCAGCACCTGAAACAGAGCGTCCTCCAGGACTCCACCACATCCACACTGCTTCAAAAAACGGTCGAAAGGCACGACTGGATGGGGAGGAATATCCCAGCCCACGCCTTAAACCTCCAGAGGAAAACAAACCAACCAACCCCAAGCTTGTATGAAAAATTCGAGCAAATAAAGTCTGTGTCTGCCATGGAGATATAGCTGGGGAGTAGAGAAAACCACAAAAAAAGGCAAGTTTCTCCACACTCCTCCTCCCATTCCATTCCAGAGGAACTGACTGAGGCAGATGCAGGAGAAAACAAACACCTTCCAAATCCCAGCAGTGCAGCCCCTTGGGCCAGTCCTGCCTTTGCTGGTTGCCATGACAAAGGCCAGAGAGGATGGTTCTCATCTTCCTCCCCAGGAGGATCCATAAACCCGGTGGGAGGAAGAGAAGAAAGTGCACATGGATAACACAGTGGGCCGGTGTCTCCTTTCTCTTCTCTCCTGACTTGCCTGGAAACTTGAGAGACAAAAGTCTCCCCCAGAACCCTGTACTGGGGATGCTGATCAGAAATACAATCGCCTCACCAGAGCACCAAGCACAGATCCCTTCGAACTACAGACCAAAGAAAAAAGCTTCTTGCTCATTATTATATTCCCATTTCCCTCTGCCTTTTCCTTAAAAACACAGGAACTAATTAAGCTCAACAATTGGTTGCATAGGGATTTTTTTTAATAGCAAACCCATACCCAAAGGATCACTAGAAAAAGGCACCAGCCCCCAAGCTGAGTTTGGTTTAAGTGCCACACAAGGCAAGTTGAAAGCCTGCTCCCCATGTGAGTGGTGACAGAGCCAGTGCCAAGGGATCCTAGCCTGTGCCTGCGGTCACTCTCCTGACGCCAGCTGGGGCTGCAGAGGGAAAACAGAGAGAAAGGGCGAGGGGGACAGCACTGCTGTGGGGGCAGAGCCCCATCCAAGGCCACAGAGAAACCATGAGTGGCTCATGCTGCCAACCCCCACCAGCCCCGCTCGATGAGGACAGTCAGGCAGATCTTGCTCTGTGGTCCCCAAATCCACATCCTTTCCATTAACACACAGCCATCCCCAAGCACAGGGGAGCCCCTTCTCCAGAGAGTTGCATGGAAATCCCCACAGGGAATCACTTCCTATCTGCTAAAATATCTCTGCTCGTAGCTGCAACTAAATGAAGCCATTTCTCTCTCTGCCTCGTAGAGTTGTCCTGCTCCTGACCATCCAGGGAAAACTGGGAGGGTGAGAAAAGATTTCCAGAGAAAAACAGGAGGGGGATGAAGAGCAAAAGGAAAACAAACTGACTGAGCTGGTGTCTGCCATGATCCACATTCCCAGACAACACCACAACGCTGCACATGGACCTGCAGAGGCTCAGAGCCACATTAAAACCAGGAACCATCCTGCATCAAAGAGCAGACACATCCCAAGTATCACACCTGTCTGCTTGGCCACCGAAGGAGCCAAGGAAGTCACAATGGGATGGAAAGCAAGAGGAGTAGAGCCCTTCTTTCCCACCATCACCCACTCTTCTGGGAATGGAAAAGGCTTTTGGAAGCACTCACAGACTCAGGACGTGCAGGAGAGGGGCAGGTCGTGCTCATCCCAGCACTGACAGCTCTTGCCTGTCCCTATGATGAAACTCATTAACAGATGAATTTCTCTACCAGAAATTCATCTGTTAATGGGTTTTACCCCACTGGATTGGAACAGCACAAGGGGAGTGGCACTGCACTGTAACAAACAGTCCCCTCTTGTCCCGCCTGAAGCCCCAGGGCACTGACACAAGGACACGTTTGAGGAAAGGAGACAAACATCTCCTTCTTGTGGAGAGCAATAAAGAGCCACTTACCACCTACTTAGTTCAAGTGGGATCAGGATCAGGCCAGATCCTGATCCAGACAGGAACTTGGATCTTCTGCCCACAGAAAGAGCAAAGCACAAAAATGGCTCTGGACACCATCCCATAGAAAAAAGGGTGAGAAATAAAGCAAAGATATGTGGGCTGTCAAGGTACCAGCCAGGCTCTTTGGCCATGGCCAACCTGCCACTGAACACACCACACCTGAAAGAGCAGCAGCTCCTAATTTGAAATACCAACAAAGATGACAGACATTGGGCAAAGCAGCAGCACTTTATCATGTTCACTGTGTTTTTCTGAGCAGTGCCTCTCCATTCAGCTCTGCATGGTTTCAAGCCCACCTCTCTCTTCCTATTGCTGGCAGCTTCCTACAGAGCTTGGCTGAAAAACAGCCCCCAAACCCCCCACACCTCCAGGGGAGCCCGGCTGCCCCACCCTCACCGTGCTGCAGTCAGACACAGCTCCTGGAGGTACAGAGCTTAGAGAAGCAATCATGAAATAAATAACAGAAAAACATTGATTTAGCTACTAGTGTCCTGTTCCAACTAGATTTGTGTCCGTTCCAACATCCACATCCACTCAGGAAAGATATTTTCAGCTGGGGTTTTACTGGGCTTTGTTTGTTTGCTTTTTTCCTAAAAGAAAAAGAAGCAGCTGTATTGCTTTTTACTCTGGCTAGCACCAACTTAAAACCACCAGTAGTAACTTGGCTTTAACAGAAAAAGGGTGTCAGCAAGGCCCTAACAAGGAACCAGAGACCACCCCAGGCAGTGCTGAAGTGCCCATGGTGAGCCGTGATTGAGGAGGAGGAAGTGAGGGACCAAACCCCAGCCCAGCCGACTACAACCACGGGTGGGAGGGTTTCCAGCACAAGCCCTCAGCACACACCAACCCCGTCTCTTACCCGTGCTGGGACAGGTTGGTGGTGACCAGCACAGTCTTCACCTCCTCCATGCCACTGCCATCCACGGCTCCGTCAGGCGTCGTCACCACCACCACCTCCTCCATGTGGACGCTGACGTCCGGCGTCGCCATTGCGGCAGGAGCGGGAGAGCCCTCGGTCACCAGGTGCCTGCAGAGAAACCACGGGAAGCAGGGTGTCAAAAGGCCTCCCTGACAGACTTGGCCATGGGAGGAACATTGGGATGATGGGAGGAAAGGAAGTGAGGGCTGCAGGGTGTGCAGCGCTCCAAAGGAGAAGGGGATGAGCAAATCCCCAAGTGCTCCATCCCAGGAGGAGCGATGAGGGCAGGCTCAACCCAACACACACTCTGCAGGCTGCGTGAGAGCAACGGGCACAGGTGGGACTGGAGCACAAAGGGGAAAGCGCAGAGTATGGGAGAGGACCAAAAAAACCAGTCCTTGCATCCACCAAAAACTCTATGAAGATACTCAGTTTGAAGGTGCATTTCCTAATGTATTTCAGACTATCTCAGAAGGATTTCATGCTGCTGGAGGAGCTCATCACTGTCTCCTCCATGGTACAAACAGGGATTATTCCCTCCTCCAAAGTCACACACATAAAATCAAATTAAAAAAGCACATCAAGCCTGCAGAAACAAAGTGACATCTGGAAACTATTTCAAAGTGTGCATTTCTAATAAATCAGCAGTAGATGTAATACAGCACTCCCTCTCCAGCTCTCTTGGAGCCCCTTTAGGCAGTGGAAGGGGTTCAAAGGTCTCCACAGAGCCTTCCCTTCTACAGGATGAACACTCCCAGCTCTCCCAGCCTGTCTCCATAGCAGAGATGTTCCAGTCCTCAGAGCATCTCCATGGCCTCCTGTGGATTCACTCCAGCACCTCCCCATCCTTCTGATATTGGGGCCTCCAGAGCTGGGTGCAGCACCGCAGGGGGGACTCACCAGAGCACAGCAGAAGAGGAGAACGCCCTCCCTTGCCCTCCCACCCACACTGGGGGGATGCACCCCATGCCCAGGTATGGAGAAGTCAGTGCCTACAAAGCATTTCCTATAGAACCCACAGCACTGGTGCAGTCCACACAGAGGCAGGTAAGGACACACCTTGTCCAGGTCTGGCTGTTCAACCCCAGACCCCCATGGAGCCCTTCAAGCAGCAGCACAGCATGACAGAGATGCCACTTGGCTCCCACAACTTCCCCAGGCCATGGCTGGACCCAGTATGTCCAATGTGACTTCACAGCCTGGTTCAGGCCCTCCAAAAACACTTGCCTAACTGACAGGGACCCCATGAGGAGCCCATGGGGTTGATGCAAAGTGAACTGTCCCCTCCATGCCACCCCAGCATGAAGCCACCCACAGAAGCACTTCAGTTTTCACAGCAGTGAGAACCCTCAGCTGCACTCCGCTCCACTCCCCCCATTTTTGGTGTCTCTCTGTCCCTACACTCATCCTTCATTTTGGAGTAAAACCCCTCCTGCAGCGTTAGCACAACCCACAATGGCCTCTGCACACCAGTACCCAGTTTTGGGACGCTCCTAACACGACCAGCATCACGGGGTTGAACTCACAGTATCACCGTATAGATAAGGCTGGAAAGGACCTTGAAGATCATCTAGTCCACATGTGTTCCTCACACACCTTTGGCCAGGAACCAGCGAGGAATAGAGGGAAAAAAAGAGTGCAGTGGGGTGGTGGAGGGGGATGTGGAGTGCTGAGGAGCACCCCAGCTCTGTCAGGGCTCAGGGTGCCCACATACATCCCCCCTGGTGCCCTCACAGGGTGCTGAGGACATGCCAAGGGCTGCAAAAAACCTTTGGGGTAAGTTGGGGGAAAAAAAGCCATTGCACAACTGCGAGGGCAGGGAAGTATTTTTGGGGTGCAGCAGCAGGATGGCAGAGAGCCAGGAGAGGGTTGCATGGGGACAGCCAGCAAGGGGGTGCAGAGAGGGAGGGACGAAGGTGTGGGTGCAGGGAGGGTACTTGGGGGCTGCAGGAGAGTGCAGAGAGGTGGGCATGGGGAGGGGGCTTCAGAGGGACTG